>OZ019968.1:20284306-20884306 GCA_963970395.1 Ephialtes manifestator
ACAAAATCGACCCACATCGATGTGTAATCCAGCCAATCGTCTTTTCAGGGACAAATAATAGTTACGATTGTATTGCGAAGGCCACCGCATCCATTCTTCGAGTATTCGCTATCAGTCTCGATCACTCCATCATAATTGACCTAAATCGATGGGTATTTCAGCCAGACGTCTCTTCATGGCTGAATAACAGTAACGATTGTATTGCAAAGTCATTCGCACCCAATCGTTCAGAATTTGCTTTCCGCTTTCCAGCAAAATCGACATAAATCGATGGATCATCGAGCCAATTGTCTTTTCATGGCTGAATAACAGTAACTATTGTATTGCAAAGCCATTCGCATCCATTCTTCGTGAATTCGCATTTCGTGTGGATGATTCCTTCAATATCGACCCAAATCCATGTGTCATCCAGCCAATCGTCTTTTCAAGATTGAATAACAGTAACGATTGTATTGCGAAGTCCATCGCATCCATTCTTCGAGTATTCGATATCAGTCGGCATCACTCGATCATAATTGACCTAAATCGATGGGTGTTTCAGCCAGACGTCATTTCATGGCTGAATAACGGTAACGATTGTATTGCAAAGCCATTCGAATCCAATCGTTGAGAATTTGCTTTCCGCTTTCCATCAAAATCGACATAAATCGATGGGTCATCCAGCCAATTGTCTTTTCATGGCTGAATAACAGTAACTATTGAATTGCGAAGTCCATCGCATCCATTCTTCGAGTATTCCCTAATAGTCTGGATCACTGCTTTATTATTGACCTAAATCGATGGATCTTTCAGCCAGACGTCTTTTCATGACTGAACAACAGTAATGTCTGTATTGAGAAACCATTCTTCACGAATTCGCATTTCGTGTGGATGATTCCTTCAAAATCGACCCAAATGGATGTGTCATCCAGCCAATCGTCTTTTCAGGGATGAATAACAGTAACGATTGTATTGCGAATTCCATCGCGTCCTATCTTCGAGTATTCGATGTCAGTCTGGATCACTCCATCATAATTGACCTAAATCGATGGGTCTTTCAGCCAGACGTTTTTTCATGGCTGAATAACGGTAACAATAAAATTGCAAAGCCATTCGCATCCAATCTTCTAGAACTCGTTTCCGCCTTTATAAATCCTTCAAAATCGACTTAAATTCGATGGATCTTTCAGCCAGACGTCTTTTCAGGACTGAATAACAGTAACCATTGTATTGCAAAGCCATTCGCATCTATTCTTCGATTATTCGATATCAGTCTGGATCACTCCATCATAATTGACCTAAATCGATGGTTCTTTCAGCCAGACGTCTTTTCATGGCTGAATAACGGTAACGATTGTATTGCAAAGCCATTCGCTTCCAATCGTTGAGAATTTGCTTTCGGCTTTTCTTCAACATCGACATCAATCGATGGGTCATCGAGCCAATTGTCCTTTAATGGCTGAATCACAATAACTATTGTATTGCGAAGTCCATCGCATCCATTCTTCGAGTATTCGCTATCAGTCTGGATCAATCCTTCATAATTGATCTAAATCGTTGGGTCTTTCAGCCAGACGTCTTTTCCTGGCTGAATAACAGTAACGATTATATTGCAAAGCCATTCGCATCCAATCTTCTAGATTTCGTTTCCGCCTTTATAAATCCTTTAAAATCGACCTAAATTCGATGGATCTTTCAGCCAGACGTCTTTTTAGTACTGAACAACAGTAATGTCTGTATTGAGAAACCATTAGCATCCATTCTTCGTGAAATCGCATTTCGTGTGGATGATTCCTTCAAAATCGACCCAAATGGATGTGTCATCCAGCCAATCGTCTTTTCAGGGATGAATAACAGTAACGATTGTATTGCGAATTCCATCGCGTCCTTTCTTCGAGTATTCGATGTCAGTCTGGATCACTCCATCATAATTGACCTAAATCGATGGGTCTTTCAGCCAGACGTTTTTTCATGGCTGAATAACGGTAACGATTATATTGCAAAGCTATTCGCATCCAATCTTCTAGAACTCGTTTCCGCCTTTATAAATCCTTCAAAATCGACTTAAATTCGATGGATCTTTCAGCCAGACGTCTTTTCAGGACTGAATAACAGTAATGTCTCTATTGCGAAACCATTCGCATCCATTTTTCACGAATTCGTTTTTCGTGTGTATGATTCATTCTACATCCACACAAATCGACGGGTCATCCAGCCAATCGGCTTTTTAGGGCTGAATAACAGTAACCATTGTATTGCAAAGCCATTCGCATCCATTCTTTGATTATTCGATATCAGTCTGGATCACTCCATCATATTTGACCTAAATCGATGGTTCTTTCAGCCAGACGTCTTGTCCTGGCTGAATAACAGTAACGATTATATTGCAAAGCCATTCGCATCCATTCTTCGTGAATTCGCATTTCGTATGTGCGATTCCTTCAAAATCAACCCAAATCGATGTGTCATCCAGCCAATCGTCTTTTCAGCGATGAATAACAATAACGATTGTATTACGAAGTCCATCGCATTCATTCTTCGAGTATTCGATATCAGTCTGGATCACTCCATCATAATTGACCTAAATCGATGCGTGTTTCAGCCAGACGTCATTTCATGGCTGAATAACGGTAACGATTGTATTGCAAAGCCATTCGCATCCAATCATTGAGAATTTGCTTTCCGCTTTCCATCAAAATCGACATAAATCAATGGGTCATCCAGCCAATTGTCTTTTCATGGCTGAATATCAGTAACTATTGTATTGCGAATTCCATCGCATCCATTCTTCGAGTATTCCCTAATAGTCTGGATCACTCCTTTATTATTGACCTAAATCGATGGATCTTTCAGCCAGACGTCTTTTCATGACTGAATAACGGCACGATTGTATTGCAAAGCCATTCGCATCCACTCTTCTAGAATTCATTGCCGCCTTTATAACGCCTTCAATATCGACCTAAATTCGATGGATCTTTCAGACAGACGTCTTTTCAGGACTGAATAACAGTAAGGACAGTATTGCGACGCCATTCGCATCCATTTTTCGCGATTTCGTTTTTCGTGTGTGATTCTTTCAAAATCGACACAAATCGATGGGTCATCTATCCAATCGTCTTTTCAGGGCTGAATAACAATAACGATTGTATTGCGAAGTCCATCGCATCCATTCTTGGAGTATTCGCTATCAGTCTGGGTCACTCCATCATAATTGACCTAAATCGATGGGTCTTTCAGCCAGACGTCTTTTCATGACTGAATAACGGCAACGATTATATTGCAAAGCCATTCGCATCCAATCTTCTAGAACTCGTTTCCGCCTTTATAAATCCTTTAAAATCGACCTAAATTCGATGGATCTTTCAGCCAGTCGTCTTTTTAGGACTGAACAACAGTAATGTCTGTATTGAGAAACCATTACCATCCATTCTTCGTGAATTCGCATTTCGTGTGGATGATTCCTTCAAAATCGACCCAAATGGATGTGTCATCCAGCCAATCGTCTTTTCAGGGATGAATAAAAGTAACGATTGTATTTCGAATTCCATCGCGTCCTTTCTTCGAGTATTCGATGTCAGTCTGGATCACTCCATTATAATTGACCTAAATCGATGGGTCTTTCAGCCAGACGATTTTTCATGGCTGAATAACAGCAACGATTGTATTGCGATGCCATTCGCATCCAATCTTCTAGAACGCGTTTCCGCCTTTATAAATCCTTCAAAATCAACCTAAATTCGATGGATCATTCAGCCAGACGTCTTTTCAGGACTGAATAACAGTAATGTCAGTGTTGCGAAACCATTCGCATACATTTTTCACGAATTCGTTTTTCGTGTGTATGATTCATTCCAAATCGACACAAATCGATCGGTCATCCACCCCATCGGCTTTTCAGGGCTGAATAACAGTAACCATTGTATTGCAAAGCCATTCGCCTCCATTCTTCGAGTATTCGATATCAGTCTGGATCACTCCACCATAATTGACCTAAATCGATGGGTCTTTTAGCCAGACGTCTGTTCATGGCTGAATAACAGTAACTATTGTATTGCGAAGTCCATCGCATCCATTCTTCGTGTATTCGCTATCAGTCTCGGTCACTCACACCATCATAATTGACCTAAATCGATGGGTCTTCTAGCCAGAAGTCTTTTCAGGACTGAAAAACAGTAATGTCTGTATTGAGAAACCATTCGCATCCATTTTTCGCGAATTCGTTTTTCGGGTGTATGATTCTTTCAAAATCGACACAAATCGATGGGTCATACAGCCAATCGGCTTTTCACGGCTGAATAACAGTAACCATTGTATTGCGAAGTCCATCGCATCCATTCTTCGAGTATTCGCTAATAGTCTGGATCACTCGTTTATAATTGGCCTAAATCGATGAATCTTTCAGCGAGACGTCTTTTCCTGGCTGAATAACAGTAACGATTGTATTGCAAAGCCATTCGCATCCATTCTTCGTGAATTAGCATTTCGTGTGGATGATTCCTACAAAATCGACCCACATCGATGTGTAATCCAGCCAATCGTCTTTTCAGGGACAAATAATAGTTACGATTGTATTGCGAAGGCCACCGCATCCATTCTTCGAGTATTCGCTATCAGTCTCGATCACTCCATCATAATTGACCTAAATCGATGGGTCTTTCAGCCAGACGTCTTTTCATGACTGAATAACGGCAACGATTATATTGCAAAGCCATTCGCATCCAATCTTCTAGAACTCGTTTCCGCCTTTATAAATCCTTTAAAATCGACCTAAATTCGATGGATCTTTCAGCCAGTCGTCTTTTTAGGACTGAACAACAGTAATGTCTGTATTGAGAAACCATTAGCATCCATTCTTCGTGAATTCGCATTTCGTGTGGATGATTCCTTCAAAATCGACCCAAATGGATGTGTCATCCAGCCAATCGTCTTTTCAGGGATGAATAAAAGTAACGATTGTATTTCGAATTCCATCGCGTCCTTTCTTCGAGTATTCGATGTCAGTCTGGATCACTCCATTATAATTGACCTAAATCGATGGGTCTTTCAGCCAGACGATTTTTCATGGCTGAATAACGGTAACGATTATATTGCAAAGCCATTCGCATCCAATCTTCTAGAACTCGTTTCCGCCTTTATAAATCCTTCAAAATCGACTTAAATTCGATGGATCTTTCAGCCAGACGTCCTTTCAGGACTGAATAACAGTAACCATTGTATTTCAAAGCCATTCGCATCCATTCTTCGATTATTCGATATCAGTCTGGATCACTCCATCATAATTGACCTAAATCGATGGTTATTTCAGCCAGACGTCTTTTCATGGCTGAATAACGGTAACGATTGTATTGCAAAGCCATTCGCTTCCAATCGTTGAGAATTTGCTTTCGGCTTTCCTTCAACATCGACATAAATCGATGGGTCATCCAGCCAATTGTCCTTTCATGGCTGAATCACAGTAACTATTGTATTGCGAAGTCCATCGCATCCATTCTTCGAGTATTCGCTATCAGTCTGGATCACTCCTTCATAATTGATCTAAATCGATCGGTCTTTCAGCCAGACGTCTTTTCCTGGCTGAATAACAGTAACGATTATATTGCAAAGCCATTCGCATCCATTCTTCGTGAATTCGAATTTCGTGTGGATGATTCCTTCAAAATCGACCGAAATCGATGTGTCATCCAGCCAGTCGTATTTTCAGGGATGAATAACAGTAACGTTTGTATTGCATCCTTTCTTCGAGTATTCGATATCAGTCTGGATCACTCGATTATAATTGACCTAAATCGATGGGTGTTTCAGCCAGACGTCATTTTATGGCTGAATAACGGTAACGATTGTATTGCAAAGCCATTCGAATCCAATCGTTGAGAATTTGCTTTCCGCTTTCCATCAAAATCGACATAAATCGATGGGTCATCCAGCCAATTGTCTTTTCATGACTGAATAACAGTAACTCTTGAATTGCGAAGTCCATCGCATCCATTCTTCGAGTATTCCCTAATAGTCTGGATCACTCCTTTATTATTGACCTAAATCGATGGATCTTTCAGCCAGACGTCTTTTCATGACTGAATAACGGCAACGATTGTATTGCAAAGCCATTCGCATCCAATCTTCTAGAACTCATTGCCGGCTTTATAACGCCTTCAATATCGACTTAAATTCGATGGATCTTTCAGACAGACGTCTTTTCAGGACTGAACAACAGTAATGTCTGTATTGAGAAACCATTCTTCACGAATTCGCATTTCGTGTGGATGATTCCTTCAAAATCGACCCAAATGGATGTGTCATCCAGCCAATCGTCTTTTCATGGATGAATAACAGTAACGATTGTATTTCGAATTCCATCGGTCCTTTCTTCGAGTATTCGATGTCAGTCTGGATCACTCCATCATAATTGACCTAAATCGATGGGTCTTTCAGCCAGACGTTTTTTCATGGCTGAATAACGGTAACGATTATATTGCAAAGCCATTCGCATCCAATCTCCTAGAACTCGTTTCCGCCTTTATAAATCCTTCAAAATCGACTTAAATTCGATGGATCTTTCAGCCAGACGTCCTTTCAGGACTGAATAACAGTAACCATTGTATTTCAAAGCCATTCGCATCCATTCTTCGATTATTCGATATCAGTCTGGATCACTCCATCATAATTGACCTAAATCGATGGTTCTTTCAGCCAGACGTCTTTTCATGGCTGAATAACGGTAACGATTGTATTGCAAAGCCATTCGCTTCCAATCGTTGAGAATTTGCTTTCGGCTTTCCTTCAACATCGACATAAATCGATGGGTCATCCAGCCAATTGTCCTTTCATGGCTGAATCACAGTAACTATTGTATTGCGAAGTCCATCGCATCCATTCTTCGAGTATTCGCTATCAGTCTGGATCAATCCTTCATAATTGATCTAAATCGATGGGTCTTTCAGCCAGACGTCTTTTCCTGGCTGAATAACAGTAACTAATATATTGCAAAGCCATTCGCATCCATTCTTCTTGAATTCGCATTTCGTGTGGATGATTCCTTCAAAATCGACCGAAATCGATGTGTCATCCAGCCAATTGTATTTTCAGGGATGAATAACAGTAAGGATTGTATTGCAAAGCCATTCGCTTCCAATCGTTGAGAATTTGCTTTCGGCTTTCCTTCAACATCGACATAAATCGATGGGTCATCCAGCCAATTGTCCTTTCATGGCTGAATCACAGTAACTATTGTATTGCGAAGTCCAACGCATCCATTCTTCGAGTATTCGCTATCAGTCTGGATCAATCCTTCATAATTGATCTAAATCGATGGGTCTTTCAGCCAGACGTCTTTTCCTGGCTGAATAACAGTAACGAATATATTGCAAAGCCATTCGCATCCATTCTTCTTGAATTCGCATTTCGTGTGGATGATTCCTTCAAAATCGACCGAAATCGATGTGTCATCCAGCCAATTGTATTTTCAGGGATGAATAACAGTAACGATTGTATTGCATCCTTTCTTCGAGTATTCAATATCAGTCTGAATCACTCCATCATAATTGACCTAAATCGATGAGAAAAGACTCATCGAAAAGACGTCTGGCTGAAAGCAGCCAGACGTCTTTTCATGGCTGAATAATGGTAACGATTGTATTGCAAAGCCATTCGCATTCAATCGTTGAGAATTTGCTTTCCGCTTTCCTTCAAAATCGCCATAAATCGATGGGTCATCCGGCCAATTGTCTTTTCATGGCTGATTAACAGTTACGATTGTATTGCAAACCCATTCGCATCCATTGTTCGCGAACTCGCTTTTCGTGTGGATGATTCCTTCAAAATCGACCCAAATCGATGTGTCATCCAGCCAATCGTCTTTTCAGGGATGAATAACAGTAACTATAGTATTGCGAAGTCCATCGCATCCATTCTTCGAGTATTCGATATCAGTCTGGATCACTCCATCATAATTGACCTAAATCGATGGGTCTTTCAGCCAGACGTCTTTTCATGGCTGAATATCAGCAAAGATTGTATTGCAAAGCCATTCGCATCCAATCTTCTAGAACTCGTTTCCGCCTTTATAAATCCTTCAAAATCGACCTGAATTCGATGGATATTTCAGCCAGACGTCTTTTCAGGACTGAATAACAGAAATGTCTGTATTGCGAAACCATTCGCATCTATTTTTCACGAATTCGTTTTTCGTGTGTATGATTAATTCAAAATCGACACAAATCGATGGGTCATCCAGCGAATCGACTTTCCAGGGCTGAATAACAGTAACCATTGTATTGCAAAGCCATTCGCATCCATTCTTCGAGTATTCGATATCAGTCTGGATCACTCCATCATAATTGACCTAAATCGATGGGTCTTTCAGCCAGACGTCTTTTCATGGCTGCATAACAGCAACGATTGTATTGCGATGCCATTCGCATCTAATCTTCTAGAACGCGTTTCCGCCTTTATAAATCCTTCAAAATCGACCTAAATTCGATGGATCTTTCAGCCAGACGTCTTTTCAGGACTGAAAAACAGTAATGTCTGTATTGAGAAACCATTCGCATCCATTTTTCGCGAATTCGTTTTTCGGGTGTATGATTCTTTCAAAATCGACACAAATCGATGGGTCATACAGCCAATCGGCTTTTCGTGGCTGAATAAGAGTAACGATTGTATTGCAAAGCCATTCGCATCCATTCTTCGTGAATTCGCATTTCGTGTGGACGATTCCTTCGAAATCGACCCAAATCGATGTGTCATCCAGCTATTCGTCTTTTCAGGGATGTATAACAGTACCGGTTGTATTACGAAGTCCATCGAATCCATTCTTCGAGTATGCGATATCAGTCTGGATCACTCCATCACAATTGACTTAAATCGATGGGTATTTCAGCCAATCGTCTTTTCAGGGATCAATAACAGTAACGATTGTATTGCGAAGTCCATCGCATGCATTCTTCGAGTATTCGCTGTCAGTCTGGATCACTCTATCACAATTGACCTAAATCGATGGGTCTTTCAGACAGACGTCTCTTCATGGCTGAATAACACCAACGATTGTATTGCGATGCCATTCGCATCGAATCTTCTAGAACAAGTTCTCTCAGCCAGACGTCTTTTCAGGGCTGAATAACAGTAACCATTGTATTGCAAAGCTATTCGCACCCATTCTTCGAATATTCGATATCAGTCTGGATCACTCCACTATAATTGACCTAAATCGATGGGTCTTTCAGCCAGACGTCTGTTCATGGCTGAATAACAGTAACGATTGTATTGCAAAGCCATTCGCATCCAATCGTTGAGAATTTGCTTTCGGCTTTCCTTCAAAATCGACATAAATCGATGAGTCATCCAGTCAAATGTCTTTTCATGGCTGAATAACGGTAACTATTGTATTGCGAAGTCCATCGCATCCATTCTTCGAGTATTCGCTATCAGTCTGGATCACTCCATCATAATGGACCTAAATCGATGGGTCTTCCAGCCAGACATGTTTTCAGGACTGAATAAAAGTAATGTATGCATTGAGAAACCATTCGCATCCATTTTCCGCGATTTCGTTTTTCGGGTATATGATTCTTTCAAAATCGACACAAATCGATGGGTCATACAGCCAATCGGCTTTTCACGGCTGAATAACAGTAACCATTGTATTGCGAAGTCCATCGCATCCATTCATCGAGTATTCGCTATCAGTCTTGATCACTCCATCATAATTGACCTAAATCGATGGGTCTTTCAGCCAGACGTCTTTTCATGGCTGAATAACAGTAACGATTATATTGCAAAGCCATTCGCATCCAATCTGCTAGAACTCGTTTCCGCCTTTATAAATCCTTCAAAATCGACTTAAATTCGATGGATCTTTCAGCCAGACGTCTTTTCAGGACTGAATAACATTAATATCTGTATTGCGAAACCATTCGCATCCATTTTTCACGAATTCGTTTTTCGTGTGTATGATTCATTCAAAATCCAAACAAATCGATGGGTTATCCAGCCAATCGGCTTTTCAGGGCTGAATAACAGTAACCATTGTATTGCAAAGCCATCCGCATCCAATATTCAAGAACTCATTGCCGCCTTTATAACGCCTTCAATATCGACCTAAATTCGATGGATCTTTCAGATAGACGTCTTTTCAGAACTGAATAACAGTAAGGGCAGATTGTATTGCATAGCCATTCGCATTCATTCTTCGTGAATTCGGATTTCGTGTGGATGATTCCTTCAAAATCGACCCAAGTCGATGTGTCATCCAGCCTATCGTCTTTTCAGGGATGAATAACAGTAACTATAGTATTGCGAAGTCCATCGCATCCATTCTTCGAGTATTCGATATCAGTCTGGATCACTCCTTCATAATTGACCTAAATCGATGGATCTTTCAGCCAGACGTCTTTTCCTGGCTGAATAACAGTAACGATTGTATTGCAAAGCCATTCGCATCCATTCATCGTGAATTCGCATTTCGTGTGGATGATTCCTTCAAAATCGACCCAAATCGATGTGTCATCCAGCCAATCGTCTTTTCAGTGACGAATAACAGTAACGATTGTATTGCAATGACCATCACATCCATTCTTCGAGTATTCGCTATCAGTTTGGGTCATTACATCACTATTGACCTAAATCGATGGGTCTTTCAGCCAGACGTCTTTTCATGGCTGAATAACAGCAAAGATTGTATTGTAAAGCCATTCGCAACCAAACTTCTAGAACTGGTTTCCGCCTTTATAAATCCTTCAAAATCGGCCTAAATTCGATGTATCTTTCAGCCAGATGTCGTTTCAGGACTGAATAACAGTAATGTCTGTATTGAGAAACCATTCGCATCCATTTTTCGCGAATTCGTTTTTCGTGTGTATGATTCTTTCAAAATCGACGCAAATCGAAGGGTCATCCAGCCAATTGTCTTTCCATGGCCGAATAATAGTTACGATTGTATTGCGAAGACCATCGCATCCACTCTTCGAGTATTCGATATCATTCTGGATCACTCCATCATAATTGACCTAAATCGATGGGTCATCCAGCCAATCTTCTTTTCAGGGCTGAATAACAGTAACCATTGTATTGCGAAGTCCATCGCATCCATTCTTCGAGTATTCGCTATCAGTCTGGATCACTCCATCATAATGGACCTAAATCGATGGGTCTTCCAGCCAGACATGTTTTCAGGACTGAATAAAAGTAATGTATGCATTGAGAAACCATTCGCATCCATTTTCCGCGATTTCGTTTTTCGGGTATATGATTCTTTCAAAATCGACACAAATCGATGGGTCATACAGCCAATCGGCTTTTCACGGCTGAATAACAGTAACCATTGTATTGCGAAGTCCATCGCATCCATTCATCGAGTATTCGCTATCAGTCTTGATCACTCCATCATAATTGACCTAAATCGATGGGTCTTTCAGCCAGACGTCTTTTCATGGCTGAATAACAGTAACGATTATATTGCAAAGCCATTCGCATCCAATCTGCTAGAACTCGTTTCCGCCTTTATAAATCCTTCAAAATCGACTTAAATTCGATGGATCTTTCAGCCAGACGTCTTTTCAGGACTGAATAACATTAATATCTGTATTGCGAAACCATTCGCATCCATTTTTCACGAATTCGTTTTTCGTGTGTATGATTCATTCAAAATCCAAACAAATCGATGGGTTATCCAGCCAATCGGCTTTTCAGGGCTGAATAACAGTAACCATTGTATTGCAAAGCCATCCGCATCCAATATTCTAGAACTCATTGCCGCCTTTATAACGCCTTCAATATCGACCTAAATTCGATGGATCTTTCAGATAGACGTCTTTTCAGGACTGAATAACAGTAAGGGCAGATTGTATTGCATAGCCATTCGCATTCATTCTTCGTGAATTCGCATTTCGTGTGGATGATTCCTTGAAAATCGACCCAAGTCGATGTGTCATCCAGCCTATCGTCTTTTCAGGGATGAATAACAGTAACTATAGTATTGCGAAGTCCATCGCATCCATTCTTCGAGTATTCGATATCAGTCTGGATCACTCCTTCATAATTGACCTAAATCGATGGATCTTTCAGCCAGACGTCTTTTCCTGGCTGAATAACAGTAACGATTGTATTGCAAAGCCATTCGCATCCATTCATCGTGAATTCGCATTTCGTGTGGATGATTCCTTCAAAATCGACCCAAATCGATGTGTCATCCAGCCAATCGTCTTTTCAGTGACGAATAACAGTAACGATTGTATTGCAATGACCATCACATCCATTCTTCGAGTATTCGCTATCAGTTTGGGTCATTACATCACTATTGACCTAAATCGATGGGTCTTTCAGCCAGACGTCTTTTCATGGCTGAATAACAGCAAAGATTGTATTGTAAAGCCATTCGCAACCAAACTTCTAGAACTGGTTTCCGCCTTTATAAATCCTTCAAAATCGGCCTAAATTCGATGTATCTTTCAGCCAGATGTCGTTTCAGGACTGAATAACAGTAATGTCTGTATTGAGAAACCCTTCGCATCCATTTTTCGCGAATTCGTTTTTCGTGTGTATGATTCTTTCAAAATCGACGCAAATCGAAGGGTCATCCAGCCAATTGTCTTTCCATGGCCGAATATTAGTTACGATTGTATTGCGAAGACCATCGCATCCACTCTTCGAGTATTCGATATCATTCTGGATCACTCCATCATAATTGACCTAAATCGATGGGTCATCCAGCCAATCTTCTTTTCAGGGCTGAATAACAGTAACCATTGTATTGCGAAGTCCATCGCATCCATTCTTCGAGTATTCGCTATCAGTCTGGATCACTCCATCATAATGGACCTAAATCGATGGGTCTTCCAGCCAGACATGTTTTCAGGACTGAATAAAAGTAATGTATGCATTGAGAAACCATTCGCATCCATTTTCCGCGATTTCGTTTTTCGGGTATATGATTCTTTCAAAATCGACACAAATCGATGGGTCATACAGCCAATCGGCTTTTCACGGCTGAATAACAGTAACCATTGTATTGCGAAGTCCATCGCATCCATTCATCGAGTATTCGCTATCAGTCTTGATCACTCCATCATAATTGACCTAAATCGATGGGTCTTTCAGCCAGACGTCTTTTCATGGCTGAATAACAGTAACGATTATATTGCAAAGCCATTCGCATCCAATCTGCTAGAACTCGTTTCCGCCTTTATAAATCCTTCAAAATCGACTTAAATTCGATGGATCTTTCAGCCAGACGTCTTTTCAGGACTGAATAACATTAATATCTGTATTGCGAAACCATTCGCATCCATTTTTCACGAATTCGTTTTTCGCGTGTATGATTCATTCAAAATCCAAACAAATCGATGGGTTATCCAGCCAATCGGCTTTTCAGGGCTGAATAACAGTAACCATTGTATTGCAAAGCCATCCGCATCCAATATTCTAGAACTCATTGCCGCCTTTATAACGCCTTCAATATCGACCTAAATTCGATGGATCTTTCAGATAGACGTCTTTTCAGGACTGAATAACAGTAAGGACAGATTGTATTGCATAGCCATTCGCATCCATTCTTCGTGAATTCGCATTTCGTGTGGATGATTCCTTCAAAATCGACCCAAATCGATGTGTCATCCAGCCAATCGTCTTTTCAGGGACGAATAACAGTAACGATTGTATTGCAATGACCATCACATCCATTCTTCGAGTATTCGCTATCAGTTGGGGTCATTACATCACTATTGACCTAAATCGATGGGTCTTTCAGCCAGACGTCTTTTCATGGCTGAATAACAGCAAAGATTGTATTGCAAAGCCATTCGCAACCAAACTTCTAGAACTGGTTTCCGCCTTTATAAATCCTTCAAAATCGGCCTAAATTCGATGGATCTTTCAGCCAGACGTCCTTTCAGGACTGAATAACAGTAACCATTGTATTTCAAAGCCATTCGCATCCATTCTTCGATTATTCGATATCAGTCTGGATCACTCCATCATAATTGACCTAAATCGATGGTTCTTTCAGCTAGACGTCTTTTCATGGCTGAATAACGGTAACGATTGTATTGCAAAGCCATTCGCTTCCAATCGTTGAGAATTTGCTTTCGGCTTTCCTTCAACATCGACATAAATCGATGGGTCATCCAGCCAATTGTCCTTTCATGGCTGAATCACAGTAACTATTGTATTGCGAAGTCCATCGCATCCATTCTTCGAGTATTCGCTATCAGTCTGGATCAATCCTTCATAATTGATCTAAATCGATGGGTCTTTCAGCCAGACGTCTTTTCCTGGCTGAATAACAGTAACGAATATATTGCAAAGCCATTCGCATCCATTCTTCTTGAATTCGCATTTCGTGTGGATGATTCCTTCAAAATCGACCGAAATCGATGTGTCATCCAGCCAATTGTATTTTCAGGGATGAATAACAGTAACGATTGTATTGCAAAGCCATTCGCTTCCAATCGTTGAGAATTTGCTTTCGGCTTTCCTTCAACATCGACATAAATCGATGGGTCATCCAGCCAATTGTCCTTTCATGGCTGAATCACAGTAACTATTGTATTGCGAAGTCCATCGCATCCATTCTTCGAGTATTCGCTATCAGTCTGGATCAATCCTTCATAATTGATCTAAATCGATGGGTCTTTCAGCCAGACGTCTTTTCCTGGCTGAATAACAGTAACGAATATATTGCAAAGCCATTCGCATCCATTCTTCTTGAATTCGCATTTCGTGTGGATGATTCCTTCAAAATCGACCGAAATCGATGTGTCATCCAGCCAATTGTATTTTCAGGGATGAATAACAGTAACGATTGTATTGCATCCTTTCTTCGAGTATTCAATATCAGTCTGAATCACTCCATCATAATTGACCTAAATCGATGAGTAAAGACTCATCGAAAAGACGTCTGGCTGAAAGCAGCCAGACGTCTTTTCATGGCTGAATAATGGTAACGATTGTATTGCAAAGCCATTCGCATCCAACCGTTGAGAATTTGCTTTCCGCTTTCCTTCAAAATCGCCATAAATCGATGGGTCATCCGGCCAATTGTCTTTTCATGGCTGATTAACAGTTACGATTGTATTGCAAACCCATTCGCATCCATTGTTCGCGAACTCGCTTTTCGTGTGGATGATTCCTTCAAAATCGACCCAAATCGATGTGTCATCCAGCCAATCGTCTTTTCAGGGATGAATAACAGTAACTATAGTATTGCGAAGTCCATCGCATCCATTCTTCGAGTATTCGATATCAGTCTGGATCACTCCATCATAATTGACCTAAATCGATGGGTCTTTCAGCCAGACGTCTTTTCATGGCTGAATATCAGCAAAGATTGTATTGCAAAGCCATTCGCATCCATTCATCGTGAATTCGCATTTCGTGTGGATGATTCCTTCAAAATCGACCCAAATCGATGTGTCATCCAGCCAATCGTCTTTTCAGGGACGAATAACAGTAACGATTGTATTGCAATGACCATCACATCCATTCTTCGAGTATTCGCTATCAGTTTGGGTCATTACATCACTATTGACCTAAATCGATGGGTCTTTCAGCCAGACGGCTTTTCATGGCTGAATAACAGCAAAGATTGTATTGCAAAGCCATTCGCAACCAAACATCTAGAACTGGTTTCCGCCTTTATAAATCCTTCAAAATCGGCCTAAATTCGATGTATCTTTCAGCCAGATGTCGTTTCAGGACTGAATAACAGTAATGTCTGTATTGAGAAACCATTCGCATCCATTTTTCGCGAATTCGTTTTTCGTGTGTATGATTCTTTCAAAATCGACGCAAATCGATGGGTCATCCAGCCAATTGTCTTTCCATGGCCGAATAATAGTTACGATTGTATTGCGAAGACCATCGCATCCACTCTTCGAGTATTCGATATCATTCTGGATCACTCCATCATAATTGACCTAAATCGATGGGTCATCCAGCCAATCTTCTTTTCAGGGCTGAATAACGGTAACTATTGTATTGCGAAGTCCATCGCATCCATTCTTCGAGTATTCGCTATCAGTCTGGATCACTCCATCATAATGGACCTAAATCGATGGGTCTTCCAGCCAGACATGTTTTCAGGACTGAATAAAAGTAATGTATGCAT
This sequence comes from Ephialtes manifestator, assembly GCA_963970395.1. Lineage (NCBI taxonomy): Eukaryota > Metazoa > Arthropoda > Insecta > Hymenoptera > Ichneumonidae > Ephialtes > Ephialtes manifestator. The sequence continues at coordinate 20,300,382 of OZ019968.1, forward strand.
TGAGAAACCATTCGCATCCATTTTCCGCGATTTCGTTTTTCGGGTATATGATTCTTTCAAAATCGACACAAATCGATGGGTCATACAGCCAATCGGCTTTTCACGGCTGAATAACAGTAACCATTGTATTGCGAAGTCCATCGCATCCATTCATCGAGTATTCGCTATCAGTCTTGATCACTCCATCATAATTGACCTAAATCGATGGGTCTTTCAGCCAGACGTCTTTTCATGGCTGAATAACAGTAACGATTATATTGCAAAGCCATTCGCATCCAATCTGCTAGAACTCGTTTCCGCCTTTATAAATCCTTCAAAATCGACTTAAATTCGATGGATCTTTCAGCCAGACGTCTTTTCAGGACTGAATAACATTAATATCTGTATTGCGAAACCATTCGCATACATTTTTCACGAATTCGTTTTTCGTGTGTATGATTCATTCAAAATCCAAACAAATCGATGGGTTATCCAGCCAATCGGCTTTTCAGGGCTGAATAACAGTAACCATTGTATTGCAAAGCCATCCGCATCCAATATTCTAGAACTCATTGCCGCCTTTATAACGCCTTCAATATCGACCTAAATTCGATGGATCTTTCAGATAGACGTCTTTTCAGGACTGAATAACAGTAAGGGCAGATTGTATTGCATAGCCATTCGCATTCATTCTTCGTGAATTCGCATTTCGTGTGGATGATTCCTTCAAAATCGACCCAAGTCGATGTGTCATCCAGCCTATCGTCTTTTCAGGGATGAATAACAGTAACTATAGTATTGCGAAGTCCATCGCATCCATTCTTCGAGTATTCGATATCAGTCTGGATCACTCCTTCATAATTGACCTAAATCGATGGATCTTTCAGCCAGACGTCTTTTCCTGGCTGAATAACAGTAACGATTGTATTGCAAAGCCATTCGCATCCATTCATCGTGAATTCGCATTTCGTGTGGATGATTCCTTCAAAATCGACCCAAATCGATGTGTCATCCAGCCAATCGTCTTTTCAGGGACGAATAACAGTAACGATTGTATTGCAATGACCATCACATCCATTCTTCGAGTATTCGCTATCAGTTTGGGTCATTACATCACTATTGACCTAAATCGATGGGTCTTTCAGCCAGACGTCTTTTCATGGCTGAATAACAGTAACGATTATATTGCAAAGCCATTCGCATCCAATCTGCTAGAACTCGTTTCCGCCTTTATAAATCCTTCAAAATCGACTTAAATTCGATGGATCTTTCAGCCAGACGTCTTTTCAGGACTGAATAACATTAATATCTGTATTGCGAAACCATTCGCATCCATTTTTCACGAATTCGTTTTTCGTGTGTATGATTCATTCAAATTCCAAACAAATCGATGGGTTATCCAGCCAATCGGCTTTTCAGGGCTGAATAACAGTAACCATTGTATTGCAAAGCCATTCGCATCCAATATTCTAGAACTCATTGCCGCCTTTATAACGCCTTCAATATCGACCTAAATTCGATGGATCTTTCAGATAGACGTCTTTTCAGGACTGAATAACAGTAAGGACAGATTGTATTGCATAGCCATTCGCATCCATTCTTCGTGAATTCGCATTTCGTGTGGATGATTCCTTCAAAATCGACCCAAGTCGATGTGTCATCCAGCCTATCGTCTTTTCAGGGATGAATAACAGTAACTATAGTATTGCGAAGTCCATCGCATCCATTCTTCGAGTATTCGATATCAGTCTGGATCACTCCTTCATAATTGACCTAAATCGATGGATCTTTCAGCCAGACGTCTTTTCCTGGCTGAATAACAGTAACGATTGTATTGCAAAGCCATTCGCATTCATTCATCGTGAATTCGCATTTCGTGTGGATGATTCCTTCAAAATCGACCCAAATCGATGTGTCATCCAGCCAATCGTCTTATCAGGGATGAATAACAGTAACGATTGTATTGCGAACACCATCGCATCCATTCTTCGAGTATTCGCTATCAGTCTGGATCACTCCTTCATAATTGATCTAAATCGATGGGTCTTTCAGCCAGACGTCATTTCACGGCTGAATAACGGTAACGATTGTATTGCAAAGCCATTCGCATCCAATCGTTCAGAATTTGCATTCCGCTTTCCATCAAAATCGACATAAATCGATGGGTCATCCAGCCAATTGTCTTTTCATGGCTGAATAACAGTAACGATTGTATTGCAAAGCCATTCGCATCCATTCTTCGAGTATTCGATATCAGTCTGGATCACTCCACCATAATTGACCTAAATCGATGGGTCTTTCAGCCAGACGTCTGTTCATGGCTGAATAATAGTAATTATTGTATTGCAAAGGCATTCACATCCAATCGTTGAGGATTTGCTTTCCGCTTTCCTTCAAAATCGACATAAATTGATGTGCCATCCAGCCAATCGTCTTTTCATGGCTGAATAATAGTAATTATTGTATTGCGAAGTCCATCGCATCCATTCTTCGTGTATTCGCTATCAGTCTCGGTCACTCACTCCATCATAATTGACCTAAATCGATGGGTCTTCTAGCCAGAAGTCTTTTCAGGACTGAAAAACAGTAATGTCTGTATTGAGAAACCATTCGCATCCATTTTTCGCGAATTTGTTTTTCGGGTGTATGATTCTTTCAAAATCGACACAAATCGATGGGTCATACAGCCAATCGGCTTTTCATGGCTGAATAACAGTAACGATTATATTGCAAAGCCATTCGCATCCATTCTTCGTGAATTCGCATTTCGTGTGGACGATTCCTTCAAAATCGACCCAAATCGATGTGTCATCCAGCCAATCTTCCTTTCAGGGCTGAATAACAGTAACGATTTTATTGCAAAGCCATTCACATCCATGATTCGTGAATTCGCATTTCGTGTGGATGATTCCTTCAAAATCGACCCAAATCGATGTGTCATCCAGCCAATCGTCTTATCAGGGATGAATAACAGTAACGATTGTATTGCGAACACTATCGCATCCATTCTTCGAGTATTCGCTATCAGTCTGGATCACTCCTTCATAATTGATCTAAATCGATGGGTCTTTCAGCCAGACGTCTTTTCCTGGCTGAATAACAGTAACGATTATATTGCAAAGCCATTCGTATCCATTCTTCGTGAATTCGCATTTCGTGTGGATGATTCCTTCATAATCGACCCAAATCGATGTGTCATCCAGCCAATCGTCTTTCCAGGAATGAATAACAGTAACGATTGTATTGCGAATACCATCGCATCCATTCTTCGAGTATTCGATATCAGTCCGGATCACTCCATCATAATTGACCTAAATCGATGGGTCTTTCAGCCAGACGTCTTTTCATGGCTGAATAACAGCAACGATTGTATTGCGATGCCATTCGCATCCAATCTTCTAGAACGCGTTTCCGCCTTTATAAATCCTTCAAAATCAACCTAAATTCGATGGATCATTCAGCCAGACGTCTTTTCAGGACTGAAATACAGTAATGTCAGTGTTGCGAAACCATTCGCATACATTTTTCACGAATTCGTTTTTCGTGTGTATGATTCATTCCAAATCGACACAAATCGATCGGTCATCCACCCCATCGGCTTTTCAGGGCTGAATAACAGTAACCATTGTATTGCAAAGCCATTCGCATCCATTCTTCGAGTATTCGATATCAGTCTGTATCACTCCACCATAATTGACCTAAATCGATGGGTCTTTTAGCCAGACGTCTGTTCATGGCTGAATAACAGTAACTATTGTATTGCGAAGTCCATCGCATCCATTCTTCGTGTATTCGCTATCAGTCTCGGTCACTCACACCATCATAATTGACCTAAATCGATGGGTCTTCTAGCCAGAAGTCTTTTCAGGACTGAAAAACAGTAATGTCTGTATTGAGAAACCATTCGCATCCATTTTTCGCGAATTCGTTTTTCGGGTGTATGATTCTTTCAAAATCGACACAAATCGATGAGTCATACATTATTCGATATCAGTCTGGATCACTCCATCATAATTGACCTAAATCCATGGTTCTTTCAGCCAGACGTCTTTCATGGCTGAATAACGGTAACGATTGTACTGGAAAGCCATTCGCTTCCAATCGTTGAGAATTTGCTTTCGGCTTTCCTTCAACATCGACATAAATCGATGGGTATTGTATTGCGAAGTCCATCGCATCCATTCTTCGTGAATTCGCATTTCATGTGGATGATTCCTTCAAAATCGACCGAAATCGATGTGTCATCCAGCCAGTCGTATTTTCAGGGATGAATAACAGTAACGATTGTATTGCATCCTTTCTTCGAGTATTCAATATCAGTCTGGATCACTCCATCATAATTGACCTAAATCGATGAGTCTTTCAGCCAGACGTCTTTTCATGGCTGAATAATGGTAACGATTGTATTGCAAAGCCATTCGCATCCAATCGTTGAGAATTTGCTTTCCGCTTTCCTTCAAAATCGCCATAAATCGATGGGTCATCCAGCCAATTGTCTTTTCATGGCTGATTAACAGTAACGATGGTATTGCAAACCCATTCGCATCCATTGTTCGCGAACTCGCTTTTCGTGTGGATGATTCCTTCAAAATCGACCTAAATTCGATGTATCTTTCAGCCAGACGTCTTTTCAGGACTGAATAACAGTAAGGGCAGATTGTATTGCATAGCCATTCGCATTCATTCTTCGTGAATTCGCATTTCGTGTGGATGATTCCTTGAAAATCGACCCAAGTCGATGTGTCATCCAGCCTATCGTCTTTTCAGGGATGAATAACAGTAACTATAGTATTGCGAAGTCCATCGCATCCATTCTTCGAGTATTCGATATCAGTCTGGATCACTCCTTCATAATTGACCTAAATCGATGGATCTTTCAGCCAGACGTCTTTTCCTGGCTGAATAACAGTAACGATTGTATTGCAAAGCCATTCGCATCCATTCATCGTGAATTCGCATTTCGTGTGGATGATTCCTTCAAAATCGACCCAAATCGATGTGTCATCCAGCCAATCGTCTTTTCAGTGACGAATAACAGTAACGATTGTATTGCAATGACCATCACATCCATTCTTCGAGTATTCGCTATCAGTTTGGGTCATTACATCACTATTGACCTAAATCGATGGGTCTTTCAGCCAGACGTCTTTTCCTGGCTGAATAACAGTAACGATTATATTGCAAAGCCATTCGTATCCATTCTTCGTGAATTCGCATTTCGTGTGGATGATTCCTTCATAATCGACCCAAATCGATGTGTCATCCAGCCAATCGTCTTTCCAGGAATGAATAACAGTAACGATTGTATTGGGAATACCATCGCATCCATTCTTCGAGTATTCGATATCAGTCCGGATCACTCCATCATAATTGACCTAAATCGATGGGTCTTTCAGCCAGACGTCTTTTCATGGCTGAATAACAGCAACGATTGTATTGCGATGCCATTCGCATCCAATCTTCTAGAACGCGTTTCCGCCTTTATAAATCCTTCAAAATCAACCTAAATTCGATGGATCATTCAGCCAGACGTCTTTTCAGGACTGAATAACAGTAATGTCAGTGTTGCGAAACCATTCGCATACATTTTTCACGAATTCGTTTTTCGTGTGTATGATTCATTCCAAATCGACACAAATCGATCGGTCATCCACCCCATCGGCTTTTCAGGGCTGAATAACAGTAACCATTGTATTGCAAAGCCATTCGCATCCATTCTTCGAGTATTCGATATCAGTCTGGATCACTCCACCATAATTGACCTAAATCGATGGGTCTTTTAGCCAGACGTCTGTTCATGGCTGAATAACAGTAACTATTGTATTGCGAAGTCCATCGCATCCATTCTTCGTGTATTCGCTATCAGTCTCGGTCACTCACACCATCATAATTGACCTAAATCGATGGGTCTTCTAGCCAGAAGTCTTTTCAGGACTGAAAAACAGTAATGTCTGTATTGAGAAACCATTCGCATCCATTTTTCGCGAATTCGTTTTTCGGGTGTATGATTCTTTCAAAATCGACACAAATCGATGGGTCATACAGCCAATCGGCTTTTCACGGCTGAATAACAGTAACCATTGTATTGCGAAGTCCATCGCATCCATTCTTCGAGTATTCGCTAATAGTCTGGATCACTCGTTTATAATTGACCTAAATCGATGAATCTTTCAGCGAGACGTCTTTTCCTGGCTGAATAACAGTAACGATTGTATTGCAAAGCCATTCGCATCCATTCTTCGTGAATTAGCATTTCGTGTGGATGATTCCTACAAAATCGACCCACATCGATGTGTAATCCAGCCAATCGTCTTTTCAGGGACAAATAATAGTTACGATTGTATTGCGAAGGCCACCGCATCCATTCTTCGAGTATTCGCTATCAGTCTCGATCACTCCATCATAATTGACCTAAATCGATGGGTATTTCAGCCAGACGTCTCTTCATGGCTGAATAACAGTAACGATTGTATTGCAAAGTCATTCGCACCCAATCGTTCAGAATTTGCTTTCCGCTTTCCAGCAAAATCGACATAAATCGATGGATCATCGAGCCAATTGTCTTTTCATGGCTGAATAACAGTAACTATTGTATTGCAAAGCCATTCGCATCCATTCTTCGTGAATTCGCATTTCGTGTGGATGATTCCTTCAATATCGACCCAAATCCATGTGTCATCCAGCCAATCGTCTTTTCAAGATTGAATAACAGTAACGATTGTATTGCGAAGTCCATCGCATCCATTCTTCGAGTATTCGATATAAGTCGGCATCACTCGATCATAATTGACCTAAATCGATGGGTGTTTCAGCCAGACGTCATTTCATGGCTGAATAACGGTAACGATTGTATTGCAAAGCCATTCGAATCCAATCGTTGAGAATTTGCTTTCCGCTTTCCATCAAAATCGACATAAATCGATGGGTCATCCAGCCAATTGTCTTTTCATGGCTGAATAACAGTAACTATTGAATTGCGAAGTCCATCGCATCCATTCTTCGAGTATTCCCTAATAGTCTGGATCACTGCTTTATTATTGACCTAAATCGATGGATCTTTCAGCCAGACGTCTTTTCATGACTGAACAACAGTAATGTCTGTATTGAGAAACCATTCTTCACGAATTCGCATTTCGTGTGGATGATTCCTTCAAAATCGACCCAAATGGATGTGTCATCCAGCCAATCGTCTTTTCAGGGATGAATAACAGTAACGATTGTATTGCGAATTCCATCGCGTCCTATCTTCGAGTATTCGATGTCAGTCTGGATCACTCCATCATAATTGACCTAAATCGATGGGTCTTTCAGCCAGACGTTTTTTCATGGCTGAATAACGGTAACAATAAAATTGCAAAGCCATTCGCATCCAATCTTCTAGAACTCGTTTCCGCCTTTATAAATCCTTCAAAATCGACTTAAATTCGATGGATCTTTCAGCCAGACGTCTTTTCAGGACTGAATAACAGTAACCATTGTATTGCAAAGCCATTCGCATCTATTCTTCGATTATTCGATATCAGTCTGGATCACTCCATCATAATTGACCTAAATCGATGGTTCTTTCAGCCAGACGTCTTTTCATGGCTGAATAACGGTAACGATTGTATTGCAAAGCCATTCGCTTCCAATCGTTGAGAATTTGCTTTCGGCTTTTCTTCAACATCGACATCAATCGATGGGTCATCGAGCCAATTGTCCTTTAATGGCTGAATCACAATAACTATTGTATTGCGAAGTCCATCGCATCCATTCTTCGAGTATTCGCTATCAGTCTGGATCAATCCTTCATAATTGATCTAAATCGTTGGGTCTTTCAGCCAGACGTCTTTTCCTGGCTGAATAACAGTAACGATTATATTGCAAAGCCATTCGCATCCAATCTTCTAGATTTCGTTTCCGCCTTTATAAATCCTTTAAAATCGACCTAAATTCGATGGATCTTTCAGCCAGACGTCTTTTTAGTACTGAACAACAGTAATGTCTGTATTGAGAAACCATTAGCATCCATTCTTCGTGAAATCGCATTTCGTGTGGATGATTCCTTCAAAATCGACCCAAATGGATGTGTCATCCAGCCAATCGTCTTTTCAGGGATGAATAACAGTAACGATTGTATTGCGAATTCCATCGCGTCCTTTCTTCGAGTATTCGATGTCAGTCTGGATCACTCCATCATAATTGACCTAAATCGATGGGTCTTTCAGCCAGACGTTTTTTCATGGCTGAATAACGGTAACGATTATATTGCAAAGCTATTCGCATCCAATCTTCTAGAACTCGTTTCCGCCTTTATAAATCCTTCAAAATCGACTTAAATTCGATGGATCTTTCAGCCAGACGTCTTTTCAGGACTGAATAACAGTAATGTCTCTATTGCGAAACCATTCGCATCCATTTTTCACGAATTCGTTTTTCGTGTGTATGATTCATTCTACATCCACACAAATCGACGGGTCATCCAGCCAATCGGCTTTTTAGGGCTGAATAACAGTAACCATTGTATTGCAAAGCCATTCGCATCCATTCTTTGATTATTCGATATCAGTCTGGATCACTCCATCATATTTGACCTAAATCGATGGTTCTTTCAGCCAGACGTCTTGTCCTGGCTGAATAACAGTAACGATTATATTGCAAAGCCATTCGCATCCATTCTTCGTGAATTCGCATTTCGTATGTGCGATTCCTTCAAAATCAACCCAAATCGATGTGTCATCCAGCCAATCGTCTTTTCAGCGATGAATAACAATAACGATTGTATTACGAAGTCCATCGCATTCATTCTTCGAGTATTCGATATCAGTCTGGATCACTCCATCATAATTGACCTAAATCGATGCGTGTTTCAGCCAGACGTCATTTCATGGCTGAATAACGGTAACGATTGTATTGCAAAGCCATTCGCATCCAATCATTGAGAATTTGCTTTCCGCTTTCCATCAAAATCGACATAAATCAATGGGTCATCCAGCCAATTGTCTTTTCATGGCTGAATATCAGTAACTATTGTATTGCGAATTCCATCGCATCCATTCTTCGAGTATTCCCTAATAGTCTGGATCACTCCTTTATTATTGACCTAAATCGATGGATCTTTCAGCCAGACGTCTTTTCATGACTGAATAACGGCACGATTGTATTGCAAAGCCATTCGCATCCACTCTTCTAGAATTCATTGCCGCCTTTATAACGCCTTCAATATCGACCTAAATTCGATGGATCTTTCAGACAGACGTCTTTTCAGGACTGAATAACAGTAAGGACAGTATTGCGACGCCATTCGCATCCATTTTTCGCGATTTCGTTTTTCGTGTGTGATTCTTTCAAAATCGACACAAATCGATGGGTCATCTATCCAATCGTCTTTTCAGGGCTGAATAACAATAACGATTGTATTGCGAAGTCCATCGCATCCATTCTTGGAGTATTCGCTATCAGTCTGGGTCACTCCATCATAATTGACCTAAATCGATGGGTCTTTCAGCCAGACGTCTTTTCATGACTGAATAACGGCAACGATTATATTGCAAAGCCATTCGCATCCAATCTTCTAGAACTCGTTTCCGCCTTTATAAATCCTTTAAAATCGACCTAAATTCGATGGATCTTTCAGCCAGTCGTCTTTTTAGGACTGAACAACAGTAATGTCTGTATTGAGAAACCATTAGCATCCATTCTTCGTGAATTCGCATTTCGTGTGGATGATTCCTTCAAAATCGACCCAAATGGATGTGTCATCCAGCCAATCGTCTTTTCAGGGATGAATAAAAGTAACGATTGTATTTCGAATTCCATCGCGTCCTTTCTTCGAGTATTCGATGTCAGTCTGGATCACTCCATTATAATTGACCTAAATCGATGGGTCTTTCAGCCAGACGATTTTTCATGGCTGAATAACAGCAACGATTGTATTGCGATGCCATTCGCATCCAATCTTCTAGAACGCGTTTCCGCCTTTATAAATCCTTCAAAATCAACCTAAATTCGATGGATCATTCAGCCAGACGTCTTTTCAGGACTGAATAACAGTAATGTCAGTGTTGCGAAACCATTCGCATACATTTTTCACGAATTCGTTTTTCGTGTGTATGATTCATTCCAAATCGACACAAATCGATCGGTCATCCACCCCATCGGCTTTTCAGGGCTGAATAACAGTAACCATTGTATTGCAAAGCCATTCGCCTCCATTCTTCGAGTATTCGATATCAGTCTGGATCACTCCACCATAATTGACCTAAATCGATGGGTCTTTTAGCCAGACGTCTGTTCATGGCTGAATAACAGTAACTATTGTATTGCGAAGTCCATCGCATCCATTCTTCGTGTATTCGCTATCAGTCTCGGTCACTCACACCATCATAATTGACCTAAATCGATGGGTCTTCTAGCCAGAAGTCTTTTCAGGACTGAAAAACAGTAATGTCTGTATTGAGAAACCATTCGCATCCATTTTTCGCGAATTCGTTTTTCGGGTGTATGATTCTTTCAAAATCGACACAAATCGATGGGTCATACAGCCAATCGGCTTTTCACGGCTGAATAACAGTAACCATTGTATTGCGAAGTCCATCGCATCCATTCTTCGAGTATTCGCTAATAGTCTGGATCACTCGTTTATAATTGACCTAAATCGATGAATCTTTCAGCGAGACGTCTTTTCCTGGCTGAATAACAGTAACGATTGTATTGCAAAGCCATTCGCATCCATTCTTCGTGAATTAGCATTTCGTGTGGATGATTCCTACAAAATCGACCCACATCGATGTGTAATCCAGCCAATCGTCTTTTCAGGGACAAATAATAGTTACGATTGTATTGCGAAGGCCACCGCATCCATTCTTCGAGTATTCGCTATCAGTCTCGATCACTCCATCATAATTGACCTAAATCGATGGGTATTTCAGCCAGACGTCTCTTCATGGCTGAATAACAGTAACGATTGTATTGCAAAGTCATTCGCACCCAATCGTTCAGAATTTGCTTTCCGCTTTCCTGCAAAATCGACATAAATCGATGGATCATCGAGCCAATTGTCTTTTCATGGCTGAATAACAGTAACTATTGTATTGCAAAGCCATTCGCATCCATTCTTCGTGAATTCGCATTTCGTGTGGATGATTCCTTCAATATCGACCCAAATCCATGTGTCATCCAGCCAATCGTCTTTTCAAGATTGAATAACAGTAACGATTGTATTGCGAAGTCCATCGCATCCATTCTTCGAGTATTCGATATCAGTCGGCATCACTCGATCATAATTGACCTAAATCGATGGGTGTTTCAGCCAGACGTCATTTCATGGCTGAATAACGGTAACGATTGTATTGCAAAGCCATTCGAATCCAATCGTTGAGAATTTGCTTTCCGCTTTCCATCAAAATCGACATAAATCGATGGGTCATCCAGCCAATTGTCTTTTCATGGCTGAATAACAGTAACTATTGAATTGCGAAGTCCATCGCATCCATTCTTCGAGTATTCCCTAATAGTCTGGATCACTCCTTTATTATTGACCTAAATCGATGGATCTTTCAGCCAGACGTCTTTTCATGACTGAACAACAGTAATGTCTGTATTGAGAAACCATTCTTCACGAATTCGCATTTCGTGTGGATGATTCCTTCAAAATCGACCCAAATGGATGTGTCATCCAGCCAATCGTCTTTTCAGGGATGAATAAGAGTAACGATTGTATTGCGAATTCCATCGCGTCCTATCTTCGAGTATTCGATGTCAGTCTGGATCACTCCATCATAATTGACCTAAATCGATGGGTCTTTCAGCCAGACGTTTTTTCATGGCTGAATAACGGTAACAATAAAATTGCAAAGCCATTCGCATCCAATCTTCTTGAACTCGTTTCCGCCTTTATAAATCCTTCAAAATCGACTTAAATTCGATGGATCTTTCAGCCAGACGTCTTTTCAGGACTGAATAACAGTAACCATTGTATTGCAAAGCCATTCGCATCTATTCTTCGATTATTCGATATCAGTCTGGATCACTCCATCATAATTGACCTAAATCGATGGTTCTTTCAGCCAGACGTCTTTTCATGGCTGAATAACGGTAACGATTGTATTGCAAAGCCATTCGCTTCCAATCGTTGAGAATTTGCTTTCGGCTTTTCTTCAACATCGACATCAATCGATGGGTCATGGAGCCAATTGTCCTTTCATGGCTGAATCACAATAACTATTGTATTGCGAAGTCCATCGCATCCATTCTTCGAGTATTCGCTATCAGTCTGGATCAATCCTTCATAATTGATCTAAATCGTTGGGTCTTTCAGCCAGACGTCTTTTCCTGGCTGAATAACAGTAACGATTATATTGCAAAGCCATTCGCATCCAATCTTCTAGATTTCGTTTCCGCCTTTATAAATCCTTTAAAATCGACCTAAATTCGATGGATCTTTCAGCCAGACGTCTTTTTAGTACTGAACAACAGTAATGTCTGTATTGAGAAACCATTAGCATCCATTCTTCGTGAATTCGCATTTCGTGTGGATGATTCCTTCAAAATCGACCCAAATGGATGTGTCATCCAGCCAATCGTCTTTTCAGGGATGAATAACAGTAACGATTGTATTGCGAATTCCATCGCGTCCTTTCTTCGAGTATTCGATGTCAGTCTGGATCACTCCATCATAATTGACCTAAATCGATGGGTCTTTCAGCCAGACGTTTTTTCATGGCTGAATAACGGTAACGATTATATTGCAAAGCTATTCGCATCCAATCTTCTAGAACTCGTTTCCGCCTTTATAAATCCTTCAAAATCGACTTAAATTCGATGGATCTTTCAGCCAGACGTCTTTTCAGGACTGAATAACAGTAATGTCTCTATTGCGAAACCATTCGCATCCATTTTTCACGAATTCGTTTTTCGTGAGTATGATTCATTCTACATCCACACAAATCGACGGGTCATCCAGCCAATCGGCTTTTTAGGGCTGAATAACAGTAACCATTGTATTGCAAAGCCATTCGCATCCATTCTTTGATTATTCGATATCAGTCTGGATCACTCCATCATATTTGACCTAAATCGATGGTTCTTTCAGCCAGACGTCTTGTCCTGGCTGAATAACAGTAACGATTATATTGCAAAGCCATTCGCATCCATTCTTCGTGAATTCGCATTTCGTATGTGCGATTCCTTCAAAATCAACCCAAATCGATGTGTCATCCAGCCAATCGTCTTTTCAGCGATGAATAACAATAACGATTGTATTACGAAGTCCATCGCATCCATTCTTCGAGTATTCGATATCAGTCTGGATCACTCCATCATAATTGACCTAAATCGATGCGTGTTTCAGCCAGACGTCATTTCATGGCTGAATAACGGTAACGATTGTATTGCAAAGCCATTCGCATCCAATCATTGAGAATTTGCTTTCCGCTTTCCATCAAAATCGACATAAATCAATGGGTCATCCAGCCAATTGTCTTTTCATGGCTGAATATCAGTAACTATTGTATTGCGAATTCCATCGCATCCATTCTTCGAGTATTCCCTAATAGTCTGGATCACTCCTTTATTATTGACCTAAATCGATGGATCTTTCAGCCAGACGTCTTTTCATGACTGAATAACGGCACGATTGTATTGCAAAGCCATTCGCATCCAATCTTCTAGAATTCATTGCCGCCTTTATAACGCCTTCAATATCGACCTAAATTCGATGGATCTTTCAGACAGACGTCTTTTCAGGACTGAATAACAGTAAGGACAGTATTGCGACGCCATTCGCATCCATTTTTCGCGATTTCGTTTTTCGTGTGTGATTCTTTCAAAATCGACACAAATCGATGGGTCATCTATCCAATCGTCTTTTCAGGGCTGAATAACAATAACGATTGTATTGCGAAGTCCATCGCATCCATTCTTGGAGTATTCGCTATCAGTCTGGGTCACTCCATCATAATTGACCTAAATCGATGGGTCTTTCAGCCAGACGTCTTTTCATGACTGAATAACGGCAACGATTATATTGCAAAGCCATTCGCATCCAATCTTCTAGAACTCGTTTCCGCCTTTATAAATCCTTTAAAATCGACCTAAATTCGATGGATCTTTCAGCCAGTCGTCTTTTTAGGACTGAACAACAGTAATGTCTGTATTGAGAAACCATTAGCATCCATTCTTCGTGAATTCGCATTTCGTGTGGCTGATTCCTTCAAAATCGACCCAAATGGATGTGTCATCCAGCCAATCGTCTTTTCAGGGATGAATAAAAGTAACGATTGTATTTCGAATTCCATCGCGTCCTTTCTTCGAGTATTCGATGTCAGTCTGGATCACTCCATTATAATTGACCTAAATCGATGGGTCTTTCAGCCAGACGATTTTTCATGGCTGAATAACGGTAACGATTATATTGCAAAGCCATTCGCATCCAATCTTCTAGAACTCGTTTCCGCCTTTATAAATCCTTCAAAATCGACTTAAATTCGATGGATCTTTCAGCCAGACGTCCTTTCAGGACTGAATAACAGTAACCATTGTATTTCAAAGCCATTCGCATCCATTCTTCGATTATTCGATATCAGTCTGGATCACTCCATCATAATTGACCTAAATCGATGGTTATTTCAGCCAGACGTCTTTTCATGGCTGAATAACGGTAACGATTGTATTGCAAAGCCATTCGCTTCCAATCGTTGAGAATTTGCTTTCGGCTTTCCTTCAACATCGACATAAATCGATGGGTCATCCAGCCAATTGTCCTTTCATGGCTGAATCACAGTAACTATTGTATTGCGAAGTCCATCGCATCCATTCTTCGAGTATTCGCTATCAGTCTGGATCACTCCTTCATAATTGATCTAAATCGATCGGTCTTTCAGCCAGACGTCTTTTCCTGGCTGAATAACAGTAACGATTATATTGCAAAGCCATTCGCATCCATTCTTCGTGAATTCGAATTTCGTGTGGATGATTCCTTCAAAATCGACCGAAATCGATGTGTCATCCAGCCAGTCGTATTTTCAGGGATGAATAACAGTAACGTTTGTATTGCATCCTTTCTTCGAGTATTCGATATCAGTCTGGATCACTCGATTATAATTGACCTAAATCGATGGGTGTTTCAGCCAGACGTCATTTTATGGCTGAATAACGGTAACGATTGTATTGCAAAGCCATTCGAATCCAATCGTTGAGAATTTGCTTTCCGCTTTCCATCAAAATCGACATAAATCGATGGGTCATCCAGCCAATTGTCTTTTCATGACTGAATAACAGTAACTCTTGAATTGCGAAGTCCATCGCATCCATTCTTCGAGTATTCCCTAATAGTTTGGATCACTCCTTTATTATTGACCTAAATCGATGGATCTTTCAGCCAGACGTCTTTTCATGACTGAATAACGGCAACGATTGTATTGCAAAGCCATTCGCATCCAATCTTCTAGAACTCATTGCCGGCTTTATAACGCCTTCAATATCGACTTAAATTCGATGGATCTTTCAGACAGACGTCTTTTCAGGACTGAACAACAGTAATGTCTGTATTGAGAAACCATTCTTCACGAATTCGCATTTCGTGTGGATGATTCCTTCAAAATCGACCCAAATGGATGTGTCATCCAGCCAATCGTCTTTTCATGGATGAATAACAGTAACGATTGTATTTCGAATTCCATCGGTCCTTTCTTCGAGTATTCGATGTCAGTCTGGATCACTCCATCATAATTGACCTAAATCGATGGGTCTTTCAGCCAGAGGTTTTTTCATGGCTGAATAACGGTAACGATTATATTGCAAAGCCATTCGCATCCAATCTTCTAGAACTCGTTTCCGCCTTTATAAATCCTTCAAAATCGACTTAAATTCGATGGATCTTTCAGCCAGACGTCCTTTCAGGACTGAATAACAGTAACCATTGTATTTCAAAGCCATTCGCATCCATTCTTCGATTATTCGATATCAGTCTGGATCACTCCATCATAATTGACCTAAATCGATGGTTCTTTCAGCCAGACGTCTTTTCATGGCTGAATAACGGTAACGATTGTATTGCAAAGCCATTCGCTTCCAATCGTTGAGAATTTGCTTTCGGCTTTCCTTCAACATCGACATAAATCGATGGGTCATCCAGCCAATTGTCCTTTCATGGCTGAATCACAGTAACTATTGTATTGCGAAGTCCATCGCATCCATTCTTCGAGTATTCGCTATCAGTCTGGATCAATCCTTCATAATTGATCTAAATCGATGGGTCTTTCAGCCAGACGTCTTTTCCTGGCTGAATAACAGTAACTAATATATTGCAAAGCCATTCGCATCCATTCTTCTTGAATTCGCATTTCGTGTGGATGATTCCTTCAAAATCGACCGAAATCGATGTGTCATCCAGCCAATTGTATTTTCAGGGATGAATAACAGTAAGGATTGTATTGCAAAGCCATTCGCTTCCAATCGTTGAGAATTTGCTTTCGGCTTTCCTTCAACATCGACATAAATCGATGGGTCATCCAGCCAATTGTCCTTTCATGGCTGAATCACAGTAACTATTGTATTGCGAAGTCCAACGCATCCATTCTTCGAGTATTCGCTATCAGTCTGGATCAATCCTTCATAATTGATCTAAATCGATGGGTCTTTCAGCCAGACGTCTTTTCCTGGCTGAATAACAGTAACGAATATATTGCAAAGCCATTCGCATCCATTCTTCTTGAATTCGCATTTCGTGTGGATGATTCCTTCAAAATCGACCGAAATCGATGTGTCATCCAGCCAATTGTATTTTCAGGGATGAATAACAGTAACGATTGTATTGCATCCTTTCTTCGAGTATTCAATATCAGTCTGAATCACTCCATCATAATTGACCTAAATCGATGAGTAAAGACTCATCGAAAAGACGTCTGGCTGAAAGCAGCCAGACGTCTTTTCATGGCTGAATAATGGTAACGATTGTATTGCAAAGCCATTCGCATTCAATCGTTGAGAATTTGCTTTCCGCTTTCCTTCAAAATCGCCATAAATCGATGGGTCATCCGGCCAATTGTCTTTTCATGGCTGATTAACAGTTACGATTGTATTGCAAACCCATTCGCATCCATTGTTCGCGAACTCGCTTTTCGTGTGGATGATTCCTTCAAAATCGACCCAAATCGATGTGTCATCCAGCCAATCGTCTTTTCAGGGATGAATAACAGTAACAATAGTATTGCGAAGTCCATCGCATCCATTCTTCGAGTATTCGATATCAGTCTGGATCACTCCATCATAATTGACCTAAATCGATGGGTCTTTCAGCCAGACGTCTTTTCATGGCTGAATATCAGCAAAGATTGTATTGCAAAGCCATTCGCATCCAATCTTCTAGAACTCGTTTCCGCCTTTATAAATCCTTCAAAATCGACCTGAATTCGATGGATATTTCAGCCAGACGTCTTTTCAGGACTGAATAACAGAAATGTCTGTATTGCGAAACCATTCGCATCTATTTTTCACGAATTCGTTTTTCGTGTGTATGATTAATTCAAAATCGACACAAATCGATGGGTCATCCAGCGAATCGACTTTCCAGGGCTGAATAACAGTAACCATTGTATTGCAAAGCCATTCGCATCCATTCTTCGAGTATTCGATATCAGTCTGGATCACTCCATCATAATTGACCTAAATCGATGGGTATTTCAGCCAATCGTCTTTTCAGGGATCAATAACAGTAACGATTGTATTGCGAAGTCCATCGCATGCATTCTTCGAGTATTCGCTGTCAGTCTGGATCACTCTATCACAATTGACCTAAATCGATGGGTCTTTCAGACAGACGTCTCTTCATGGCTGAATAACACCAACGATTGTATTGCGATGCCATTCGCATCGAATCTTCTAGAACAAGTTCTCTCAGCCAGACGTCTTTTCAGGGCTGAATAACAGTAACCATTGTATTGCAAAGCTATTCGCACCCATTCTTCGAATATTCGATATCAGTCTGGATCACTCCACTATAATTGACCTAAATCGATGGGTCTTTCAGCCAGACGTCTGTTCATGGCTGAATAACAGTAACGATTGTATTGCAAAGCCATTCGCATCCAATCGTTGAGAATTTGCTTTCGGCTTTCCTTCAAAATCGACATAAATCGATGAGTCATCCAGTCAAATGTCTTTTCATGGCTGAATAACGGTAACTATTGTATTGCGAAGTCCATCGCATCCATTCTTCGAGTATTCGCTATCAGTCTGGATCACTCCATCATAATGGACATAAATCGATGGGTCTTCCAGCCAGACATGTTTTCAGGACTGAATAAAAGTAATGTATGCATTGAGAAACCATTCGCATCCATTTTCCGCGATTTCGTTTTTCGGGTATATGATTCTTTCAAAATCGACACAAATCGATGGGTCATACAGCCAATCGGCTTTTCACGGCTGAATAACAGTAACCATTGTATTGCGAAGTCCATCGCATCCATTCATCGAGTATTCGCTATCAGTCTTGATCACTCCATCATAATTGACCTAAATCGATGGGTCTTTCAGCCAGACGTCTTTTCATGGCTGAATAACAGTAACGATTATATTGCAAAGCCATTCGCATCCATTCATCGTGAATTCGCATTTCGTGTGGATGATTCCTTCAAAATCGACCCAAATCGATGTGTCATCCAGCCAATCGTCTTTTCAGTGACGAATAACAGTAACGATTGTATTGCAATGACCATCACATCCATTCTTCGAGTATTCGCTATCAGTTTGGGTCATTACATCACTATTGACCTAAATCGATGGGTCTTTCAGCCAGACGTCTTTTCATGGCTGAATAACAGCAAAGATTGTATTGTAAAGCCATTCGCAACCAAACTTCTAGAACTGGTTTCCGCCTTTATAAATCCTTCAAAATCGGCCTAAATTCGATGTATCTTTCAGCCAGATGTCGTTTCAGGACTGAATAACAGTAATGTCTGTATTGAGAAACCATTCGCATCCATTTTTCACGAATTCGTTTTTCGTGTGTATGATTCATTCAAAATCCAAACAAATCGATGGGTTATCCAGCCAATCGGCTTTTCAGGGCTGAATAACAGTAACCATTGTATTGCAAAGCCATCCGCATCCAATATTCTAGAACTCATTGCCGCCTTTATAACGCCTTCAATATCGACCTAAATTCGATGGATCTTTCAGATAGACGTCTTTTCAGGACTGAATAACAGTAAGGGCAGATTGTATTGCATAGCCATTCGCATTCATTCTTCGTGAATTCGCATTTCGTGTGGATGATTCCTTCAAAATCGACCCAAGTCGATGTGTCATCCAGCCTATCGTCTTTTCAGGGATGAATAACAGTAACTATAGTATTGCGAAGTCCATCGCATCCATTCTTCGAGTATTCGATATCAGTCTGGATCACTCCTTCATAATTGACCTAAATCGATGGATCTTTCAGCCAGACGTCTTTTCCTGGCTGAATAACAGTAACGATTGTATTGCAAAGCCATTCGCATCCATTCATCGTGAATTCGCATTTCGTGTGGATGATTCCTTCAAAATCGACCCAAATCGATGTGTCATCCAGCCAATCGTCTTTTCAGTGACGAATAACAGTAACGATTGTATTGCAATGACCATCACATCCATTCTTCGAGTATTCGCTATCAGTTTGGGTCATTACATCACTATTGACCTAAATCGATGGGTCTTTCAGCCAGACGTCTTTTGATGGCTGAATAACAGCAAAGATTGTATTGTAAAGCCATTCGCAACCAAACTTCTAGAACTGGTTTCCGCCTTTATAAATCCTTCAAAATCGGCCTAAATTCGATGTATCTTTCAGCCAGATGTCGTTTCAGGACTGAATAACAGTAATGTCTGTATTGAGAAACCATTCGCATCCATTTTTCGCGAATTCGTTTTTCGTGTGTATGATTCTTTCAAAATCGACGCAAATCGAAGGGTCATCCAGCCAATTGTCTTTCCATGGCCGAATAATAGTTACGATTGTATTGCGAAGACCATCGCATCCACTCTTCGAGTATTCGATATCATTCTGGATCACTCCATCATAATTGACCTAAATCGATGGGTCATCCAGCCAATCTTCTTTTCAGGGCTGAATAACAGTAACCATTGTATTGCGAAGTCCATCGCATCCATTCTTCGAGTATTCGCTATCAGTCTGGATCACTCCATCATAATGGACCTAAATCGATGGGTCTTCCAGCCAGACATGTTTTCAGGACTGAATAAAAGTAATGTATGCATTGAGAAACCATTCGCATCCATTTTCCGCGATTTCGTTTTTCGGGTATATGATTCTTTCAAAATCGACACAAATCGATGGGTCATACAGCCAATCGGCTTTTCACGGCTGAATAACAGTAACCATTGTATTGCGAAGTCCATCGCATCCATTCATCGAGTATTCGCTATCAGTCTTGATCACTCCATCATAATTGACCTAAATCGATGGGTCTTTCAGCCAGACGTCTTTTCATGGCTGAATAACAGTAACGATTATATTGCAAAGCCATTCGCATCCAATCTGCTAGAACTCGTTTCCGCCTTTATAAATCCTTCAAAATCGACTTAAATTCGATGGATCTTTCAGCCAGACGTCTTTTCAGGACTGAATAACATTAATATCTGTATTGCGAAACCATTCGCATCCATTTTTCACGAATTCGTTTTTCGTGTGTATGATTCATTCAAAATCCAAACAAATCGATGGGTTATCCAGCCAATCGGCTTTTCAGGGCTGAATAACAGTAACCATTGTATTGCAAAGCCATCCGCATCCAATATTCTAGAACTCATTGCCGCCTTTATAACGCCTTCAATATCGACCTAAATTCGATGGATCTTTCAGATAGACGTCTTTTCAGGACTGAATAACAGTAAGGGCAGATTGTATTGCATAGCCATTCGCATTCATTCTTCGTGAATTCGCATTTCGTGTGGATGATTCCTTGAAAATCGACCCAAGTCGATGTGTCATCCAGCCTATCGTCTTTTCAGGGATGAATAACAGTAACTATAGTATTGCGAAGTCCATCGCATCCATTCTTCGAGTATTCGATATCAGTCTGGATCACTCCTTCATAATTGACCTAAATCGATGGATCTTTCAGCCAGACGTCTTTTCCTGGCTGAATAACAGTAACGATTGTATTGCAAAGCCATTCGCATCCATTCATCGTGAATTCGCATTTCGTGTGGATGATTCCTTCAAAATCGACCCAAATCGATGTGTCATCCAGCCAATCGTCTTTTCAGTGACGAATAACAGTAACGATTGTATTGCAATGACCATCACATCCATTCTTCGAGTATTCGCTATCAGTTTGGGTCATTACATCACTATTGACCTAAATCGATGGGTCTTTCAGCCAGACGTCTTTTCATGGCTGAATAACAGCAAAGATTGTATTGTAAAGCCATTCGCAACCAAACTTCTAGAACTGGTTTCCGCCTTTATAAATCCTTCAAAATCGGCCTAAATTCGATGTATCTTTCAGCCAGATGTCGTTTCAGGACTGAATAACAGTAATGTCTGTATTGAGAAACCATTCGCATCCATTTTTCGCGAATTCGTTTTTCGTGTGTATGATTCTTTCAAAATCGACGCAAATCGAAGGGTCATCCAGCCAATTGTCTTTCCATGGCCGAATAATAGTTACGATTGTATTGCGAAGACCATCGCATCCACTCTTCGAGTATTCGATATCATTCTGGATCACTCCATCATAATTGACCTAAATCGGTGGGTCATCCAGCCAATCTTCTTTTCAGGGCTGAATAACAGTAACCATTGTATTGCGAAGTCCATCGCATCCATTCTTCGAGTATTCGCTATCAGTCTGGATCACTCCATCATAATGGACCTAAATCGATGGGTCTTCCAGCCAGACATGTTTTCAGGACTGAATAAAAGTAATGTATGCATTGAGAAACCATTCGCATCCATTTTTCGCGAATTCGTTTTTCGTGTGTATGATTCTTTCAAAATCGACGCAAATCGATGGGTCATCCAGCCAATTGTCTTTCCATGGCCGAATAATAGTTACGATTGTATTGCGAAGACCATCGCATCCACTCTTCGAGTATTCGATATCATTCTGGATCACTCCATCATAATTGACCTAAATCGATGGGTCATCCAGCCAATCTTCTTTTCAGGGCTGAATAACAGTAACCATTGTATTGCGAAGTCCATCGCATCCATTCTTCGAGTATTCGCTATCAGTCTGGATCACTCCATCATAATGGACCTAAATCGATGGGTCTTCCAGCCAGACATGTTTTCAGGACTGAATAAAAGTAATGTATGCATTGAGAAACCATTCGCATCCATTTTCCGCGATTTCGTTTTTCGGGTATATGATTCTTTCAAAATCGACACAAATCGATGGGTCATACAGCCAATCGGCTTTTCACGGCTGAATAACAGTAACCATTGTATTGCGAAGTCCATCGCATCCATTCATCGAGTATTCGCTATCAGTCTTGATCACTCCATCATAATTGACCTAAATCGATGGGTCTTTCAGCCAGACGTCTTTTCATGGCTGAATAACAGTAACGATTATATTGCAAAGCCATTCGCATCCAATCTGCTAGAACTCGTTTCCGCCTTTATAAATCCTTCAAAATCGACTTAAATTCGATGGATCTTTCAGCCAGACGTCTTTTCAGGACTGAATAACATTAATATCTGTATTGCGAAACCATTCGCATCCATTTTTCACGAATTCGTTTTTCGTGTGTATGATTCATTCAAAATCCAAACAAATCGATGGGTTATCCAGCCAATCGGCTTTTCAGGGCTGAATAACAGTAACCATTGTATTGCAAAGCCATTCGCATCCAATATTCTAGAACTCATTGCCGCCTTTATAACGCCTTCAATATCGACCTAAATTCGATGGATCTTTCAGATAGACGTCTTTTCAGGACTGAATAACAGTAAGGACAGATTGTATTGCATAGCCATTCGCATCCATTCTTCGTGAATTCGCATTTCGTGTGGATGATTCCTTCAAAATCGACCCAAGTCGATGTGTCATCCAGCCTATCGTCTTTTCAGGGATGAATAACAGTAACTATAGTATTGCGAAGTCCATCGCATCCATTCTTCGAGTATTCGATATCAGTCTGGATCACTCCTTCATAATTGACCTAAATCGATGGATCTTTCAGCCAGACGTCTTTTCCTGGCTGAATAACAGTAACGATTGTATTGCAAAGCCATTCGCATCCATTCATCGTGAATTCGCATTTCGTGTGGATGATTCCTTCAAAATCGACCCAAATCGATGTGTCATCCAGCCAATCGTCTTTTCAGGGACGAATAACAGTAACGATTGTATTGCAATGACCATCACATCCATTCTTCGAGTATTCGCTATCAGTTGGGGTCATTACATCACTATTGACCTAAATCGATGGGTCTTTCAGCCAGACGTCTTTTCATGGCTGAATAACAGCAAAGATTGTATTGCAAAGCCATTCGCAACCAAACTTCTAGAACTGGTTTCCGCCTTTATAAATCCTTCAAAATCGGCCTAAATTCGATGGATCTTTCAGCCAGACGTCCTTTCAGGACTGAATAACAGTAACCATTGTATTTCAAAGCCATTCGCATCCATTCTTCGATTATTCGATATCAGTCTGGTTCACTCCATCATAATTGACCTAAATCGATGGTTCTTTCAGCTAGACGTCTTTTCATGGCTGAATAACGGTAACGATTGTATTGCAAAGCCATTCGCTTCCAATCGTTGAGAATTTGCTTTCGGCTTTCCTTCAACATCGACATAAATCGATGGGTCATCCAGCCAATTGTCCTTTCATGGCTGAATCACAGTAACTATTGTATTGCGAAGTCCATCGCATCCATTCTTCGAGTATTCGCTATCAGTCTGGATCAATCCTTCATAATTGATCTAAATCGATGGGTCTTTCAGCCAGACGTCTTTTCCTGGCTGAATAACAGTAACGAATATATTGCAAAGCCATTCGCATCCATTCTTCTTGAATTCGCATTTCGTGTGGATGATTCCTTCAAAATCGACCGAAATCGATGTGTCATCCAGCCAATTGTATTTTCAGGGATGAATAACAGTAACGATTGTATTGCAAAGCCATTCGCTTCCAATCGTTGAGAATTTGCTTTCGGCTTTCCTTCAACATCGACATAAATCGATGGGTCATCCAGCCAATTGTCCTTTCATGGCTGAATCACAGTAACTATTGTATTGCGAAGTCCATCGCATCCATTCTTCGAGTATTCGCTATCAGTCTGGATCAATCCTTCATAATTGATCTAAATCGATGGGTCTTTCAGCCAGACGTCTTTTCCTGGCTGAATAACAGTAACGAATATATTGCAAAGCCATTCGCATCCATTCTTCTTGAATTCGCATTTCGTGTGGATGATTCCTTCAAAATCGACCGAAATCGATGTGTCATCCAGCCAATTGTATTTTCAGGGATGAATAACAGTAACGATTGTATTGCATCCTTTCTTCGAGTATTCAATATCAGTCTGAATCACTCCATCATAATTGACCTAAATCGATGAGTAAAGACTCATCGAAAAGACGTCTGGCTGAAAGCAGCCAGACGTCTTTTCATGGCTGAATAATGGTAACGATTGTATTGCAAAGCCATTCGCATCCAATCGTTGAGAATTTGCTTTCCGCTTTCCTTCAAAATCGCCATAAATCGATGGGTCATCCGGCCAATTGTCTTTTCATGGCTGATTAACAGTTACGATTGTATTGCAAACCCATTCGCATCCATTGTTCGCGAACTCGCTTTTCGTGTGGATGATTCCTTCAAAATCGACCCAAATCGATGTGTCATCCAGCCAATCGTCTTTTCAGGGATGAATAACAGTAACTATAGTATTGCGAAGTCCATCGCATCCATTCTTCGAGTATTCGATATCAGTCTGGATCACTCAATCATAATTGACCTAAATCGATGGGTCTTTCAGCCAGACGTCTTTTCATGGCTGAATATCAGCAAAGATTGTATTGCAAAGCCATTCGCATCCATTCATCGTGAATTCGCATTTCGTGTGGATGATTCCTTCAAAATCGACCCAAATCGATGTGTCATCCAGCCAATCGTCTTTTCAGGGACGAATAACAGTAACGATTGTATTGCAATGACCATCACATCCATTCTTCGAGTATTCGCTATCAGTTTGGGTCATTACATCACTATTGACCTAAATCGATGGGTCTTTCAGCCAGACGTCTTTTCATGGCTGAATAACAGCAAAGATTGTATTGCAAAGCCATTCGCAACCAAACTTCTAGAACTGGTTTCCGCCTTTATAAATCCTTCAAAATCGGCCTAAATTCGATGTATCTTTCAGCCAGATGTCGTTTCAGGACTGAATAACAGTAATGTCTGTATTGAGAAACCATTCGCATCCATTTTTCGCGAATTCGTTTTTCGTGTGTATGATTCTTTCAAAATCGACGCAAATCGATGGGTCATCCAGCCAATTGTCTTTCCATGGCCGAATAATAGTTACGATTGTATTGCGAAGACCATCGCATCCACTCTTCGAGTATTCGATATCATTCTGGATCACTCCATCATAATTGACCTAAATCGATGGGTCATCCAGCCAATCTTCTTTTCAGGGCTGAATAACGGTAACTATTGTATTGCGAAGTCCATCGCATCCATTCTTCGAGTATTCGCTATCAGTCTGGATCACTCCATCATAATGGACCTAAATCGATGGGTCTTCCAGCCAGACATGTTTTCAGGACTGAATAAAAGTAATGTATGCATTGAGAAACCATTCGCATCCATTTTCCGCGATTTCGTTTTTCGGGTATATGATTCTTTCAAAATCGACACAAATCAATGGGTCATACAGCCAATCGGCTTTTCACGGCTGAATAACAGTAACCATTGTATTGCGAAGTCCATCGCATCCATTCATCGAGTATTCGCTATCAGTCTTGATCACTCCATCATAATTGACCTAAATCGATGGGTCTTTCAGCCAGACGTCTTTTCATGGCTGAATAACAGTAACGATTATATTGCAAAGCCATTCGCATCCAATCTGCTAGAACTCGTTTCCGCCTTTATAAATCCTTCAAAATCGACTTAAATTCGATGGATCTTTCAGCCAGACGTCTTTTCAGGACTGAATAACATTAATATCTGTATTGCGAAACCATTCGCATCCATTTTTCACGAATTCGTTTTTCGTGTGTATGATTCATTCAAAATCCAAACAAATCGATGGGTTATCCAGCCAATCGGCTTTTCAGGGCTGAATAACAGTAACCATTGTATTGCAAAGCCATCCGCATCCAATATTCTAGAACTCATTGCCGCCTTTATAACGCCTTCAATATCGACCTAAATTCGATGGATCTTTCAGATAGACGTCTTTTCAGGACTGAATAACAGTAAGGGCAGATTGTATTGCATAGCCATTCGCATTCATTCTTCGTGAATTCGCATTTCGTGTGGATGATTCCTTCAAAATCGACCCAAGTCGATGTGTCATCCAGCCTATCGTCTTTTCAGGGATGAATAACAGTAACTATAGTATTGCGAAGTCCATCGCATCCATTCTTCGAGTATTCGATATCAGTCTGGATCACTCCTTCATAATTGACCTAAATCGATGGATCTTTCAGCCAGACGTCTTTTCCTGGCTGAATAACAGTAACGATTGTATTACAAAGCCATTCGCATCCATTCATCGTGAATTCGCATTTCGTGTGGATGATTCCTTCAAAATCGACCCAAATCGATGTGTCATCCAGCCAATCGTCTTTTCAGTGACGAATAACAGTAACGATTGTATTGCAATGACCATCACATCCATTCTTCGAGTATTCGCTATCAGTTTGGGTCATTACATCACTATTGACCTAAATCGATGGGTCTTTCAGCCAGACGTCTTTTCATGGCTGAATAACAGCAAAGATTGTATTGCAAAGCCATTCGCAACCAAACTTCTAGAACTGGTTTCCGCCTTTATAAATCCTTCAAAATCGGCCTAAATTCGATGTATCTTTCAGCCAGATGTCGTTTCAGGACTGAATAACAGTAATGTCTGTATTGAGAAACCATTCGCATCCATTTTTCGCGAATTCGTTTTTCGTGTGTATGATTCTTTCAAAATCGACGCAAATCGATGGGTCATCCAGCCAATTGTCTTTCCATGGCCGAATAATAGTTACGATTGTATTGCGAAGACCATCGCATCCACTCTTCGAGTATTCGATATCATTCTGGATCACTCCATCATAATTGACCTAAATCGATGGGTCATCCAGCCAATCTTCTTTTCAGGGCTGAATAACAGTAACCATTGTATTGCGAAGTCCATCGCATCCATTCTTCGAGTATTCGCTATCAGTCTGGATCACTCCATCATAATGGACCTAAATCGATGGGTCTTCCAGCCAGACATGTTTTCAGGACTGAATAAAAGTAATGTATGCATTGAGAAACCATTCGCATCCATTTTCCGCGATTTCGTTTTTCGGGTATATGATTCTTTCAAAATCGACACAAATCGATGGGTCATACAGCCAATCGGCTTTTCACGGCTGAATAACAGTAACCATTGTATTGCGAAGTCCATCGCATCCATTCATCGAGTATTCGCTATCAGTCTTGATCACTCCATCATAATTGACCTAAATCGATGGGTCTTTCAGCCAGACGTCTTTTCATGGCTGAATAACAGTAACGATTATATTGCAAAGCCATTCGCATCCAATCTGCTAGAACTCGTTTCCGCCTTTATAAATCCTTCAAAATCGACTTAAATTCGATGGATCTTTCAGCCAGACGTCTTTTCAGGACTGAATAACATTAATATCTGTATTGCGAAACCATTCGCATCCATTTTTCACGAATTCGTTTTTCGTGTGTATGATTCATTCAAAATCCAAACAAATCGATGGGTTATCCAGCCAATCGGCTTTTCAGGGCTGAATAACAGTAACCATTGTATTGCAAAGCCATTCGCATCCAATATTCTAGAACTCATTGCCGCCTTTATAACGCCTTCAATATCGACCTAAATTCGATGGATCTTTCAGATAGACGTCTTTTCAGGACTGAATAACAGTAAGGACAGATTGTATTGCATAGCCATTCGCATCCATTCTTCGTGAATTCGCATTTCGTGTGGATGATTCCTTCAAAATCGACCCAAGTCGATGTGTCATCCAGCCTATCGTCTTTTCAGGGATGAATAACAGTAACTATAGTATTGCGAAGTCCATCGCATCCATTCTTCGAGTATTCGATATCAGTCTGGATCACTCCTTCATAATTGACCTAAATCGATGGATCTTTCAGCCAGACGTCTTTTCCTGGCTGAATAACAGTAACGATTGTATTGCAAAGCCATTCGCATCCATTCATCGTGAATTCGCATTTCGTGTGGATGATTCCTTCAAAATCGACCCAAATCGATGTGTCATCCAGCCAATCGTCTTTTCAGGGACGAATAACAGTAACGATTGTATTGCAATGACCATCACATCCATTCTTCGAGTATTCGCTATCAGTTGGGGTCATTACATCACTATTGACCTAAATCGATGGGTGTTTCAGCCAGACGTCTTTTCATGGCTGAATAACAGCAAAGATTGTATTGCAAAGCCATTCGCAACCAAACTTCTAGAACTGGTTTCCGCCTTTATAAATCCTTCAAAATCGGCCTAAATTCGATGGATCTTTCAGCCAGACGTCCTTTCAGGACTGAATAACAGTAACCATTGTATTTCAAAGCCATTCGCATCCATTCTTCGATTATTCGATATCAGTCTGGATCACTCCATCATAATTGACCTAAATCGATGGTTCTTTCAGCTAGACGTCTTTTCATGGCTGAATAACGGTAACGATTGTATTGCAAAGCCATTCGCTTCCAATCGTTGAGAATTTGCTTTCGGCTTTCCTTCAACATCGACATAAATCGATGGGTCATCCAGCCAATTGTCCTTTCATGGCTGAATCACAGTAACTATTGTATTGCGAAGTCCATCGCATCCATTCTTCGAGTATTCGCTATCAGTCTGGATCAATCCTTCATAATTGATCTAAATCGATGGGTCTTTCAGCCAGACGTCTTTTCCTGGCTGAATAACAGTAACGAATATATTGCAAAGCCATTCGCATCCATTCTTCTTGAATTCGCATTTCGTGTGGATGATTCCTTCAAAATCGACCGAAATCGATGTGTCATCCAGCCAATTGTATTTTCAGGGATGAATAACAGTAACGATTGTATTGCAAAGCCATTCGCTTCCAATCGTTGAGAATTTGCTTTCGGCTTTCCTTCAACATCGACATAAATCGATGGGTCATCCAGCCAATTGTCCTTTCATGGCTGAATCACAGTAACTATTGTATTGCGAAGTCCATCGCATCCATTCTTCGAGTATTCGCTATCAGTCTGGATCAATCCTTCATAATTGATCTAAATCGATGGGTCTTTCAGCCAGACGTCTTTTCCTGGCTGAATAACAGTAACGAATATATTGCAAAGCCATTCGCATCCATTCTTCTTGAATTCGCATTTCGTGTGGATGATTCCTTCAAAATCGACCGAAATCGATGTGTCATCCAGCCAATTGTATTTTCAGGGATGAATAACAGTAACGATTGTATTGCATCCTTTCTTCGAGTATTCAATATCAGTCTGAATCACTCCATCATAATTGACCTAAATCGATGAGTAAAGACTCATCGAAAAGACGTCTGGCTGAAAGCAGCCAGACGTCTTTTCATGGCTGAATAATGGTAACGATTGTATTGCAAAGCCATTCGCATGCAATCGTTGAGAATTTGCTTTCCGCTTTCCTTCAAAATCGCCATAAATCGATGGGTCATCCGGCCAATTGTCTTTTCATGGCTGATTAACAGTTACGATTGTATTGCAAACCCATTCGCATCCATTGTTCGCGAACTCGCTTTTCGTGTGGATGATTCCTTCAAAATCGACCCAAATCGATGTGTCATCCAGCCAATCGTCTTTTCAGGGATGAATAACAGTAACTATAGTATTGCGAAGTCCATCGCATCCATTCTTCGAGTATTCGATATCAGTCTGGATCACTCAATCATAATTGACCTAAATCGATGGGTCTTTCAGCCAGACGTCTTTTCATGGCTGAATATCAGCAAAGATTGTATTGCAAAGCCATTCGCATCCATTCATCGTGAATTCGCATTTCGTGTGGATGATTCCTTCAAAATCGACCCAAATCGATGTGTCATCCAGCCAATCGTCTTTTCAGGGACGAATAACAGTAACGATTGTATTGCAATGACCATCACATCCATTCTTCGAGTATTCGCTATCAGTTTGGGTCATTACATCACTATTGACCTAAATCGATGGGTCTTTCAGCCAGACGTCTTTTCATGGCTGAATAACAGCAAAGATTGTATTGCAAAGCCATTCGCAACCAAACTTCTAGAACTGGTTTCCGCCTTTATAAATCCTTCAAAATCGGCCTAAATTCGATGTATCTTTCAGCCAGATGTCGTTTCAGGACTGAATAACAGTAATGTCTGTATTGAGAAACCATTCGCATCCATTTTTCGCGAATTCGTTTTTCGTGTGTATGATTCTTTCAAAATCGACGCAAATCGATGGGTCGTCCAGCCAATTGTCTTTCCATGGCCGAATAATAGTTACGATTGTATTGCGAAGACCATCGCATCCACTCTTCGAGTATTCGATATCATTCTGGATCACTCCATCATAATTGACCTAAATCGATGGGTCATCCAGCCAATCTTCTTTTCAGGGCTGAATAACGGTAACTATTGTATTGCGAAGTCCATCGCATCCATTCTTCGAGTATTCGCTATCAGTCTGGATCACTCCATCATAATGGACCTAAATCGATGGGTCTTCCAGCCAGACATGTTTTCAGGACTGAATAAAAGTAATGTATGCATTGAGAAACCATTCGCATCCATTTTCCGCGATTTCGTTTTTCGGGTATATGATTCTTTCAAAATCGACACAAATCGATGGGTCATACAGCCAATCGGCTTTTCACGGCTGAATAACAGTAACCATTGTATTGCGAAGTCCATCGCATCCATTCATCGAGTATTCGCTATCAGTCTTGATCACTCCATCATAATTGACCTAAATCGATGGGTCTTTCAGCCAGACGTCTTTTCATGGCTGAATAACAGTAACGATTATATTGCAAAGCCATTCGCATCCAATCTGCTAGAACTCGTTTCCGCCTTTATAAATCCTTCAAAATCGACTTAAATTCGATGGATCTTTCAGCCAGACGTCTTTTCAGGACTGAATAACATTAATATCTGTATTGCGAAACCATTCGCATCAATTTTTCACGAATTCGTTTTTCGTGTGTATGATTCATTCAAAATCCAAACAAATCGATGGGTTATCCAGCCAATCGGCTTTTCAGGGCTGAATAACAGTAACCATTGTATTGCAAAGCCATCCGCATCCAATATTCTAGAACTCATTGCCGCCTTTATAACGCCTTCAATATCGACCTAAATTCGATGGATCTTTCAGATAGACGTCTTTTCAGGACTGAATAACAGTAAGGGCAGATTGTATTGCATAGCCATTCGCATTCATTCTTCGTGAATTCGCATTTCGTGTGGATGATTCCTTCAAAATCGACCCAAGTCGATGTGTCATCCAGCCTATCGTCTTTTCAGGGATGAATAACAGTAACTATAGTATTGCGAAGTCCATCGCATCCATTCTTCGAGTATTCGATATCAGTCTGGATCACTCCTTCATAATTGACCTAAATCGATGGATCTTTCAGCCAGACGTCTTTTCCTGGCTGAATAACAGTAACGATTGTATTGCAAAGCCATTCGCATCCATTCATCGTGAATTCGCATTTCGTGTGGATGATTCCTTCAAAATCGACCCAAATCGATGTGTCATCCAGCCAATCGTCTTTTCAGTGACGAATAACAGTAACGATTGTATTGCAATGACCATCACATCCATTCTTCGAGTATTCGCTATCAGTTTGGGTCATTACATCACTATTGACCTAAATCGATGGGTCTTTCAGCCAGACGTCTTTTCATGGCTGAATAACAGCAAAGATTGTATTGTAAAGCCATTCGCAACCAAACTTCTAGAACTGGTTTCCGCCTTTATAAATCCTTCAAAATCGGCCTAAATTCGATGTATCTTTCAGCCAGATGTCGTTTCAGGACTGAATAACAGTAATGTCTGTATTGAGAAACCATTCGCATCCATTTTTCGCGAATTCGTTTTTCGTGTGTATGATTCTTTCAAAATCGACGCAAATCGAAGGGTCATCCAGCCAATTGTCTTTCCATGGCCGAATAATAGTTACGATTGTATTGCGAAGACCATCGCATCCACTCTTCGAGTATTCGATATCATTCTGGATCACTCCATCATAATTGACCTAAATCGATGGGTCATCCAGCCAATCTTCTTTTCAGGGCTGAATAACAGTAACCATTGTATTGCGAAGTCCATCGCATCCATTCTTCGAGTATTCGCTATCAGTCTGGATCACTCCATCATAATCGACCTAAATCGATGGGTCTTCGAGCCAGACATGTTTTCAGGACTGAATAAAAGTAATGTATGCATTGAGAAACCATTCGCATCCATTTTCCGCGATTTCGTTTTTCGGGTATATGATTCTTTCAAAATCGACACAAATCGATGGGTCATACAGCCAATCGGCTTTTCACGGCTGAATAACAGTAACCATTGTATTGCGAAGTCCATCGCATCCATTCATCGAGTATTCGCTATCAGTCTTGATCACTCCATCATAATTGACCTAAATCGATGGGTCTTTCAGCCAGACGTCTTTTCATGGCTGAATAACAGTAACGATTATATTGCAAAGCCATTCGCATCCAATCTGCTAGAACTCGTTTCCGCCTTTATAAATCCTTCAAAATCGACTTAAATTCGATGGATCTTTCAGCCAGACGTCTTTTCAGGACTGAATAACATTAATATCTGTATTGCGAAACCATTCGCATCCATTTTTCACGAATTCGTTTTTCGTGTGTATGATTCATTCAAAATCCAAACAAATCGATGGGTTATCCAGCCAATCGGCTTTTCAGGGCTGAATAACAGTAACCATTGTATTGCAAAGCCATCCGCATCCAATATTCTAGAACTCATTGCCGCCTTTATAACGCCTTCAATATCGACCTAAATTCGATGGATCTTTCAGATAGACGTCTTTTCAGGACTGAATAACAGTAAGGGCAGATTGTATTGCATAGCCATTCGCATTCATTCTTCGTGAATTCGCATTTCGTGTGGATGATTCCTTCAAAATCGACCCAAGTCGATGTGTCATCCAGCCTATCGTCTTTTCAGGGATGAATAACAGTAACTATAGTATTGCGAAGTCCATCGCATCCATTCTTCGAGTATTCGATATCAGTCTGGATCACTCCTTCATAATTGACCTAAATCGATGGATCTTTCAGCCAGACGTCTTTTCCTGGCTGAATAACAGTAACGATTGTATTGCAAAGCCATTCGCATCCATTCATCGTGAATTCGCATTTCGTGTGGATGATTCCTTCAAAATCGACCCAAATCGATGTGTCATCCAGCCAATCGTCTTTTCAGTGACGAATAACAGTAACGATTGTATTGCAATGACCATCACATCCATTCTTCGAGTATTCGCTATCAGTTTGGGTCATTACATCACTATTGACCTAAATCGATGGGTCTTTCAGCCAGACGTCTTTTCATGGCTGAATAACAGCAAAGATTGTATTGTAAAGCCATTCGCAACCAAACTTCTAGAACTGGTTTCCGCCTTTATAAATCCTTCAAAATCGGCCTAAATTCGATGTATCTTTCAGCCAGATGTCGTTTCAGGACTGAATAACAGTAATGTCTGTATTGAGAAACCATTCGCATCCATTTTTCGCGAATTCGTTTTTCGTGTGTATGATTCTTTCAAAATCGACGCAAATCGAAGGGTCATCCAGCCAATTGTCTTTCCATGGCCGAATAATAGTTACGATTGTATTGCGAAGACCATCGGATCCACTCTTCGAGTATTCGATATCATTCTGGATCACTCCATCATAATTGACCTAAATCGATGGGTCATCCAGCCAATCTTCTTTTCAGGGCTGAATAACAGTAACCATTGTATTGCGAAGTCCATCGCATCCATTCTTCGAGTATTCGCTATCAGTCTGGATCACTCCATCATAATGGACCTAAATCGATGGGTCTTCCAGCCAGACATGTTTTCAGGACTGAATAAAAGTAATGTATGCATTGAGAAACCATTCGCATCCATTTTCCGCGATTTCGTTTTTCGGGTATATGATTCTTTCAAAATCGACACAAATCGATGGGTCATACAGCCAATCGGCTTTTCACGGCTGAATAACAGTAACCATTGTATTGCGAAGTCCATCGCATCCATTCATCGAGTATTCGCTATCAGTCTTGATCACTCCATCATAATTGACCTAAATCGATGGGTCTTTCAGCCAGACGTCTTTTCATGGCTGAATAACAGTAACGATTATATTGCAAAGCCATTCGCATCCAATCTGCTAGAACTCGTTTCCGCCTTTATAAATCCTTCAAAATCGACTTAAATTCGATGGATCTTTCAGCCAGACGTCTTTTCAGGACTGAATAACATTAATATCTGTATTGCGAAACCATTCGCATCCATTTTTCACGAATTCGTTTTTCGCGTGTATGATTCATTCAAAATCCAAACAAATCGATGGGTTATCCAGCCAATCGGCTTTTCAGGGCTGAATAACAGTAACCATTGTATTGCAAAGCCATCCGCATCCAATATTCTAGAACTCATTGCCGCCTTTATAACGCCTTCAATATCGACCTAAATTCGATGGATCTTTCAGATAGACGTCTTTTCAGGACTGAATAACAGTAAGGGCAGATTGTATTGCATAGCCATTCGCATTCATTCTTCGTGAATTCGCATTTCGTGTGGATGATTCCTTCAAAATCGACCCAAGTCGATGTGTCATCCAGCCTATCGTCTTTTCAGGGATGAATAACAGTAACTATAGTATTGCGAAGTCCATCGCATCCATTCTTCGAGTATTCGATATCAGTCTGGATCACTCCTTCATAATTGACCTAAATCGATGGATCTTTCAGCCAGACGTCTTTTCCTGGCTGAATAACAGTAACGATTGTATTGCAAAGCCATTCGCATCCATTCATCGTGAATTCGCATTTCGTGTGGATGATTCCTTCAAAATCGACCCAAATCGATGTGTCATCCAGCCAATCGTCTTTTCAGGGACGAATAACAGTAACGATTGTATTGCAATGACCATCACATCCATTCTTCGAGTATTCGCTATCAGTTTGGGTCATTACATCACTATTGACCTAAATCGATGGGTCTTTCAGCCAGACGTCTTTTCATGGCTGAATAACAGCAAAGATTGTATTGCAAAGCCATTCGCAACCAAACTTCTAGAACTGGTTTCCGCCTTTATAAATCCTTTAAAATCGGCCTAAATTCGATGTATCTTTCAGCCAGATGTCGTTTCAGGACTGAATAACAGTAATGTCTGTATTGAGAAACTATTCGCATCCATTTTTCGCGAATTCGTTTTTCGTGTGTATGATTCTTTCAAAATCGACGCAAATCGATGGGTCATCCAGCCAATTGTCTTTCCATGGCCGAATAATAGTTACGATTGTATTGCGAAGACCATCGCATCCACTCTTCGAGTATTCGATATCATTCTGGATCACTCCATCATAATTGACCTAAATCGATGGGTCATCCAGCCAATCTTCTTTTCAGGGCTGAATAACAGTAACCATTGTATTGCGAAGTCCATCGCATCCATTCTTCGAGTATTCGCTATCAGTCTGGATCACTCCATCATAATGGACCTAAATCGATGGGTCTTCCAGCCAGACATGTTTTCAGGACTGAATAAAAGTAATGTATGCATTGAGAAACCATTCGCATCCATTTTCCGCGATTTCGTTTTTCGGGTATATGATTCTTTCAAAATCGACACAAATCGATGGGTCATACAGCCAATCGGCTTTTCACGGCTGAATAACAGTAACCATTGTATTGCGAAGTCCATCGCATCCATTCATCGAGTATTCGCTATCAGTCTTGATCACTACATCATAATTGACCTAAATCGATGGGTCTTTCAGCCAGACGTCTTTTCATGGCTGAATAACAGTAACGATTATATTGCAAAGCCATTCGCATCCAATCTGCTAGAACTCGTTTCCGCCTTTATAAATCCTTCAAAATCGACTTAAATTCGATGGATCTTTCAGCCAGACGTCTTTTCAGGACTGAATAACATTAATATCTGTATTGCGAAACCATTCGCATCCATTTTTCACGAATTCGTTTTTCGTGTGTATGATTCATTCAAAATCCAAACAAATCGATGGGTTATCCAGCCAATCGGCTTTTCAGGGCTGAATAACAGTAACCATTGTATTCCAAAGCCATTCGCATCCAATATTCTAGAACTCATTGCCGCCTTTATAACGCCTTCAATATCGACCTAAATTCGATGGATCTTTCAGATAGACGTCTTTTCAGGACTAAATAACAGTAAGGACAGATTGTATTGCATAGCCATTCGCATCCATTCTTCGTGAATTCGCATTTCGTGTGGATGATTCCTTCAAAATCGACCCAAGTCGATGTGTCATCCAGCCTATCGTCTTTTCAGGGATGAATAACAGTAACTATAGTATTGCGAAGTCCATCGCATCCATTCTTCGAGTATTCGATATCAGTCTGGATCACTCCTTCATAATTGACCTAAATCGATGGATCTTTCAGCCAGACGTCTTTTCCTGGCTGAATAACAGCCAAGATTGTATTGCAAAGCCATTCGCAACCAAACTTCTAGAACTGGTTTCCGCCTTTATAAATCCTTCAAAATCGGCCTAAATTCGATGTATCTTTCAGCCAGATGTCGTTTCAGGACTGAATAACAGTAATGTCTGTATTGAGAAACCATTCGCATCCATTTTTCGCGAATTCGTTTTTCGTGTGTATGATTCTTTCAAAATCGACGCAAATCGATGGGTCATCCAGCCAATTGTCTTTCCATGGCCGAATAATTGTTACGATTGTATTGCGAAGACCATCGCATCCACTCTTCGAGTATTCGATATCATTCTGGATCACTCCATCATAATTGACCTAAATCGATGGGTCATCCAGCCAATCTTCTTTTCAGGGCTGAATAACAGTAACCATTGTATTGCGAAGTCCATCGCATCCATTCTTCGAGTATTCGCTATCAGTCTGGATCACTCCATCATAATGGACCTAAATCGATGGGTCTTCCAGCCAGACATGTTTTCAGGACTGAATAAAAGTAATGTATGCATTGAGAAACCATTCGCATCCATTTTCCGCGATTTCGTTTTTCGGGTATATGATTCTTTCAAAATCGACACAAATCGATGGGTCATACAGCCAATCGGCTTTTCACGGCTGAATAACAGTAACCATTGTATTGCGAAGTCCATCGCATCCATTCATCGAGTATTCGCTATCAGTCTTGATCACTCCATCATAATTGACCTAAATCGATGGGTCTTTCAGCCAGACGTCTTTTCATGGCTGAATAACAGTAACGATTATATTGCAAAGCCATTCGCATCCAATCTGCTAGAACTCGTTTCCGCCTTTATAAATCCTTCAAAATCGACTTAAATTCGATGGATCTTTCAGCCAGACGTCTTTTCAGGACTGAATAACATTAATATCTGTATTGCGAAACCATTCGCATCCATTTTTCACGAATTCGTTTTTCGTGTGTATGATTCATTCAAAATCCAAACAAATCGATGGGTTATCCAGCCAATCGGCTTTTCAGGGCTGAATAACAGTAACCATTGTATTGCAAAGCCATTCGCATCCAATATTCTAGAACTCATTGCCGCCTTTATAACGCCTTCAATATCGACCTAAATTCGATGGATCTTTCAGATAGACGTCTTTTCAGGACTGAATAACAGTAAGGACAGATTGTATTGCATAGCCATTCGCATCCATTCTTCGTGAATTCGCATTTCGTGTGGATGATTCCTTCAAAATCGACCCAAGTCGATGTGTCATCCAGCCTATCGTCTTTTCAGGGATGAATAACAGTAACTATAGTATTGCGAAGTCCATCGCATCCATTCTTCGAGTATTCGATATCAGTCTGGATCACTCCTTCATAATTGACCTAAATCGATGGATCTTTCAGCCAGACGTCTTTTCCTGGCTGAATAACAGTAACGATTGTATTGCAAAGCCATTCGCATCCATTCATCGTGAATTCGCATTTCGTGTGGATGATTCCTTCAAAATCGACCCAAATCGATGTGTCATCCAGCCAATCGTCTTATCAGGGATGAATAACAGTAACGATTGTATTGCGAACACCATCGCATCCATTCTTCGAGTATTCGCTATCAGTCTGGATCACTCCTTCATAATTGATCTAAATCGATGGGTCTTTCAGCCAGACGTCATTTCATGGCTGAATAACGGTAACGATTGTATTGCAAAGCCATTCGCATCCAATCGTTCAGAATTTGCATTCCGCTTTCCATCAAAATCGACATAAATCGATGGGTCATCCAGCCAATTGTCTTTTCATGGCTGAATAACAGTAACGATTGTATTGCAAAGCCATTCGCATCCATTCTTCGAGTATTCGATATCAGTCTGGATCACTCCACCATAATTGACCTAAATCGATGGGTCTTTCAGCCAGACGTCTGTTCATGGCTGAATAATAGTAATTATTGTATTGCAAAGGCATTCACATCCAATCGTTGAGGATTTGCTTTCCGCTTTCCTTCAAAATCGACATAAATTGATGTGCCATCCAGCCAATCGTCTTTTCATGGCTGAATAATAGTAATTATTGTATTGCGAAGTCCATCGCATCCATTCTTCGTGTATTCGCTATCAGTCTCGGTCACTCACTCCATCATAATTGACCTAAATCGATGGGTCTTCTAGCCAGAAGTCTTTTCAGGACTGAAAAACAGTAATGTCTGTATTGAGAAACCATTCGCATCCATTTTTCGCGAATTTGTTTTTCGGGTGTATGATTCTTTCAAAATCGACACAAATCGATGGGTCATACAGCCAATCGGCTTTTCATGGCTGAATAACAGTAACGATTATATTGCAAAGCCATTCGCATCCATTCTTCGTGAATTCGCATTTCGTGTGGACGATTCCTTCAAAATCGACCCAAATCGATGTGTCATCCAGCCAATCTTCCTTTCAGGGCTGAATAACAGTAACGATTTTATTGCAAAGCCATTCACATCCATGATTCGTGAATTCGCATTTCGTGTGGATGATTCCTTCAAAATCGACCCAAATCGATGTGTCATCCAGCCAATCGTCTTATCAGGGATGAATAACAGTAACGATTGTATTGCGAACACTATCGCATCCATTCTTCGAGTATTCGCTATCAGTCTGGATCACTCCTTCATAATTGATCTAAATCGATGGGTCTTTCAGCCAGACGTCTTTTCCTGGCTGAATAACAGTAACGATTATATTGCA
This sequence comes from Ephialtes manifestator, assembly GCA_963970395.1. Lineage (NCBI taxonomy): Eukaryota > Metazoa > Arthropoda > Insecta > Hymenoptera > Ichneumonidae > Ephialtes > Ephialtes manifestator. The sequence continues at coordinate 20,339,969 of OZ019968.1, forward strand.
AAGCCATTCGTATCCATTCTTCGTGAATTCGCATTTCGTGTGGATGATTCCTTCATAATCGACCCAAATCGATGTGTCATCCAGCCAATCGTCTTTCCAGGAATGAATAACAGTAACGATTGTATTGCGAATACCATCGCATCCATTCTTCGAGTATTCGATATCAGTCCGGATCACTCCATCATAATTGACCTAAATCGATGGGTCTTTCAGCCAGACGTCTTTTCATGGCTGAATAACAGCAACGATTGTATTGCGATGCCATTCGCATCCAATCTTCTAGAACGCGTTTCCGCCTTTATAAATCCTTCAAAATCAACCTAAATTCGATGGATCATTCAGCCAGACGTCTTTTCAGGACTGAATAACAGTAATGTCAGTGTTGCGAAACCATTCGCATACATTTTTCACGAATTCGTTTTTCGTGTGTATGATTCATTCCAAATCGACACAAATCGATCGGTCATCCACCCCATCGGCTTTTCAGGGCTGAATAACAGTAACCATTGTATTGCAAAGCCATTCGCATCCATTCTTCGAGTATTCGATATCAGTCTGTATCACTCCACCATAATTGACCTAAATCGATGGGTCTTTTAGCCAGACGTCTGTTCATGGCTGAATAACAGTAACTATTGTATTGCGAAGTCCATCGCATCCATTCTTCGTGTATTCGCTATCAGTCTCGGTCACTCACACCATCATAATTGACCTAAATCGATGGGTCTTCTAGCCAGAAGTCTTTTCAGGACTGAAAAACAGTAATGTCTGTATTGAGAAACCATTCGCATCCATTTTTCGCGAATTCGTTTTTCGGGTGTATGATTCTTTCAAAATCGACACAAATCGATGAGTCATACATTATTCGATATCAGTCTGGATCACTCCATCATAATTGACCTAAATCCATGGTTCTTTCAGCCAGACGTCTTTCATGGCTGAATAACGGTAACGATTGTACTGGAAAGCCATTCGCTTCCAATCGTTGAGAATTTGCTTTCGGCTTTCCTTCAACATCGACATAAATCGATGGGTATTGTATTGCGAAGTCCATCGCATCCATTCTTCGTGAATTCGCATTTCATGTGGATGATTCCTTCAAAATCGACCGAAATCGATGTGTCATCCAGCCAGTCGTATTTTCAGGGATGAATAACAGTAACGATTGTATTGCATCCTTTCTTCGAGTATTCAATATCAGTCTGGATCACTCCATCATAATTGACCTAAATCGATGAGTCTTTCAGCCAGACGTCTTTTCATGGCTGAATAATGGTAACGATTGTATTGCAAAGCCATTCGCATCCAATCGTTGAGAATTTGCTTTCCGCTTTCCTTCAAAATCGCCATAAATCGATGGGTCATCCAGCCAATTGTCTTTTCATGGCTGATTAACAGTAACGATGGTATTGCAAACCCATTCGCATCCATTGTTCGCGAACTCGCTTTTCGTGTGGATGATTCCTTCAAAATCGACCTAAATTCGATGTATCTTTCAGCCAGACGTCTTTTCAGGACTGAATAACAGTAATGTCAGTGTTGCGAAACCATTCGCATCCATTTTTCACGAATTCGTTTTTCGTGTGTATGATTCATTCAAAATCGACACAAATCGATAGGTCATCCAGCCCATCGCCTTTTCAGGGCTGAATAACAGTAACCATTGTATTGCAAAGCCATTCGCATCCATTCTTCGAGTATTCGATATCAGTCTGGATCACTCCACCATAATTGACCTAAATCGATGGGTCTTTCAGCCAGACGTCTGTTCATGGCTGAATAACAGTAACGATTGTATTGCAAAGGCATTCACATCCAATCGTTGAGGATTTGCTTTCCGCTTTACTTCAAAATCGACATAAATTGATGTGCCATCCAGCCAATCGTCTTTTCATGGCTGAATAATAGTAATTATTGTATTGCGAAGTCCATCGCATCCATTCTTCGTGTATTCGCTATCAGTCTCGGTCACTCACTCCATCATAATTGACCTAAATCGATGGGTCTTCTAGCCAGAAGTCGTTTCAGGACTGAAAAACAGTAATGTCTGTATTGAGAAACCATTCGCATCCATTTTTCGCGAATTTGTTTTTCGGGTGTATGATTCTTTCAAAATCGACACAAATCGATGTGTCATACAGCCAATGGGCTTTTCACGGCTGAATAACAGTAACCATTCTATTGCGAAGTCCATCGCATCCATTCTTCGAGTATTCGCTATCTGTCTGGATCACTGTATCATAATTGACCTAAATCAATGGGTCTTTCAGACAGACGTCTTTTCATGGCTGAATAACAGTAACGATTGTATTGCAAAGCCATTCGCATCCATTCTTCGTGAATTCGAATTTCGTGTGGATGATTCCTTCAAAATCGACCCAAATCGATGTGTCATCCAGCCAATCGTCTTATCAGGGATGAATAACAGTAACGATTGTATTGCGAACACCATCGCATCCATTCTTCGAGTATTCGCTATCAGTCTGGATCACTCCTTCATAATTGATCTAAATCGATGGGTCTTTCAGCCAGACGTCATTTCATGGCTGAATAACGGTAACGATTGTATTGCAAAGCCATTCGCATCCAATCGTTCAGAATTTGCATTCCGCTTTCCATCAAAATCGACATAAATCGATGGGTCATCCAGCCAATTGTCTTTTCATGGCTGAATAACAGTAACGATTGTATTGCAAAGCCATTCGCATCCATTCTTCGAGTATTCGATATCAGTCTGGATCACTCCACCATAATTGACCTAAATCGATGGGTCTTTCAGCCAGACGTCTGTTCATGGCTGAATAATAGTAATTATTGTATTGCAAAGGCATTCACATCCAATCGTTGAGGATTTGCTTTCCGCTTTCCTTCAAAATCGACATAAATTGATGTGCCATCCAGCCAATCGTCTTTTCATGGCTGAATAATAGTAATTATTGTATTGCGAAGTCCATCGCATCCATTCTTCGTGTATTCGCTATCAGTCTCGGTCACTCACTCCATCATAATTGACCTAAATCGATGGGTCTTCTAGCCAGAAGTCTTTTCAGGACTGAAAAACAGTAATGTCTGTATTGAGAAACCATTCGCATCCATTTTTCGCGAATTTGTTTTTCGGGTGTATGATTCTTTCAAAATCGACACAAATCGATGGGTCATACAGCCAATCGGCTTTTCACGGCTGAATAACAGTAACCATTGTATTGCGAAGTCCATCGCATCCATTCTTCGAGTATTCGCTATCTGTCTGGATCACTGTATCATAATTGACCTAAATCGATGGGTCTTTCAGACAGACGTCTTTTCATGGCTGAATAACAGTAACGATTGTATTGCAAAGCCATTCGCATCCATTCTTCGTGAATTCGCATTTCGTGTGGATGATTCCTTCAAAATCGACCCAAATCGATGTGTCATCCAGCCAATCGTCTTATCAGGGATGAATAACAGTAACGATTGTATTGCGAACACCATCGCATCCATTCTTCGAGTATTCGCTATCAGTCTGGATCACTCCTTCATAATTGATCTAAATCGATGGGTCTTTCAGCCAGACGTCATTTCATGGCTGAATAACGGTAACGATTGTATTGCAAAGCCATTCGCATCCAATCGTTCAGAATTTGCATTCCGCTTTCCATCAAAATCGACATAAATCGATGGGTCATCCAGCCAATTGTCTTTTCATGGCTGAATAACAGTAACGATTGTATTGCAAAGCCATTCGCATCCATTCTTCGTGAATTCGCATTTCGTGTGGACGATTCCTTCAAAATCGACCCAAATCGATGTGTCATCCAGCCAATCTTCCTTTCAGGGCTGAATAACAGTAACGATTTTATTGCAAAGCCATTCACATCCATTATTCGTGAATTCGCATTTCGTGTGGATGATTCCTTCAAAATCGACCCAAATCGATGTGTCATCCAGCCAATCGTCTTATCAGGGATGAATAACAGTAACGATTGTATTGCGAACACTATCGCATCCATTCTTCGAGTATTCGCTATCAGTCTGGATCACTCCTTCATAATTGATCTAAATCGATGGGTCTTTCAGCCAGACGTCTTTTCCTGGCTGAATAACAGTAACGATTATATTGCAAAGCCATTCGTATCCATTCTTCGTGAATTCGCATTTCGTGTGGATGATTCCTTCATAATCGACCCAAATCGATGTGTCATCCAGCCAATTGTCTTTCCAGGAATGAATAACAGTAACGATTGTATTGGGAATACCATCGCATCCATTCTTCGAGTATTCGATATCAGTCCGGATCACTCCATCATAATTGACCTAAATCGATGGGTCTTTCAGCCAGACGTCTTTTCATGGCTGAATAACAGCAACGATTGTATTGCGATGCCATTCGCATCCAATCTTCTAGAACGCGTTTCCGCCTTTATAAATCCTTCAAAATCAACCTAAATTCGATGGATCATTCAGCCAGACGTCTTTTCAGGACTGAATAACAGTAATGTCAGTGTTGCGAAACCATTCGCATACATTTTTCACGAATTCGTTTTTCGTGTGTATGATTCATTCCAAATCGACACAAATCGATCGGTCATCCACCCCATCGGCTTTTCAGGGCTGAATAACAGTAACCATTGTATTGCAAAGCCATTCGCATCCATTCTTCGAGTATTCGATATCAGTCTGGATCACTCCACCATAATTGACCTAAATCGATGGGTCTTTTAGCCAGACGTCTGTTCATGGCTGAATAACAGTAACTATTGTATTGCGAAGTCCATCGCATCCATTCTTCGTGTATTCGCTATCAGTCTCGGTCACTCACACCATCATAATTGACCTAAATCGATGGGTCTTCTAGCCAGAAGTCTTTTCAGGACTGAAAAACAGTAATGTCTGTATTAAGAAACCATTCGCATCCATTTTTCGCGAATTCGTTTTTCGGGTGTATGATTCTTTCAAAATCGACACAAATCGATGGGTCATACAGCCAATCGGCTTTTCACGGCTGAATAACAGTAACCATTGTATTGCGAAGTCCATCGCATCCATTCTTCGAGTATTCGCTAATAGTCTGGATCACTCGTTTATAATTGACCTAAATCGATGAATCTTTCAGCGAGACGTCTTTTCCTGGCTGAATAACAGTAACGATTGTATTGCAAAGCCATTCGCATCCATTCTTCGTGAATTAGCATTTCGTGTGGATGATTCCTACAAAATCGACCCACATCGATGTGTAATCCAGCCAATCGTCTTTTCAGGGACAAATAATAGTTACGATTGTATTGCGAAGGCCACCGCATCCATTCTTCGAGTATTCGCTATCAGTCTCGATCACTCCATCATAATTGACCTAAATCGATGGGTATTTCAGCCAGACGTCTCTTCATGGCTGAATAACAGTAACGATTGTATTGCAAAGTCATTCGCACCCAATCGTTCAGAATTTGCTTTCCGCTTTCCAGCAAAATCGACATAAATCGATGGATCATCGAGCCAATTGTCTTTTCATGGCTGAATAACAGTAACTATTGTATTGCAAAGCCATTCGCATCCATTCTTCGTGAATTCGCATTTCGTGTGGATGATTCCTTCAATATCGACCCAAATCCATGTGTCATCCAGCCAATCGTCTTTTCAAGATTGAATAACAGTAACGATTGTATTGCGAAGTCCATCGCATCCATTCTTCGAGTATTCGATATCAGTCGGCATCACTCGATCATAATTGACCTAAATCGATGGGTGTTTCAGCCAGACGTCATTTCATGGCTGAATAACGGTAACGATTGTATTGCAAAGCCATTCGAATCCAATCGTTGAGAATTTGCTTTCCGCTTTCCATCAAAATCGACATAAATCGATGGGTCATCCAGCCAATTGTCTTTTCATGGCTGAATAACAGTAACTATTGAATTGCGAAGTCCATCGCATCCATTCTTCGAGTATTCCCTAATAGTCTGGATCACTGCTTTATTATTGACCTAAATCGATGGATCTTTCAGCCAGACGTCTTTTCATGACTGAACAACAGTAATGTCTGTATTGAGAAACCATTCTTCACGAATTCGCATTTCGTGTGGATGATTCCTTCAAAATCGACCCAAATGGATGTGTCATCCAGCCAATCGTCTTTTCAGGGATGAATAACAGTAACGATTGTATTGCGAACACTATCGCATCCATTCTTCGAGTATTCGCTATCAGTCTGGATCACTCCTTCATAATTGATCTAAATCGATGGGTCTTTCAGCCAGACGTCTTTTCCTGGCTGAATAACAGTAACGATTATATTGCAAAGCCATTCGTATCCATTCTTCGTGAATTCGCATTTCGTGTGGATGATTCCTTCATAATCGACCCAAATCGATGTGTCATCCAGCCAATCGTCTTTCCAGGAATGAATAACAGTAACGATTGTATTGCGAATACCATCGCATCCATTCTTCGAGTATTCGATATCAGTCCGGATCACTCCATCATAATTGACCTAAATCGATGGGTCTTTCAGCCAGACGTCTTTTCATGGCTGAATAACAGCAACGATTGTATTGCGATGCCATTCGCATCCAATCTTCTAGAACGCGTTTCCGCCTTTATAAATCCTTCAAAATCAACCTAAATTCGATGGATCATTCAGCCAGACGTCTTTTCAGGACTGAATAACAGTAATGTCAGTGTTGCGAAACCATTCGCATACATTTTTCACGAATTCGTTTTTCGTGTGTATGATTCATTCCAAATCGACACAAATCGATCGGTCATCCACCCCATCGGCTTTTCAGGGCTGAATAACAGTAATCATTGTATTGCAAAGCCATTCGCCTCCATTCTTCGAGTATTCGATATCAGTCTGGATCACTCCACCATAATTGACCTAAATCGATGGGTCTTTTAGCCAGACGTCTGTTCATGGCTGAATAACAGTAACTATTGTATTGCGAAGTCCATCGCATCCATTCTTCGTGTATTCGCTATCAGTCTCGGTCACTCACACCATCATAATTGACCTAAATCGATGGGTCTTCTAGCCAGAAGTCTTTTCAGGACTGAAAAACAGTAATGTCTGTATTGAGAAACCATTCGCATCCATTTTTCGCGAATTCGTTTTTCGGGTGTATGATTCTTTCAAAATCGACACAAATCGATGGGTCATACAGCCAATCGGCTTTTCACGGCTGAATAACAGTAACCATTGTATTGCGAAGTCCATCGCATCCATTCTTCGAGTATTCGCTAATAGTCTGGATCACTCGTTTATAATTGACCTAAATCGATGAATCTTTCAGCGAGACGTCTTTTCCTGGCTGAATAACAGTAACGATTGTATTGCAAAGCCATTCGCATCCATTCTTCGTGAATTAGCATTTCGTGTGGATGATTCCTACAAAATCGACCCACATCGATGTGTAATCCAGCCAATCGTCTTTTCAGGGACAAATAATAGTTACGATTGTATTGCGAAGGCCACCGCATCCATTCTTCGAGTATTCGCTATCAGTCTCGATCACTCCATCATAATTGACCTAAATCGATGGGTATTTCAGCCAGACGTCTCTTCATGGCTGAATAACAGTAACGATTGTATTGCAAAGTCATTCGCACCCAATCGTTCAGAATTTGCTTTCCGCTTTCCAGCAAAATCGACATAAATCGATGGATCATCGAGCCAATTGTCTTTTCATGGCTGAATAACAGTAACTATTGTATTGCAAAGCCATTCGCATCCATTCTTCGTGAATTCGCATTTCGTGTGGATGATTCCTTCAATATCGACCCAAATCCATGTGTCATCCAGCCAATCATCTTTTCAAGATTGAATAACAGTAACGATTGTATTGCGAAGTCCATCGCATCCATTCTTCGAGTATTCGATATCAGTCGGCATCACTCGATCATAATTGACCTAAATCGATGGGTGTTTCAGCCAGACGTCATTTCATGGCTGAATAACGGTAACGATTGTATTGCAAAGCCATTCGAATCCAATCGTTGAGAATTTGCTTTCCGCTTTCCATCAAAATCGACATAAATCGATGGGTCATCCAGCCAATTGTCTTTTCATGGCTGAATAACAGTAACTATTGAATTGCGAAGTCCATCGCATCCATTCTTCGAGTATTCCCTAATAGTCTGGATCACTCCTTTATTATTGACCTAAATCGATGGATCTTTCAGCCAGACGTCTTTTCATGACTGAACAACAGTAATGTCTGTATTGAGAAACCATTCTTCACGAATTCGCATTTCGTGTGGATGATTCCTTCAAAATCGACCCAAATGGATGTGTCATCCAGCCAATCGTCTTTTCAGGGATGAATAAGAGTAACGATTGTATTGCGAATTCCATCGCGTCCTATCTTCGAGTATTCGATGTCAGTCTGGATCACTCCATCATAATTGACCTAAATCGATGGGTCTTTCAGCCAGACGTTTTTTCATGGCTGAATAACGGTAACAATAAAATTGCAAAGCCATTCGCATCCAATCTTCTAGAACTCGTTTCCGCCTTTATAAATCCTTCAAAATCGACTTAAATTCGATGGATCTTTCAGCCAGACGTCTTTTCAGGACTGAATAACAGTAACCATTGTATTGCAAAGCCATTCGCATCTATTCTTCGATTATTCGATATCAGTCTGGATCACTCCATCATAATTGACCTAAATCGATGGTTCTTTCAGCCAGACGTCTTTTCATGGCTGAATAACGGTAACGATTGTATTGCAAAGCCATTCGCTTCCAATCGTTGAGAATTTGCTTTCGGCTTTTCTTCAACATCGACATCAATCGATGGGTCATCGAGCCAATTGTCCTTTCATGGCTGAATCACAATAACTATTGTATTGCGAAGTCCATCGCATCCATTCTTCGAGTATTCGCTATCAGTCTGGATCAATCCTTCATAATTGATCTAAATCGTTGGGTCTTTCAGCCAGACGTCTTTTCCTGGCTGAATAACAGTAACGATTATATTGCAAAGCCATTCGCATCCAATCTTCTAGATTTCGTTTCCGCCTTTATAAATCCTTTAAAATCGACCTAAATTCGATGGATCTTTCAGCCAGACGTCTTTTTAGTACTGAACAACAGTAATGTCTGTATTGAGAAACCATTAGCATCCATTCTTCGTGAATTCGCATTTCGTGTGGATGATTCCTTCAAAATCGACCCAAATGGATGTGTCATCCAGCCAATCGTCTTTTCAGGGATGAATAACAGTAACGATTGTATTGCGAATTCCATCGCGTCCTTTCTTCGAGTATTCGATGTCAGTCTGGATCACTCCATCATAATTGACCTAAATCGATGGGTCTTTCAGCCAGACGTTTTTTCATGGCTGAATAACGGTAACGATTATATTGCAAAGCTATTCGCATCCAATCTTCTAGAACTCGTTTCCGCCTTTATAAATCCTTCAAAATCGACTTAAATTCGATGGATCTTTCAGCCAGACGTCTTTTCAGGACTGAATAACAGTAATGTCTCTATTGCGAAACCATTCGCATCCATTTTTCACGAATTCGTTTTTCGTGTGTATGATTCATTCTACATCCACACAAATCGACGGGTCATCCAGCCAATCGGCTTTTTAGGGCTGAATAACAGTAACCATTGTATTGCAAAGCCATTCGCATCCATTCTTTGATTATTCGATATCAGTCTGGATCACTCCATCATATTTGACCTAAATCGATGGTTCTTTCAGCCAGACGTCTTGTCCTGGCTGAATAACAGTAACGATTATATTGCAAAGCTATTCGCATCCATTCTTCGTGAATTCGCATTTCGTATGTGCGATTCCTTCAAAATCAACCCAAATCGATGTGTCATCCAGCCAATCGTCTTTTCAGCGATGAATAACAATAACGATTGTATTACGAAGTCCATCGCATCCATTCTTCGAGTATTCGATATCAGTCTGGATCACTCCATCATAATTGACCTAAATCGATGCGTGTTTCAGCCAGACGTCATTTCATGGCTGAATAACGGTAACGATTGTATTGCAAAGCCATTCGCATCCAATCATTGAGAATTTGCTTTCCGCTTTCCATCAAAATCGACATAAATCAATGGGTCATCCAGCCAATTGTCTTTTCATGGCTGAATATCAGTAACTATTGTATTGCGAATTCCATCGCATCCATTCTTCGAGTATTCCCTAATAGTCTGGATCACTCCTTTATTATTGACCTAAATCGATGGATCTTTCAGCCAGACGTCTTTTCATGACTGAATAACGGCACGATTGTATTGCAAAGCCATTCGCATCCAATCTTCTAGAATTCATTGCCGCCTTTATAACGCTTTCAATATCGACCTAAATTCGATGGATCTTTCAGACAGACGTCTTTTCAGGACTGAATAACAGTAAGGACAGTATTGCGACGCCATTCGCATCCATTTTTCGCGATTTCGTTTTTCGTGTGTGATTCTTTCAAAATCGACACAAATCGATGGGTCATCTATCCAATCGTCTTTTCAGGGCTGAATAACAATAACGATTGTATTGCGAAGTCCATCGCATCCATTCTTGGAGTATTCGCTATCAGTCTGGGTCACTCCATCATAATTGACCTAAATCGATGGGTCTTTCAGCCAGACGTCTTTTCATGACTGAATAACGGCAACGATTATATTGCAAAGCCATTCGCATCCAATCTTCTAGAACTCGTTTCCGCCTTTATAAATCCTTTAAAATCGACCTAAATTCGATGGATCTTTCAGCCAGTCGTCTTTTTAGGACTGAACAACAGTAATGTCTGTATTGAGAAACCATTAGCATCCATTCTTCGTGAATTCGCATTTCGTGTGGATGATTCCTTCAAAATCGACCCAAATGGATGTGTCATCCAGCCAATCGTCTTTTCAGGGATGAATAAAAGTAACGATTGTATTTCGAATTCCATCGCGTCCTTTCTTCGAGTATTCGATGTCAGTCTGGATCACTCCATTATAATTAACCTAAATCGATGGGTCTTTCAGCCAGACGATTTTTCATGGCTGAATAACGGTAACGATTATATTGCAAAGCCATTCGCATCCAATCTTCTAGAACTCGTTTCCGCCTTTATAAATCCTTCAAAATCGACTTAAATTCGATGGATCTTTCAGCCAGACGTCCTTTCAGGACTGAATAACAGTAACCATTGTATTTCAAAGCCATTCGCATCCATTCTTCGATTATTCGATATCAGTCTGGATCACTCCATCATAATTGACCTAAATCGATGGTTATTTCAGCCAGACGTCTTTTCATGGCTGAATAACGGTAACGATTGTATTGCAAAGCCATTCGCTTCCAATCGTTGACAATTTGCTTTCGGCTTTCCTTCAACATCGACATAAATCGATGGGTCATCCAGCCAATTGTCCTTTCATGGCTGAATCACAGTAACTATTGTATTGCGAAGTCCATCGCATCCATTCTTCGAGTATTCGCTATCAGTCTGGATCAATCCTTCATAATTGATCTAAATCGATGGGTCTTTCAGCCAGACGTCTTTTCCTGGCTGAATAACAGTAACTGATATATTGCAAAGCCATTCGCATCCATTCTTCTTGAATTCGCATTTCGTGTGGATGATTCCTTCAAAATCGACCGAAATCGATGTGTCATCCAGCCAATTGTATTTTCAGGGATGAATAACAGTAAGGATTGTATTGCAAAGCCATTCGCTTCCAATCGTTGAGAATTTGCTTTCGGCTTTCCTTCAACATCGACATAAATCGATGGGTCATCCAGCCAATTGTCCTTTCATGGCTGAATCACAGTAACTATTGTATTGCGAAGTCCAACGCATCCATTCTTCGAGTATTCGCTATCAGTCTGGATCAATCCTTCATAATTGATCTAAATCGATGGGTCTTTCAGCCAGACGTCTTTTCCTGGCTGAATAACAGTAACGAATATATTGCAAAGCCATTCGCATCCATTCTTCTTGAATTCGCATTTCGTGTGGATGATTCCTTCAAAATCGACCGAAATCGATGTGTCATCCAGCCAATTGTATTTTCAGGGATGAATAACAGTAACGATTGTATTGCATCCTTTCTTCGAGTATTCAATATCAGTCTGAATCACTCCATCATAATTGACCTAAATCGATGAGTAAAGACTCATCGAAAAGACGTCTGGCTGAAAGCAGCCAGACGTCTTTTCATGGCTGAATAATGGTAACGATTGTATTGCAAAGCCATTCGCATTCAATCGTTGAGAATTTGCTTTCCGCTTTCCTTCAAAATCGCCATAAATCGATGGGTCATCCGGCCAATTGTCTTTTCATGGCTGATTAACAGTTACGATTGTATTGCAAACCCATTCGCATCCATTGTTCGCGAACTCGCTTTTCGTGTGGATGATTCCTTCAAAATCGACCCAAATCGATGTGTCATCCAGCCAATCGTCTTTTCAGGGATGAATAACAGTAACTATAGTATTGCGAAGTCCATCGCATCCATTCTTCGAGTATTCGATATCAGTCTGGATCACTCCATCATAATTGACCTAAATCGATGGGTCTTTCAGCCAGACGTCTTTTCATGGCTGAATATCAGCAAAGATTGTATTGCAAAGCCATACGCATCCAATCTTCTAGAACTCGTTTCCGCCTTTATAAATCCTTCAAAATCGACCTGAATTCGATGGATATTTCAGCCAGACGTCTTTTCAGGACTGAATAACAGAAATGTCTGTATTGCGAAACCATTCACATCTATTTTTCACGAATTCGTTTTTCGTGTGTATGATTAATTCAAAATCGACACAAATCGATGGGTCATCCAGCGAATCGACTTTCCAGGGCTGAATAACAGTAACCATTGTATTGCAAAGCCATTCGCATCCATTCTTCGAGTATTCGATATCAGTCTGGATCACTCCATCATAATTGACCTAAATCGATGGGTCTTTCAGCCAGACGTCTTTTCATGGCTGCATAACAGCAACGATTGTATTGCGATGCCATTCGCATCTAATCTTCTAGAACGCGTTTCCGCCTTTATAAATCCTTCAAAATCGACCTAAATTCGATGGATCTTTCAGCCAGACGTCTTTTCAGGACTGAAAAACAGTAATGTCTGTATTGAGAAACCATTCGCATCCATTTTTCGCGAATTCGTTTTTCGGGTGTATGATTCTTTCAAAATCGACACAAATCGATGGGTCATACAGCCAATCGGCTTTTCGTGGCTGAATAAGAGTAACGATTGTATTGCAAAGCCATTCGCATCCATTCTTCGTGAATTCGCATTTCGTGTGGACGATTCCTTCGAAATCGACCCAAATCGATGTGTCATCCAGCTATTCGTCTTTTCAGGGATGTATAACAGTACCGGTTGTATTACGAAGTCCATCGAATCCATTCTTCGAGTATGCGATATCAGTCTGGATCACTCCATCACAATTGACTTAAATCGATGGGTATTTCAGCCAATCGTCTTTTCAGGGATCAATAACAGTAACGATTGTATTGCGAAGTCCATCGCATGCATTCTTCGAGTATTCGCTGTCAGTCTGGATCACTCTATCACAATTGACCTAAATCGATGGGTCTTTCAGACAGACGTCTCTTCATGGCTGAATAACACCAACGATTGTATTGCGATGCCATTCGCATCGAATCTTCTAGAACAAGTTCTCTCAGCCAGACGTCTTTTCAGGGCTGAATAACAGTAACCATTGTATTGCAAAGCTATTCGCACCCATTCTTCGAATATTCGATATCAGTCTGGATCACTCCACTATAATTGACCTAAATCGATGGATCTTTCAGCCAGACGTCTTTTCCTGGCTGAATAACAGTAACGATTGTATTGCAAAGCCATTCGCATCCATTCATCGTGAATTCGCATTTCGTGTGGATGATTCCTTCAAAATCGACCCAAATCGATGTGTCATCCAGCCAATCATCTTTTCAGTGACGAATAACAGTAACGATTGTATTGCAATGACCATCACATCCATTCTTCGAGTATTCGCTATCAGTTTGGGTCATTACATCACTATTGACCTAAATCGATGGGTCTTTCAGCCAGACGTCTTTTCATGGCTGAATAACAGCAAAGATTGTATTGTAAAGCCATTCGCAACCAAACTTCTAGAACTGGTTTCCGCCTTTATAAATCCTTCAAAATCGGCCTAAAGTCGATGTATCTTTCAGCCAGATGTCGTTTCAGGACTGAATAACAGTAATGTCTGTATTGAGAAACCATTCGCATCCATTTTTCGCGAATTCGTTTTTCGTGTGTATGATTCTTTCAAAATCGACGCAAATCGAAGGGTCATCCAGCCAATTGTCTTTCCATGGCCGAATAATAGTTACGATTGTATTGCGAAGACCATCGCATCCACTCTTCGAGTATTCGATATCATTCTGGATCACTCCATCATAATTGACGTAAATCGATGGGTCATCCAGCCAATCTTCTTTTCAGGGCTGAATAACAGTAACCATTGTATTGCGAAGTCCATCGCATCCATTCTTCGAGTATTCGCTATCAGTCTGGATCACTCCATCATAATGGACCTAAATCGATGGGTCTTCCAGCCAGACATGTTTTCAGGACTGAATAAAAGTAATGTATGCATTGAGAAACCATTCGCATCCATTTTCCGCGATTTCGTTTTTCGGGTATATGATTCTTTCAAAATCGACACAAATCGATGGGTCATACAGCCAATCGGCTTTTCACGGCTGAATAACAGTAACCATTGTATTGCGAAGTCCATCGCATCCATTCATCGAGTATTCGCTATCAGTCTTGATCACTCCATCATAATTGACCTAAATCGATGGGTCTTTCAGCCAGACGTCTTTTCATGGCTGAATAACAGTAACGATTATATTGCAAAGCCATTCGCATCCAATCTGCTAGAACTCGTTTCCGCCTTTATAAATTCTTCAAAATCGACTTAAATTCGATGGATCTTTCAGCCAGACGTCTTTTCAGGACTGAATAACATTAATATCTGTATTGCGAAACCATTCGCATCCATTTTTCACGAATTCGTTTTTCGCGTGTATGATTCATTCAAAATCCAAACAAATCGATGGGTTATCCAGCCAATCGGCTTTTCAGGGCTGAATAACAGTAACCATTGTATTGCAAAGCCATCCGCATCCAATATTCTAGAACTCATTGCCGCCTTTATAACGCCTTCAATATCGACCTAAATTCGATGGATCTTTCAGATAGACGTCTTTTCAGGACTGAATAACAGTAAGGGCAGATTGTATTGCATAGCCATTCGCATTCATTCTTCGTGAATTCGCATTTCGTGTGGATGATTCCTTCAAAATCGACCCAAGTCGATGTGTCATCCAGCCTATCGTCTTTTCAGGGATGAATAACAGTAACTATAGTATTGCGAAGTCCATCGCATCCATTCTTCGAGTATTCGATATCAGTCTGGATCACTCCTTCATAATTGACCTAAATCGATGGATCTTTCAGCCAGACGTCTTTTCCTGGCTGAATAACAGTAACGATTGTATTGCAAAGCCATTCGCATCCATTCATCGTGAATTCGCATTTCGTGTGGATGATTCCTTCAAAATCGACCCAAATCGATGTGTCATCCAGCCAATCGTCTTTTCAGGGACGAATAACAGTAACGATTGTATTGCAATGACCATCACATCCATTCTTCGAGTATTCGCTATCAGTTTGGGTCATTACATCACTATTGACCTAAATCGATGGGTCTTTCAGCCAGACGTCTTTTCATGGCTGAATAACAGCAAAGATTGTATTGCAAAGCCATTCGCAACCAAACTTCTAGAACTGGTTTCCGCCTTTATAAATCCTTCAAAATCGGCCTAAATTCGATGTATCTTTCAGCCAGATGTCGTTTCAGGACTGAATAACAGTAATGTCTGTATTGAGAAACCATTCGCATCCATTTTTCGCGAATTCGTTTTTCGTGTGTATGATTCTTTCAAAATCGACGCAAATCGATGGGTCATCCAGCCAATTGTCTTTCCATGGCCGAATAATAGTTACGATTGTATTGCAAAGACCATCGCATCCACTCTTCGAGTATTCGATATCATTCTGGATCACTCCATCATAATTGACCTAAATCGATGGGTCATCCAGCCAATCTTCTTTTCAGGGCTGAATAACAGTAACCATTGTATTGCGAAGTCCATCGCATCCATTCTTCGAGTTTTCGCTATCAGTCTGGATCACTCCATCATAATGGACCTAAATCGATGGGTCTTCCAGCCAGACATGTTTTCAGGACTGAATAAAAGTAATGTATGCATTGAGAAACCATTCGCATCCATTTTCCGCGATTTCGTTTTTCGGGTATATGATTCTTTCAAAATCGACACAAATCGATGGGTCATACAGCCAATCGGCTTTTCACGGCTGAATAACAGTAACCATTGTATTGCGAAGTCCATCGCATCCATTCATCGAGTATTCGCTATCAGTCTTGATCACTCCATCATAATTGACCTAAATCGATGGGTCTTTCAGCCAGACGTCTTTTCATGGCTGAATAACAGTAACGATTATATTGCAAAGCCATTCGCATCCAATCTGCTAGAACTCGTTTCCGCCTTTATAAATCCTTCAAAATCGACTTAAATTCGATGGATCTTTCAGCCAGACGTCTTTTCAGGACTGAATAACATTAATATCTGTATTGCGAAACCATTCGCATCCATTTTTCACGAATTCGTTTTTCGTGTGTATGATTCATTCAAAATCCAAACAAATCGATGGGTTATCCAGCCAATCGGCTTTTCAGGGCTGAATAACAGTAACCATTGTATTCCAAAGCCATTCGCATCCAATATTCTAGAACTCATTGCCGCCTTTATAACGCCTTCAATATCGACCTAAATTCGATGGATCTTTCAGATAGACGTCTTTTCAGGACTGAATAACAGTAAGGACAGATTGTATTGCATAGCCATTCGCATCCATTCTTCGTGAATTCGCATTTCGTGTGGATGATTCCTTCAAAATCGACCCAAGTCGATGTGTCATCCAGCCTATCGTCTTTTCAGGGATGAATAACAGTAACTATAGTATTGCGAAGTCCATCGCATCCATTCTTCGAGTATTCGATATCAGTCTGGATCACTCCTTCATAATTGACCTAAATCGATGGATCTTTCAGCCAGACGTCTTTTCCTGGCTGAATAACAGTAACGATTGTATTGCAAAGCCATTCGCATCCATTCATCGTGAATTCGCATTTCGTGTGGATGATTCCTTCAAAATCGACCCAAATCGATGTGTCATCCAGCCAATCGTCTTTTCAGGGACGAATAACAGTAACGATTGTATTGCAATGACCATCACATCCATTCTTCGAGTATTCGCTATCAGTTTGGGTCATTACATCACTATTGACCTAAATCGATGGGTCTTTCAGCCAGACGTCTTTTCATGGCTGAATAACAGCAAAGATTGTATTGCAAAGCCATTCGCAACCAAACTTCTAGAACTGGTTTCCGCCTTTATAAATCCTTCAAAATCGGCCTAAATTCGATGTATCTTTCAGCCAGATGTCGTTTCAGGACTGAATAACAGTAATGTCTGTATTGAGAAACCATTCGCATCCATTTTTCGCGAATTCGTTTTTCGTGTGTATGATTCTTTCAAAATCGACGCAAATCGATGGGTCATCCAGCCAATTGTCTTTCCATGGCCGAATAATTGTTACGATTGTATTGCGAAGACCATCGCATCCACTCTTCGAGTATTCGATATCATTCTGGATCACTCCATCATAATTGACCTAAATCGATGGGTCATCCAGCCAATCTTCTTTTCAGGGCTGAATAACAGTAACCATTGTATTGCGAAGTCCATCGCATCCATTCTTCGAGTATTCGCTATCAGTCTGGATCACTCCATCATAATGGACCTAAATCGATGGGTCTTCCAGCCAGACATGTTTTCAGGACTGAATAAAAGTAATGTATGCATTGAGAAACCATTCGCATCCATTTTCCGCGATTTCGTTTTTCGGGTATATGATTCTTTCAAAATCGACACAAATCGATGGGTCATACAGCCAATCGGCTTTTCACGGCTGAATAACAGTAACCATTGTATTGCGAAGTCCATCGCATCCATTCATCGAGTATTCGCTATCAGTCTTGATCACTCCATCATAATTGACCTAAATCGATGGGTCTTTCAGCCAGACGTCTTTTCATGGCTGAATAACAGTAACGATTATATTGCAAAGCCATTCGCATCCAATCTGCTAGAACTCGTTTCCGCCTTTATAAATCCTTCAAAATCGACTTAAATTCGATGGATCTTTCAGCCAGACGTCTTTTCAGGACTGAATAACATTAATATCTGTATTGCGAAACCATTCGCATCCATTTTTCACGAATTCGTTTTTCGTGTGTATGATTCATTCAAAATCCAAACAAATCGATGGGTTATCCAGCCAATCGGCTTTTCAGGGCTGAATAACAGTAACCATTGTATTGCAAAGCCATTCGCATCCAATATTCTAGAACTCATTGCCGCCTTTATAACGCCTTCAATATCGACCTAAATTCGATGGATCTTTCAGATAGACGTCTTTTCAGGACTGAATAACAGTAAGGACAGATTGTATTGCATAGCCATTCGCATCCATTCTTCGTGAATTCGCATTTCGTGTGGATGATTCCTTCAAAATCGACCCAAGTCGATGTGTCATCCAGCCTATCGTCTTTTCAGGGATGAATAACAGTAACTATAGTATTGCGAAGTCCATCGCATCCATTCTTCGAGTATTCGATATCAGTCTGGATCACTCCTTCATAATTGACCTAAATCGATGGATCTTTCAGCCAGACGTCTTTTCCTGGCTGAATAACGGTAACGATTGTATTGCAAAGCCATTCGCATCCATTCATCGTGAATTCGCATTTCGTGTGGATGATTCCTTCAAAATCGACCCAAATCGATGTGTCATCCAGCCAATCGTCTTTTCAGGGACGAATAACAGTAACGATTGTATTGCAATGACCATCACATCCATTCTTCGAGTATTCGCTATCAGTTGGGGTCATTACATCACTATTGACCTAAATCGATGGGTCTTTCAGCCAGACGTCTTTTCATGGCTGAATAACAGCAAAGATTGTATTGCAAAGCCATTCGCAACCAAACTTCTAGAACTGGTTTCCGCCTTTATAAATCCTTCAAAATCGGCCTAAATTCGATGGATCTTTCAGCCAGACGTCCTTTCAGGACTGAATAACAGTAACCATTGTATTTCAAAGCCATTCGCATCCATTCTTCGATTATTCGATATCAGTCTGGATCACTCCATCATAATTGACCTAAATCGATGGTTCTTTCAGCTAGACGTCTTTTCATGGCTGAATAACGGTAACGATTGTATTGCAAAGCCATTCGCTTCCAATCGTTGAGAATTTGCTTTCGGCTTTCCTTCAACATCGACATAAATCGATGGGTCATCCAGCCAATTGTCCTTTCATGGCTGAATCACAGTAACTATTGTATTGCGAAGTCCATCGCATCCATTCTTCGAGTATTCGCTATCAGTCTGGATCAATCCTTCATAATTGATCTAAATCGATGGGTCTTTCAGCCAGACGTCTTTTCCTGGCTGAATAACAGTAACGAATATATTGCAAAGCCATTCGCATCCATTCTTCTTGAATTCGCATTTCGTGTGGATGATTCCTTCAAAATCGACCGAAATCGATGTGTCATCCAGCCAATTGTATTTTCAGGGATGAATAACAGTAACGATTGTATTGCAAAGCCATTCGCTTCCAATCGTTGAGAATTTGCTTTCGGCTTTCCGTCAACATCGACATAAATCGATGGGTCATCCAGCCAATTGTCCTTTCATGGCTGAATCACAGTAACTATTGTATTGCGAAGTCCATCGCATCCATTCTTCGAGTATTCGCTATCAGTCTGGATCAATCCTTCATAATTGATCTAAATCGATGGGTCTTTCAGCCAGACGTCTTTTCCTGGCTGAATAACAGTAACGAATATATTGCAAAGCCATTCGCATCCATTCTTCTTGAATTCGCATTTCGTGTGGATGATTCCTTCAAAATCGACCGAAATCGATGTGTCATCCAGCCAATTGTATTTTCAGGGATGAATAACAGTAACGATTGTATTGCATCCTTTCTTCGAGTATTCAATATCAGTCTGAATCACTCCATCATAATTGACCTAAATCGATGAGTAAAGACTCATCGAAAAGACGTCTGGCTGAAAGCAGCCAGACGTCTTTTCATGGCTGAATAATGGTAACGATTGTATTGCAAAGCCATTCGCATCCAATCGTTGAGAATTTGCTTTCCGCTTTCCTTCAAAATCGCCATAAATCGATGGGTCATCCGGCCAATTGTCTTTTCATGGCTGATTAACAGTTACGATTGTATTGCAAACCCATTCGCATCCATTGTTCGCGAACTCGCTTTTCGTGTGGATGATTCCTTCAAAATCGACCCAAATCGATGTGTCATCCAGCCAATCGTCTTTTCAGGGATGAATAACAGTAACTATAGTATTGCGAAGTCCATCGCATCCATTCTTCGAGTATTCGATATCAGTCTGGATCACTCCATCATAATTGACCTAAATCGATGGGTCTTTCAGCCAGACGTCTTTTCATGGCTGAATATCAGCAAAGATTGTATTGCAAAGCCATTCGCATCCATTCATCGTGAATTCGCATTTCGTGTGGATGATTCCTTCAAAATCGACCCAAATCGATGTGTCATCCAGCCAATCGTCTTTTCAGGGACGAATAACAGTAACGATTGTATTGCAATGACCATCACATCCATTCTTCGAGTATTCGCTATCAGTTTGGGTCATTACATCACTATTGACCTAAATCGATGGGTCTTTCAGCCAGACGTCTTTTCATGGCTGAATAACAGCAAAGATTGTATTGCAAAGCCATTCGCAACCAAACTTCTAGAACTGGTTTCCGCCTTTATAAATCCTTCAAAATCGGCCTAAATTCGATGTATCTTTCAGCCAGATGTCGTTTCAGGACTGAATAACAGTAATGTCTGTATTGAGAAACCATTCGCATCCATTTTTCGCGAATTCGTTTTTCGTGTGTATGATTCTTTCAAAATCGACGCAAATCGATGGGTCATCCAGCCAATTGTCTTTCCATGGCCGAATAATAGTTACGATTGTATTGCGAAGACCATCGCATCCACTCTTCGAGTATTCGATATCATTCTGGATCACTCCATCATAATTGACCTAAATCGATGGGTCATCCAGCCAATCTTCTTTTCAGGGCTGAATAACGGTAACTATTGTATTGCGAAGTCCATCGCATCCATTCTTCGAGTATTCGCTATCAGTCTGGATCACTCCATCATAATGGACCTAAATCGATGGGTCTTCCAGCCAGACATGTTTTCAGGACTGAATAAAAGTAATGTATGCATTGAGAAACCATTCGCATCCATTTTCCGCGATTTCGTTTTTCGGGTATATGATTCTTTCAAAATCGACACAAATCGATGGGTCATACAGCCAATCGGCTTTTCACGGCTGAATAACAGTAACCATTGTATTGCGAAGTCCATCGCATCCATTCATCGAGTATTCGCTATCAGTCTTGATCACTCCATCATAATTGACCTAAATCGATGGGTCTTTCAGCCAGACGTCTTTTCATGGCTGAATAACAGTAACGATTATATTGCAAAGCCATTCGCATCCAATCTGCTAGAACTCGTTTCCGCCTTTATAAATCCTTCAAAATCGACTTAAATTCGATGGATCTTTCAGCCAGACGTCTTTTCAGGACTGAATAACATTAATATCTGTATTGCGAAACCATTCGCATACATTTTTCACGAATTCGTTTTTCGTGTGTATGATTCATTCAAAATCCAAACAAATCGATGGGTTATCCAGCCAATCGGCTTTTCAGGGCTGAATAACAGTAACCATTGTATTGCAAAGCCATCCGCATCCAATATTCTAGAACTCATTGCCGCCTTTATAACGCCTTCAATATCGACCTAAATTCGATGGATCTTTCAGATAGACGTCTTTTCAGGACTGAATAACAGTAAGGGCAGATTGTATTGCATAGCCATTCGCATTCATTCTTCGTGAATTCGCATTTCGTGTGGATGATTCCTTCAAAATCGACCCAAGTCGATGTGTCATCCAGCCTATCGTCTTTTCAGGGATGAATAACAGTAACTATAGTATTGCGAAGTCCATCCCATCCATTCTTCGAGTATTCGATATCAGTCTGGATCACTCCTTCATAATTGACCTAAATCGATGGATATTTCAGCCAGACGTCTTTTCCTGGCTGAATAACAGTAACGATTGTATTGCAAAGCCATTCGCATCCATTCATCGTGAATTCGCATTTCGTGTGGATGATTCCTTCAAAATCGACCCAAATCGATGTGTCATCCAGCCAATCGTCTTTTCAGGGACGAATAACAGTAACGATTGTATTGCAATGACCATCACATCCATTCTTCGAGTATTCGCTATCAGTTTGGGTCATTACATCACTATTGACCTAAATCGATGGGTCTTTCAGCCAGACGTCTTTTCATGGCTGAATAACAGTAACGATTATATTGCAAAGCCATTCGCATCCAATCTGCTAGAACTCGTTTCCGCCTTTATAAATCCTTCAAAATCGACTTAAATTCGATGGATCTTTCAGCCAGACGTCTTTTCAGGACTGAATAACATTAATATCTGTATTGCGAAACCATTCGCATCCATTTTTCACGAATTCGTTTTTCGTGTGTATGATTCATTCAAAATCCAAACAAATCGATGGGTTATCCAGCCAATCGGCTTTTCAGGGCTGAATAACAGTAACCATTGTATTGCAAAGCCATTCGCATCCAATATTCTAGAACTCATTGCCGCCTTTATAACGCCTTCAATATCGACGTAAATTCGATGGATCTTTCAGATAGACGTCTTTTCAGGACTGAATAACAGTAAGGACAGATTGTATTGCATAGCCATTCGCATCCATTCTTCGTGAATTCGCATTTCGTGTGGATGATTCCTTCAAAATCGACCCAAGTCGATGTGTCATCCAGCCTATCGTCTTTTCAGGGATGAATAACAGTAACTATAGTATTGCGAAGTCCATCGCATCCATTCTTCGAGTATTCGATATCAGTCTGGATCACTCCTTCATAATTGACCTAAATCGATGGATCTTTCAGCCAGACGTCTTTTCCTGGCTGAATAACAGTAACGATTGTATTGCAAAGCCATTCGCATCCATTCATCGTGAATTCGCATTTCGTGTGGATGATTCCTTCAAAATCGACCCAAATCGATGTGTCATCCAGCCAATCGTCTTTTCAGGGACGAATAACAGTAACGATTGTATTGCAATGACCATCACATCCATTCTTCGAGTATTCGCTATCAGTTGGGGTCATTACATCACTATTGACCTAAATCGATGGGTCTTTCAGCCAGACGTCTTTTCATGGCTGAATAACAGCAAAGATTGTATTGCAAAGCCATTCGCAACCAAACTTCTAGAACTGGTTTCCGCCTTTATAAATCCTTCAAAATCGGCCTAAATTCGATGGATCTTTCAGCCAGACGTCCTTTCAGGACTGAATAACAGTAACCATTGTATTTCAAAGCCATTCGCATCCATTCTTCGATTATTCGATATCAGTCTGGATCACTCCATCATAATTGACCTAAATCGATGGTTCTTTCAGCTAGACGTCTTTTCATGGCTGAATAACGGTAACGATTGTATTGCAAAGCCATTCGCTTCCAATCGTTGAGAATTTGCTTTCGGCTTTCCTTCAACATCGACATAAATCGATGGGTCATCCAGCCAATTGTCCTTTCATGGCTGAATCACAGTAACTATTGTATTGCGAAGTCCATCGCATCCATTCTTCGAGTATTCGCTATCAGTCTGGATCAATCCTTCATAATTGATCTAAATCGATGGGTCTTTCAGCCAGACGACTTTTCCTGGCTGAATAACAGTAACGAATATATTGCAAAGCCATTCGCATCCATTCTTCTTGAATTCGCATTTCGTATGGATGATTCCTTCAAAATCGACCGAAATCGATGTGTCATCCAGCCAATTGTATTTTCAGGGATGAATAACAGTAACGATTGTATTGCAAAGCCATTCGCTTCCAATCGTTGAGAATTTGCTTTCGGCTTTCCTTCAACATCGACATAAATCGATGGGTCATCCAGCCAATTGTCCTTTCATGGCTGAATCACAGTAACTATTGTATTGCGAATTCCATCGCATCCATTCTTCGAGTATTCGCTATCAGTCTGGATCAATCCTTCATAATTGATCTAAATCGATGGGTCTTTCAGCCAGACGTCTTTTCCTGGCTGAATAACAGTAACGAATATATTGCAAAGCCATTCGCATCCATTCTTCTTGAATTCGCATTTCGTGTGGATGATTCCTTCAAAATCGACCGAAATCGATGTGTCATCCAGCCAATTGTATTTTCAGGGATGAATAACAGTAACGATTGTATTGCATCCTTTCTTCGAGTATTCAATATCAGTCTGAATCACTCCATCATAATTGACCTAAATCGATGAGTAAAGACTCATCGAAAAGACGTCTGGCTGAAAGCAGCCAGACGTCTTTTCATGGCTGAATAATGGTAACGATTGTATTGCAAAGCCATTCGCATCCAATCGTTGAGAATTTGCTTTCCGCTTTCCTTCAAAATCGCCATAAATCGATGGGTCATCCGGCCAATTGTCTTTTCATGGCTGATTAACAGTTACGATTGTATTGCAAACCCATTCGCATCCATTGTTCGCGAACTCGCTTTTCGTGTGGATGATTCCTTCAAAATCGACCCAAATCGATGTGTCATCCAGCCAATCGTCTTTTCAGGGATGAATAACAGTAACTATAGTATTGCGAAGTCCATCGCATCCATTCTTCGAGTATTCGATATCAGTCTGGATCACTCCATCATAATTGACCTAAATCGATGGGTCTTTCAGCCAGACGTCTTTTCATGGCTGAATATCAGCAAAGATTGTATTGCAAAGCCATTCGCATCCATTCATCGTGAATTCGCATTTCGTGTGGATGATTCCTTCAAAATCGACCCAAATCGATGTGTCATCCAGCCAATCGTCTTTTCAGGGACGAATAACAGTAACGATTGTATTGCAATGACCATCACATCCATTCTTCGAGTATTCGCTATCAGTTTGGGTCATTACATCACTATTGACCTAAATCGATGGGTCTTTCAGCCAGACGTCTTTTCATGGCTGAATAACAGCAAAGATTGTATTGCAAAGCCATTCGCAACCAAACTTCTAGAACTGGTTTCCGCCTTTATAAATCCTTCAAAATCGGCCTAAATTCGATGTATCTTTCAGCCACATGTCGTTTCAGGACTGAATAACAGTAATGTCTGTATTGAGAAACCATTCGCATCCATTTTTCGCGAATTCGTTTTTCGTGTGTATGATTCTTTCAAAATCGACGCAAATCGATGGGTCATCCAGCCAATTGTCTTTCCATGGCCGAATAATAGTTACGATTGTATTGCGAAGACCATCGCATCCACTCTTCGAGTATTCGATATCATTCTGGATCACTCCATCATAATTGACCTAAATCGATGGGTCATCCAGCCAATCTTCTTTTCAGGGCTGAATAACAGTAACCATTGTATTGCGAAGTCCATCGCATCCATTCTTCGAGTATTCGCTATCAGTCTGGATCACTCCATCATAATGGACCTAAATCGATGGGTCTTCCAGCCAGACATGTTTTCAGGACTGAATAAAAGTAATGTATGCATTGAGAAACCATTCGCATCCATTTTCCGCGATTTCGTTTTTCGGGTATATGATTCTTTCAAAATCGACACAAATCGATGGGTCATACAGCCAATCGGCTTTTCACGGCTGAATAACAGTAACCATTGTATTGCGAAGTCCATCGCATCCATTCATCGAGTATTCGCTATCAGTCTTGATCACTCCATCATAATTGACCTAAATCGATGGGTCTTTCAGCCAGACGTCTTTTCATGGCTGAATAACAGTAACGATTATATTGCAAAGCCATTCGCATCCAATCTGCTAGAACTCGTTTCCGCCTTTATAAATCCTTCAAAATCGACTTAAATTCGATGGATCTTTCAGACAGACGTCTTTTCAGGACTGAATAACATTAATATCTGTATTGCGAAACCATTCGCATCCATTTTTCACGAATTCGTTTTTCGTGTGTATGATTCATTCAAAATCCAAACAAATCGATGGGTTATCCAGCCAATCGGCTTTTCAGGGCTGAATAACAGTAACCATTGTATTGCAAAGCCATTCGCATCCAATATTCTAGAACTCATTGCCGCCTTTATAACGCCTTCAATATCGACCTAAATTCGATGGATCTTTCAGATAGACGTCTTTTCAGGACTGAATAACAGTAAGGACAGATTGTATTGCATAGCCATTCGCATCCATTCTTCGTGAATTCGCATTTCGTGTGGATGATTCCTTCAAAATCGACCCAAGTCGATGTTTCATCCAGCCTATCGTCTTTTCAGGGATGAATAACAGTAACTATAGTATTGCGAAGTCCATCGCATCCATTCTTCGAGTATTCGATATCAGTCTGGATCACTCCTTCATAATTGACCTAAATCGATGGATCTTTCAGCCAGACGTCTTTTCCTGGCTGAATAACAGTAACGATTGTATTGCAAAGCCATTCGCATCCATTCATCGTGAATTCGCATTTCGTGTGGATGATTCCTTCAAAATCGACCCAAATCGATGTGTCATCCAGCCAATCGTCTTTTCAGGGACGAATAACAGTAACGATTGTATTGCAATGACCATCACATCCATTCTTCGAGTATTCGCTATCAGTTGGGGTCATTACATCACTATTGACCTAAATCGATGGGTCTTTCAGCCAGACGTCTTTTCATGGCTGAATAACAGCAAAGATTGTATTGCAAAGCCATTCGCAACCAAACTTCTAGAACTGGTTTCCGCCTTTATAAATCCTTCAAAATCGGCCTAAATTCGATGGATCTTTCAGCCAGACATCCTTTCAGGACTGAATAACAGTAACCATTGTATTTCAAAGCCATTCGCATCCATTCTTCGATTATTCGATATCAGTCTGGATCACTCCATCATAATTGACCTAAATCGATGGTTCTTTCAGCTAGACGTCTTTTCATGGCTGAATAACGGTAACGATTGTATTGCAAAGCCATTCGCTTCCAATCGTTGAGAATTTGCTTTCGGCTTTCCTTCAACATCGACATAAATCGATGGGTCATCCAGCCAATTGTCCTTTCATGGCTGAATCACAGTAACTATTGTATTGCGAAGTCCATCGCATCCATTCTTCGAGTATTCGCTATCAGTCTGGATCAATCCTTCATAATTGATCTAAATCGATGGGTCTTTC
Source organism: Ephialtes manifestator (assembly GCA_963970395.1). Classification (NCBI taxonomy): domain Eukaryota; kingdom Metazoa; phylum Arthropoda; class Insecta; order Hymenoptera; family Ichneumonidae; genus Ephialtes; species Ephialtes manifestator. The sequence goes on from OZ019968.1 coordinate 20,367,405, forward strand.
AGCCAGACGTCTTTTCCTGGCTGAATAACAGTAACGAATATATTGCAAAGCCATTCGCATCCATTCTTCTTGAATTCGCATTTCGTGTGGATCATTCCTTCAAAATGGACCGAAATCGATGTGTCATCCAGCCAATTGTATTTTCAGGGATGAATAACAGTAACGATTGTATTGCAAAGCCATTCGCTTCCAATCGTTGAGAATTTGCTTTCGGCTTTCCTTAAACATCGACATAAATCGATGGGTCATCCAGCCAATTGTCCTTTCATGGCTGAATCACAGTAACTATTGTATTGCGAAGTCCATCGCATCCATTCTTCGAGTATTCGCTATCAGTCTGGATCAATCCTTCATAATTGATCTAAATCGATGGGTCTTTCAGCCAGACGTCTTTTCCTGGCTGAATAACAGTAACGAATATATTGCAAAGCCATTCGCATCCATTCTTCTTGAATTCGCATTTCGTGTGGATGATTCCTTCAAAATCGACCGAAATCGATGTGTCATCCAGCCAATTGTATTTTCAGGGATGAATAACAGTAACGATTGTATTGCATCCTTTCTTCGAGTATTCAATATCAGTCTGAATCACTCCATCATAATTGACCTAAATCGATGAGTAAAGACTCATCGAAAAGACGTCTGGCTGAAAGCAGCCAGACGTCTTTTCATGGCTGAATAATGGTAACGATTGTATTGCAAAGCCATTCGCATCCAATCGTTGAGAATTTGCTTTCCGCTTTCCTTCAAAATCGCCATAAATCGATGGGTCATCCGGCCAATTGTCTTTTCATGGCTGATTAACAGTTACGATTGTATTGCAAACCCATTCGCATCCATTGTTCGCGAACTCGCTTTTCGTGTGGATGATTCCTTCAAAATCGACCCAAATCGATGTGTCATCCAGCCAATCGTCTTTTCAGGGATGAATAACAGTAACTATAGTATTGCGAAGTCCATCGCATCCATTCTTCGAGTATTCGATATCAGTCTGGATCACTCCATCATAATTGACCTAAATCGATGGGTCTTTCAGCCAGACGTCTTTTCATGGCTGAATATCAGCAAAGATTGTATTGCAAAGCCATTCGCATCCAATCTTCTAGAACTCGTTTCCGCCTTTATAAATCCTTCAAAATCGACCTGAATTCGATGGATATTTCAGCCAGACGTCTTTTCAGGACTGAATAACAGAAATGTCTGTATTGCGAAACCATTCGCATCTATTTTTCACGAATTCGTTTTTCGTGTGTATGATTAATTCAAAATCGACACAAATCGATGGGTCATCCAGCGAATCGACTTTCCAGGGCTGAATAACAGTAACCATTGTATTGCAAAGCCATTCGCATCCATTCTTCGAGTATTCGATATCAGTCTGGATCACTCCATCATAATTGACCTAAATCGATGGGTCTTTCAGCCAGACGTCTTTTCATGGCTGCATAACAGCAACGATTGTATTGCGATGCCATTCGCATCTAATCTTCTAGAACGCGTTTCCGCCTTTATAAATCCTTCAAAATCGACCTAAATTCGATGGATCTTTCAGCCAGACGTCTTTTCAGGACTGAAAAACAGTAATGTCTGTATTGAGAAACCATTCGCATCCATTTTTCGCGAATTCGTTTTTCGGGTGTATGATTCTTTCAAAATCGACACAAATCGATGGGTCATACAGCCAATCGGCTTTTCGTGGCTGAATAAGAGTAACGATTGTATTGCAAAGCCATTCGCATCCATTCTTCGTGAATTCGCATTTCGTGTGGACGATTCCTTCGAAATCGACCCAAATCGATGTGTCATCCAGCTATTCGTCTTTTCAGGGATGTATAACAGTAACGGTTGTATTACGATGTCCATCGAATCCATTCTTCGAGTATGCGATATCAGTCTGTATCACTCCATCACAATTGACTTAAATCGATGGGTATTTCAGCCAATCGTCTTTTCAGGGATCAATAACAGTAACGATTGTATTGCGAAGTCCATCGCATGCATTCTTCGAGTATTCGCTGTCAGTCTGGATCACTCTATCACAATTGACCTAAATCGATGGGTCTTTCAGACAGACGTCTCTTCATGGCTGAATAACACCAACGATTGTATTGCGATGCCATTCGCATCGAATCTTCTAGAACAAGTTCTCTCAGCCAGACGTCTTTTCAGGGCTGAATAACAGTAACCATTGTATTGCAAAGCTATTCGCACCCATTCTTCGAATATTCGATATCAGTCTGGATCACTCCACTATAATTGACCTAAATCGATGGGTCTTTCAGCCAGACGTCTGTTCATGGCTGAATAACAGTAACGATTGTATTGCAAAGCCATTCGCATCCAATCGTTGAGAATTTGCTTTCGGCTTTCCTTCAAAATCGACATAAATCGATGAGTCATCCAGTCAAATGTCTTTTCATGGCTGAATAACGGTAACTATTCTATTGCGTAGTCCATCGCATCCATTCTTCGAGTATTCGCTATCAGTTTGGGTCATTACATCACTATTGACCTAAATCGATGGGTCTTTCAGCCAGACGTCTTTTCATGGCTGAATAACAGCAAAGATTGTATTGCAAAGCCATTCGCAACCAAACTTCTAGAACTGGTTTCCGCCTTTATAAATCCTTCAAAATCGACCTAAATTCGATGTATCTTTCAGCCAGATGTCGTTTCAGGACTGAATAACAGTAATGTCTGTATTGAGAAACCATTTGCATCCATTTTTCGCGAATTCGTTTTTCGTGTGTATGATTCTTTCAAAATCGTCGCAAATCGATGGTTCATCCAGCCAGTTGTCTTTTCATGGCCGAATAATAGTTACGATTGTATTGCGAAGACCATCGCATCCATTCTTCGAGTATTCGCTATCAGTCTGGATCACTCCATCATAATTGACCTAAATCGATGGCTCTTTCTGCCAGACGTCTTTTCATGGCTGAATGACGATAACGATTGTATTGCAAAGCAATTGGCATCCAATCGTTGAGAATTTGCTTTCGGGTTTCCGTCAAAATCGACATAAATCGATGGGTCATCCAGCCAATTGTCTTTTCATGGCTGAATAACAGTAACGATTGTATTGCGAAGTCCATCGCATCCATTCTTCGAGTATTCGATATCATTCTGGATCACTCCATCATAATTGACCTAAATCGATGGGTCATCCAGCCAATCTTCTTTTCAGGGCTGAATAACAGTAACGATTTTATTGCAAAGCCATTCACATCCATTATTCGTGAGTTTGCATTTCGTGTGGATGATTCCTTCAAAATCGACCCAAATCGATGTGTCATCCAGCCAATCGTCTTTTCAGGGATGAATAACAGTAACGATAGTATTGCAAAGACATTCGCATCCATTCTTCGAGTATTCGCTATCAGTCTGGGTCACTCGAACATTATTGACCTAAATCGATGGGTCTTTCAGCCAGACGTCTTTTCCTGGCTGAATAACCGTAACGATTGTATTGCAAAGCCTTTCGCATCCATTCTTCGTGAATTCGCATTTCGTGTGGATGATTCCTTCATAATCGACCCAAATCGATGTGTCATCCAGCCAATCGTCTTTCCAGGAATGAATAACAGTAACGATTGTATTGCGAATACCATCGCGTCCATTCTTCGAGTATTCGATATCAGTCTGGATCACTCCATCATAATTGACCTAAATCGATGGGTCTTTCAGCCAGACGTCTTTTCATGGCTGCATAACAGCAACGATTGTATTGCGATGCCATTCGCATCCAATCTTCTAGAACGCGTTTCCGCCTTTATAAATCCTTCAAAATCGACCTAAATTCGATGGATCTTTCAGCCAGACGTCTTTTCAGGTCTGAATAACAGTAATGTCAGTGTTGCGAAACCATTCGCATCCATTTTTCACGAATTCGTTTTTCGTGTGTATGATTCATTCAAAATCGACACAAATCGATCGGTCATCCAGCCCATCGAATTTTCAGGGCTGAATAACAGTAACCATTGTATTGCAAAGCCATTCGCATCCGTTCTTCGATTATTCGATATCAGTCTGGATCACTCCACCATAATTGAGCTAAATCGATGGGTGTTTCAGCCAGACGTCTTTTCATGGCTGAATGACGGTAACGATTGTATTGCAAAGGCATTCGCATCCATTCTTCGTGAATTCACATTTCGTCTGGATGATTCCTTCAAAATCGTTCCAAATCGATGTGTCATCTAGCCAATCGTCTTTTCAGGGATGAATAACAGTAACTATAGTATTGCGAAATCCATCGCATCCATTCTTCGAGTATTCGCTATCAGTTTGGTTCATTACATCACTATTGACCTAAATCGTTGGGTCTTTCAGCCAGACGTCTTTTCATTGCTGAATAACAGCAAAGATTGTATTGCAAAGCCATTCGCAACCAATCTTCTAGAACTGGTTTCCGCCTTTATAAATCCTTCAAAATCGACCTAAATTCGATGTATCTTTCAGCCAGATGTCGTTTCAGGACTGAATAACAGTAATGTCTGTATTGAGAAACCATTTGCATCCATTTTTCGCGAATTCGTTTTTCGTGTGTATGATTCTTTCAAAATCGACGCAAATCGATGGTTCATCCAGCCAGTTGTCTTTTCATGGCCGAATAATAGTTACGATTGTATTGCGAAGACCATCGCATCCATTCTTCGAGTATTCGCTATCAGTCTGGATCACTCCATCATAATTGACCTAAATCGATGGCTCTTTCTGCCAGACGTCTTTTCATGGCTGAATGACGATAACGATTGTATTGCAAAGCAATTGGCATCCAATCGTTGAGAATTTGCTTTCGGGTTTCCGTCAAAATCGACATAAATCGATGGGTCATCCAGCCAATTGTCTTTTCATGGCTGAATAACATTAACGATTGTATTGCGAAGTCCATCGCATCCATTCTTCGAGTATTCAATATCATTCTGGATCACTCCATCATAATTGACCTAAATCGATGGGTCATCCAGCCAATCTTCTTTTCAGGGCTGAATAACAGTAACGATTTTATTGCAAAGCCATTCACATCCATTATTCGTGAGTTTGCATTTCGTGTGGATGATTCCTTCAAAATCGACCCAAATCGATGTGTCATCCAGCCAATCGTCTTTTCAGGGATGAATAACAGTAACGATAGTATTGCAAAGACATTCGCATCCATTCTTCGAGTATTCGCTATCAGTCTGGGTCACTCGAACATTATTGACCTAAATCGATGGGTCTTTCAGCCAGACGTCTTTTCCTGGCTGAATAACCGTAACGATTGTATTGCAAAGCCTTTCGCATCCATTCATCGTGAATTCGCATTTCGTGTGGATGATTCCTTCAAAATCGACCCAAATCGATGTGTCATCCAGCCAATCGTCTTTTCAGGGACGAATAACAGTAACGATTGTATTGCAATGACCATCACATCCATTCTTCGAGTATTCGCTATCAGTTTGGGTCATTACATCACTATTGACCTAAATCGATGGGTCTTTCAGCCAGACGTCTTTTCATGGCTGAATAACAGCAAAGATTGTATTGCAACGCCATTCGCAACCAAACTTCTAGAACTGGTTTCCGCCTTTATAAATCCTTCAAAATCGGCCTAAATTCGATGTATCTTTCAGCCAGATGTCGTTTCAGGACTGAATAACAGTAATGTCTGTATTGAGAAACCATTCGCATCCATTTTTCGCGAATTCGTTTTTCGTGTGTATGATTCTTTCAAAATCGACGCAAATCGATGGGTCATCCAGCCAATTGTCTTTCCATGGCCGAATAATAGTTACGATTGTATTGCAAAGACCATCGCATCCACTCTTCGAGTATTCGATATCATTCTGGATCACTCCATCATAATTGACCTAAATCGATGGGTCATCCAGCCAATCTTCTTTTCAGGGCTGAATAACAGTAACCATTGTATTGCGAAGTCCATCGCATCCATTCTTCGAGTATTCGCTATCAGTCTGGATCACTCCATCATAATGGACCTAAATCGATGGGTCTTCCAGCCAGACATGTTTTCAGGACTGAATAAAAGTAATGTATGCATTGAGAAACCATTCGCATCCATTTTCCGCGATTTCGTTTTTCGGTTATATGATTCTTTCAAAATCGACACAAATCGATGGGTCATACAGCCAATCGGCTTTTCACGGCTGAATAACAGTAACCATTGTATTGCGAAGTCCATCGCATCCATTCATCGAGTATTCGCTATCAGTCTTGATCACTCCATCATAATTGACCTAAATCGATGGGTCTTTCAGCCAGACGTCTTTTCATGGCTGAATAACAGTAACGATTATATTGCAAAGCCATTCGCATCCAATCTGCTAGAACTCGTTTCCGCCTTTATAAATCCTTCAAAATCGACTTAAATTCGATGGATCTTTCAGCCAGACGTCTTTTCAGGACTGAATAACATTAATATCTGTATTGCGAAACCATTCGCATCCATTTTTCACGAATTCGTTTTTCGTGTGTATGATTCATTCAAAATCCAAACAAATCGATGGGTTATCCAGCCAATCGGCTTTTCAGGGCTGAATAACAGTAACCATTGTATTCCAAAGCCATTCGCATCCAATATTCTAGAACTCATTGCCGCCTTTATAACGCCTTCAATATCGACCTAAATTCGATGGATCTTTCAGATAGACGTCTTTTCAGGACTGAATAACAGTAAGGACAGATTGTATTGCATAGCCATTCGCATCCATTCTTCGTGAATTCGCATTTCGTGTGGATGATTCCTTCAAAATCGACCCAAGTCGATGTGTCATCCAGCCTATCGTCTTTTCAGGGATGAATAACAGTAACTATAGTATTGCGAAGTCCATCGCATCCATTCTTCGAGTATTCGATATCAGTCTGGATCACTCCTTCATAATTGACCTAAATCGATGGATCTTTCAGCCAGACGTATTTTCCTGGCTGAATAACAGTAACGATTGTATTGCAAAGCCATTCGCATCCATTCATCGTGAATTCGCATTTCGTGTGGATGATTCCTTCAAAATCGACCCAAATCGATGTGTCATCCAGCCAATCGTCTTTTCAGGGACGAATAACAGTAACGATTGTATTGCAATGACCATCACATCCATTCTTCGAGTATTCGCTATCAGTTTGGGTCATTACATCACTATTGACCTAAATCGATGGGTCTTTCAGCCAGACGTCTTTTCATGGCTGAATAACAGCAAAGATTGTATTGCAAAGCCATTCGCAACCAAACTTCTAGAACTGGTTTCCGCCTTTATAAATCCTTCAAAATCGGCCTAAATTCGATGTATCTTTCAGCCAGATGTCGTTTCAGGACTGAATAACAGTAATGTCTGTATTGAGAAACCATTCGCATCCATTTTTCGCGAATTCGTTTTTCGTGTGTATGATTCTTTCAAAATCGACGCAAATCGATGGGTCATCCAGCCAATTGTCTTTCCATGGCCGAATAATTGTTACGATTGTATTGCGAAGACCATCGTATCCACTCTTCGAGTATTCGATATCATTCTGGATCACTCCATCATAATTGACCTAAATCGATGGGTCATCCAGCCAATCTTCTTTTCAGGGCTGAATAACAGTAACCATTGTATTGCGAAGTCCATCGCATCCATTCTTCGAGTATTCGCTATCAGTCTGGATCACTCCATCATAATGGACCTAAATCGATGGGTCTTCCAGCCAGACATGTTTTCAGGACTGAATAAAAGTAATGTATGCATTGAGAAACCATTCGCATCCATTTTCCGCGATTTCGTTTTTCGGGTATATGATTCTTTCAAAATCGACACAAATCGATGGGTCATACAGCCAATCGGCTTTTCACGGCTGAATAACAGTAACCATTGTATTGCGAAGTCCATCGCATCCATTCATCGAGTATTCGCTATCAGTCTTGATCACTCCATCATAATTGACCTAAATCGATGGGTCTTTCAGCCAGACGTCTTTTCATGGCTGAATAACAGTAACGATTATATTGCAAAGCCATTCGCATCCAATCTGCTAGAACTCGTTTCCGCCTTTATAAATCCTTCAAAATCGACTTAAATTCGATGGATCTTTCAGCCAGACGTCTTTTCAGGACTGAATAACATTAATATCTGTATTGCGAAACCATTCGCATACATTTTTCACGAATTCGTTTTTCGTGTGTATGATTCATTCAAAATCCAAACAAATCGATGGGTTATCCAGCCAATCGGCTTTTCAGGGCTGAATAACAGTAACCATTGTATTGCAAAGCCATCCGCATCCAATATTCTAGAACTCATTGCCGCCTTTATAACGCCTTCAATATCGACCTAAATTCGATGGATCTTTCAGATAGACGTCTTTTCAGGACTGAATAACAGTAAGGGCAGATTGTATTGCATAGCCATTCGCATTCATTCTTCGTGAATTCGCATTTCGTGTGGATGATTCCTTCAAAATCGACCCAAGTCGATGTGTCATCCAGCCTGTCGTCTTTTCAGGGATGAATAACAGTAACTATAGTATTGCGAAGTCCATCGCATCCATTCTTCGAGTATTCGATATCAGTCTGGATCACTCCTTCATAATTGACCTAAATCGATGGATATTTCAGCCAGACGTCTTTTCCTGGCTGAATAACAGTAACGATTGTATTGCAAAGCCATTCGCATCCATTCATCGTGAATTCGCATTTCGTGTGGATGATTCCTTCAAAATCGACCCAAATCGATGTGTCATCCAGCCAATCGTCTTTTCAGGGACGAATAACAGTAACGATTGTATTGCAATGACCATCACATCCATTCTTCGAGTATTCGCTATCAGTTGGGGTCATTACATCACTATTGACCTAAATCGATGGGTCTTTCAGCCAGACGTCTTTTCATGGCTGAATAACAGCAAAGATTGTATTGCAAAGCCATTCGCAACCAAACTTCTAGAACTGGTTTCCGCCTTTATAAATCCTTCAAAATCGGCCTAAATTCGATGGATCTTTCAGCCAGACATCCTTTCAGGACTGAATAACAGTAACCATTGTATTTCAAAGCCATTCGCATCCATTCTTCGATTATTCGATATCAGTCTGGATCACTCCATCATAATTGACCTAAATCGATGGTTCTTTCAGCTAGACGTCTTTTCATGGCTGAATAACGGTAACGATTGTATTGCAAAGCCATTCGCTTCCAATCGTTGAGAATTTGCTTTCGGCTTTCCTTCAACATCGACATAAATCGATGGGTCATCCAGCCAATTGTCCTTTCATGGCTGAATCACAGTAACTATTGTATTGCGAAGTCCATCGCATCCATTCTTCGAGTATTCGCTATCAGTCTGGATCAATCCTTCATAATTGATCTAAATCGATGGGTCTTTCAGCCAGACGTCTTTTCCTGGCTGAATAACAGTAACGAATATATTGCAAAGCCATTCGCATCCATTCTTCTTGAATTCGCATTTCGTGTGGATCATTCCTTCAAAATCGACCGAAATCGATGTGTCATCCAGCCAATTGTATTTTCAGGGATGAATAACAGTAACGATTGTATTGCAAAGCCATTCGCTTCCAATCGTTGAGAATTTGCTTTCGGCTTTCCTTAAACATCGACATAAATCGATGGGTCATCCAGCCAATTGTCCTTTCATGGCTGAATCACAGTAACTATTGTATTGCGAAGTCCATCGCATCCATTCTTCGAGTATTCGCTATCAGTCTGGATCAATCCTTCATAATTGATCTAAATCGATGGGTCTTTCAGCCAGACGTCTTTTCCTGGCTGAATAACAGTAACGAATATATTGCAAAGCCATTCGCATCCATTCTTCTTGAATTCGCATTTCGTGTGGATGATTCCTTCAAAATCGACCGAAATCGATGTGTCATCCAGCCAATTGTATTTTCAGGGATGAATAACAGTAACGATTGTATTGCATCCTTTCTTCGAGTATTCAATATCAGTCTGAATCACTCCATCATAATTGACCTAAATCGATGAGTAAAGACTCATCGAAAAGACGTCTGGCTGAAAGCAGCCAGACGTCTTTTCATGGCTGAATAATGGTAACGATTGTATTGCAAAGCCATTCGCATCCAATCGTTGAGAATTTGCTTTCCGCTTTCCTTCAAAATCGCCGTAAATCGATGGGTCATCCGGCCAATTGTCTTTTCATGGCTGATTAACAGTTACGATTGTATTGCAAACCCATTCGCATCCATTGTTCGCGAACTCGCTTTTCGTGTGGATGATTCCTTCAAAATCGACCCAAATCGATGTGTCATCCAGCCAATCGTCTTTTCAGGGATGAATAACAGTAACTATAGTATTGCGAAGTCCATCGCATCCATTCTTCGAGTATTCGATATCAGTCTGGATCACTCCATCATAATTGACCTAAATCGATGGGTCTTTCAGCCAGACGTCTTTTCATGGCTGAATATCAGCAAAGATTGTATTGCAAAGCCATTCGCATCCAATCTTCTAGAACTCGTTTCCGCCTTTATAAATCCTTCAAAATCGACCTGAATTCGATGGATATTTCAGCCAGACGTCTTTTCAGGACTGAATAACAGAAATGTCTGTATTGCGAAACCATTCGCATCTATTTTTCACGAATTCGTTTTTCGTGTGTATGATTAATTCAAAATCGACACAAATCGATGGGTCATCCAGCGAATCGACTTTCCAGGGCTGAATAACAGTAACCATTGTATTGCAAAGCCATTCGCATCCATTCTTCGAGTATTCGATATCAGTCTGGATCACTCCATCATAATTGACCTAAATCGATGGGTCTTTCAGCCAGACGTCTTTTCATGGCTGCATAACAGCAACGATTGTATTGCGATGCCATTCGCATCTAATCTTCTAGAACGCGTTTCCGCCTTTATAAATCCTTCAAAATCGACCTAAATTCGATGGATCTTTCAGCCAGACGTCTTTTCAGGACTGAAAAACAGTAATGTCTGTATTGAGAAACCATTCGCATCCATTTTTCGCGAATTCGTTTTTCGGGTGTATGATTCTTTCAAAATCGACACAAATCGATGGGTCATACAGCCAATCGGCTTTTCGTGGCTGAATAAGAGTAACGATTGTATTGCAAAGCCATTCGCATCCATTCTTCGTGAATTCGCATTTCGTGTGGACGATTCCTTCGAAATCGACCCAAATCGATGTGTCATCCAGCTATTCGTCTTTTCAGGGATGTATAACAGTAACGGTTGTATTACGAAGTCCATCGAATCCATTCTTCGAGTATGCGATATCAGTCTGGATCACTCCATCACAATTGACTTAAATCGATGGGTATTTCAGCCAATCGTCTTTTCAGGGATCAATAACAGTAACGATTGTATTGCGAAGTCCATCGCATGCATTCTTCGAGTATTCGCTGTCAGTCTGGATCACTCTATCACAATTGACCTAAATCGATGGGTCTTTCAGACAGACGTCTCTTCATGGCTGAATAACACCAACGATTGTATTGCGATGCCATTCGCATCGAATCTTCTAGAACAAGTTCTCTCAGCCAGACGTCTTTTCAGGGCTGAATAACAGTAACCATTGTATTGCAAAGCTATTCGCACCCATTCTTCGAATATTCGATATCAGTCTGGATCACTCCACTATAATTGACCTAAATCGATGGGTCTTTCAGCCAGACGTCTGTTCATGGCTGAATAACAGTAACGATTGTATTGCAAAGCCATTCGCATCCAATCGTTGAGAATTTGCTTTCGGCTTTCCTTCAAAATCGACATAAATCGATGAGTCATCCAGTCAAATGTCTTTTCATGGCTGAATAACGGTAACTATTCTATTGCGTAGTCCATCGCATCCATTCTTCGAGTATTCGCTATCAGTTTGGGTCATTACATCACTATTGACCTAAATCGATGGGTCTTTCAGCCAGACGTCTTTTCATGGCTGAATAACAGCAAAGATTGTATTGCAAAGCCATTCGCAACCAAACTTCTAGAACTGGTTTCCGCCTTTATAAATCCTTCAAAATCGACCTAAATTCGATGTATCTTTCAGCCAGATGTCGTTTCAGGACTGAATAACAGTAATGTCTGTATTGAGAAAACATTTGCATCCATTTTTCGCGAATTCGTTTTTCGTGTGTATGATTCTTTCAAAATCGTCGCAAATCGATGGTTCATCCAGCCAGTTGTCTTTTCATGGCCGAATAATAGTTACGATTGTATTGCGAAGACCATCGCATCCATTCTTCGAGTATTCGCTATCAGTCTGGATCACTCCATCATAATTGACCTAAATCGATGGCTCTTTCTGCCAGACGTCTTTTCATGGCTGAATGACGATAACGATTGTATTGCAAAGCAATTGGCATCCAATCGTTGAGAATTTGCTTTCGGGTTTCCGTCAAAATCGACATAAATCGATGGGTCATCCAGCCAATTGTCTTTTCATGGCTGAATAACAGTAACGATTGTATTGCGAAGTCCATCGCATCCATTCTTCGAGTATTCGATATCATTCTGGATCACTCCATCATAATTGACCTAAATCGATGGGTCATCCAGCCAATCTTCTTTTCAGGGCTGAATAACAGTAACGATTTTATTGCAAAGCCATTCACATCCATTATTCGTGAGTTTGCATTTCGTGTGGATGATTCCTTCAAAATCGACCCAAATCGATGTGTCATCCAGCCAATCGTCTTTTCAGGGATGAATAACAGTAACGATAGTATTGCAAAGACATTCGCATCCATTCTTCGAGTATTCGCTATCAGTCTGGGTCACTCGAACATTATTGACCTAAATCGATGGGTCTTTCAGCCAGACGTCTTTTCCTGGCTGAATAACCGTAACGATTGTATTGCAAAGCCTTTCGCATCCATTCTTCGTGAATTCGCATTTCGTGTGGATGATTCCTTCATAATCGACCCAAATCGATGTGTCATCCAGCCAATCGTCTTTCCAGGAATGAATAACAGTAACGATTGTATTGCGAATACCATCGCGTCCATTCTTCGAGTATTCGATATCAGTCTGGATCACTCCATCATAATTGACCTAAATCGATGGGTCTTTCAGCCAGACGTCTTTTCATGGCTGCATAACAGCAACGATTGTATTGCGATGCCATTCGCATCCAATCTTCTAGAACGCGTTTCCGCCTTTATAAATCCTTCAAAATCGACCTAAATTCGATGGATCTTTCAGCCAGACGTCTTTTCAGGTCTGAATAACAGTAATGTCAGTGTTGCGAAACCATTCGCATCCATTTTTCACGAATTCGTTTTTCGTGTGTATGATTCATTCAAAATCGACACAAATCGATCGGTCATCCAGCCCATCGAATTTTCAGGGCTGAATAACAGTAACCATTGTATTGCAAAGCCATTCGCATCCATTCTTCGATTATTCGATATCAGTCTGGATCACTCCACCATAATTGAGCTAAATCGATGGGTGTTTCAGCCAGACGTCTTTTCATGGCTGAATGACGGTAACGATTGTATTGCAAAGGCATTCGCATCCATTCTTCGTGAATTCACATTTCGTCTGGATGATTCCTTCAAAATCGTTCCAAATCGATGTGTCATCTAGCCAATCGTCTTTTCAGGGATGAATAACAGTAACTATAGTATTGCGAAATCCATCGCATCCATTCTTCGAGTATTCGCTATCAGTTTGGTTCATTACATCACTATTGACCTAAATCGTTGGGTCTTTCAGCCAGACGTCTTTTCATTGCTGAATAACAGCAAAGATTGTATTGCAAAGCCATTCGCAACCAATCTTCTAGAACTGGTTTCCGCCTTTATAAATCCTTCAAAATCGACCTAAATTCGATGTATCTTTCAGCCAGATGTCGTTTCAGGTCTGAATAACAGTAATGTCTGTATTGAGAAACCATTTGCATCCATTTTTCGCGAATTCGTTTTTCGTGTGTATGATTCTTTCAAAATCGACGCAAATCGATGGTTCATCCAGCCAGTTGTCTTTTCATGGCCGAATAATAGTTACGATTGTATTGCGAAGACCATCGCATCCATTCTTCGAGTATTCGCTATCAGTCTGGATCACTCCATCATAATTGACCTAAATCGATGGCTCTTTCTGCCAGACGTCTTTTCATGGCTGAATGACGATAACGATTGTATTGCAAAGCAATTGGCATCCAATCGTTGAGAATTTGCTTTCGGGTTTCCGTCAAAATCGACATAAATCGATGGGTCATCCAGCCAATTGTCTTTTCATGGCTGAATAACATTAACGATTGTATTGCGAAGTCCATCGCATCCATTCTTCGAGTATTCAATATCATTCTGGATCACTCCATCATAATTGACCTAAATCGATGGGTCATCCAGCCAATCTTCTTTTCAGGGCTGAATAACAGTAACGATTTTATTGCAAAGCCATTCACATCCATTATTCGTGAGTTTGCATTTCGTGTGGATGATTCCTTCAAAATCGACCCAAATCGATGTGTCATCCAGCCAATCGTCTTTTCAGGGATGAATAACAGTAACGATAGTATTGCAAAGACATTCGCATCCATTCTTCGAGTATTCGCTATCAGTCTGGGTCACTCGAACATTATTGACCTAAATCGATGGGTCTTTCAGCCAGACGTCTTTTCCTGGCTGAATAACCGTAACGATTGTATTGCAAAGCCTTTCGCATCCATTCTTCGTGAATTCGCATTTCGTGTGGATGATTCCTTCATAATCGACCCAAATCGATGTGTCATCCAGCCGATCGTCTTTCCAGGAATGAATAACAGTAACGATTGTATTGCGAATACCATCGCGTCCATTCTTCGAGTATTCGATATCAGTCTGGATCACTCCATCATAATTGACCTAAATCGATGGGTCTTTCAGCCAGACGTCTTTTCATGGCTGCATAACAGCAACGATTGTATTGCGATGCCATTCGCATCCAATCTTCTAGAACGCGTTTCCGCCTTTATAAATCCTTCAAAATCGACCTAAATTCGATGGATCTTTCAGTCAGACGTCTTTTCAGGACTGAATAACAGTAATGTCAGTGTTGCGAAACCATTCGCATCCATTTTTCACGAAATCGTTTTTCGTGTGTATGATTCATTCAAAATCGACACAAATCGATCGGTCATCCAGCCCATCGGCTTTTCAGGGCTGAATAACAGTAACCATTGTATTGCAAAGCCATTCTCATCCATTCTTCGAGTATTCGATATCAGTCTGGATCACTCCACCATAATTGACCTAAATCGATGGGTCTTTCAGCCAGACGTCTTTTCATGGCTGAATGACGGTAACGATTGTATTGCAATTGAATGCAAAGGCATTCGCATCCATTCTTCGTGAATTCGCATTTCGTCTGGATGATTCCTTCAAAATCGACCCAAATCGATGTGTCATCTAGCCAATCGTCTTTTCAGGGATGAATAACAGTAACTATAGTATTGCGAAGTCCATCGCATCCATTCTTCGAGTATTCGCTATCAGTTTGGGTCACTACATCACTATTGACCTAAATCGTTGGGTCTTTCAGCCAGACGTCTTTTTATTGCTGAATAACAGCAAAGATTGTTTTGCAAAGCCATTCGCAACCAATCTTCTAGAACTGGTTTCCGACTTTATAAATCCTTCAAAATCGACCTAAATTCGATGTATCTTTCAGCCAGATGTCGTTTCAGGACTGAATAACAGTAATGTCTGTATTGAGAAACCATTCGCATCCATTTTTCGCGAATTCGTTTTTCGTGTGTATGATTCTTTCAAAATCGACGAAAATCGATGGGTCATCCAGCCAATTGTCTTTTCATGGCCGAATAATAGTTACGATTGTATTGCGAAGACCATCGCATCCATTCTTCGAGTATTCGCTATCAGTCTGGATCACTCCATCATAATTGACCTAAATCGATGGCTCTTTCTGCCAGACGTCTTTTCATGGCTGAATGACGGTAACGATTGTATTGCAAAGCAATTGGCATCCAATCGTTGAGAATTTGCTTTCGGGTTTCCGTCAAAATCGACATAAATCGATGGGTCATCCAGCCAATTGTCTTTTCATGGCTGAATAACAGTAACGATTGTATTGCGAAGTCCATCGCATCCATTCTTCGAGTATTCGATATCATTCTGGATCACTCCATCATAATTGACCTAAATCGATGGGTCATCCAGCCAATCTTCTTTTCAGGGCTGAATAACAGTAACGATTTTATTGCAAAGCCATTCATATCCATTATTCGTGAGTTTGCATTTCGTGTGGATGATTCCTTCAAAATCGACCCAAATCGATGTGTCATCCAGCCAATCGTCTTTTCAGGGATGATTAACAGTAACGATAGTATTGCAAAGACATTCGCATCCATTCTTCGAGTATTCGCTATCAGTCTGGGTCACTCGAACATTATTGACCTAAATCGATGGGTCTTTCAGCCAGACGTCTTTTCCTGGCTGAATAACCGTAACGATTGTATTGCAAAGCCTTTCGCATCCATTCTTCGTGAATTCGCATTTCGTGTGGATGATTCCTTCATAATCGAACCAAATCGATGTGTCATCCAGCCAATCGTCTTTCCAGGAATGAATAACAGTAACGATTGTATTGCGAATACCATCGCATCCATTCTTCGAGTATTCGATATCAGTCCGGATCACTCCATCATAATTGACCTAAATCGATGGGTCTTTCAGCCAGACGTCTTTTCATGGCTGAATAACAGCAACGATTGTATTGCGATGCCATTCGCATCCAATCTTCTAGAACGCGTTTCCGCCTTTATAAATCCTTCAAAATCAACCTAAATTCGATGGATCATTCAGCCAGACGTCTTTTCAGGACTGAATAACAGTAATGTCAGTGTTGCGAAACCTTTCGCATACATTTTTCACGAATTCGTTTTTCGTGTGTATGATTCATTCAAAATCGACACAAATCGATCGGTCATCCACCCCATCGGCTTTTCAGGGCTGAATAACAGTAACCATTGTATTGCAAAGCCATTCGCATCCATTCTTCGAGTATTCGATATCAGTCTGGATCACTCCACCATAATTGACCTAAATCGATGGGTCTTTTAGCCAGACGTCTGTCCATGGCTGAATAACAGTAACTATTGTATTGCGAAGTCCATCGCATCCATTCTTCGTGTATTCGCTATCAGTCTCGGTCACTCACACCATCATAATTGACCTAAATCGATGGGTCTTCTAGCCAGAAGTCTTTTCAGGACTGAAAAACAGTAATGTCTGTATTGAGAAACCATTCGCATCCATTTTTCGCGAATTCGTTTTTCGGGTGTATGATTCTTTCAAAATCGACATAAATCGATGGGTCATACAGCCAATCGGCTTTTCCTGGCTGAATAAGAGTAACGATTGTATTGCAAAGCCATTCGCATCCATTCTTCGTGAATTCGCATTTCATGTGGATGATTCCTTCGAAATCGACCCAAATCGATGTGTCATCCAGCTAATCGTCTTTTCAGGGATGTATAACAGTAACGGTTGTATTACGAAGTCCATCGCATCCATTCTTCGAGTATTCGATATTAGTCTGGATCACTCCATCACAATTGACTTAAATCGATGGGTATTTCAGCCAATCGTCTTTTCAGGGATCAATAACACTAACGATTGTATTGCGAAGTCCATCGCATCCATTCTTCGAGTATTCGCTGTCAGTCTGGATCACTGCAACGATTGTATTGCGATGCCATTCGCATCCAATCTTCTAGAACACGTTCTCTCAGCCAGACGTCTTTTCAGGACTGAATAACAGTAATGTCAGTGTTGCGAAACCATTCGCATCCATTTTTCACGAATTCGTTTTTCGTGTGTATGATTCATTCAAAATCGACACAAATCGATCGGTCATCCAGCCAATCGCCTTTTCAGGGCTGAATAACAGTAACCATTGTATTGCAAAGCCATTCGCATCCATTCTTCGAGTATTCGATATCAGTCTGGATCACTCCACCATAATGTGACCTAAAAATCGATGGGTCTTTCAGCCAGACGTCTTTTCATGCCTGAATGACGGTAACGATTGTATTGCAAAGGCATTCGCATCCATTCTTCGTGAATTCGCATTTCGTCTGGATGATTCCTTCAAAATCGACATAAATCGATGGGTCATCCAGCCAATTGTCTTTTCATGGCTGAATAACAGTAACTATTGTATTGCGACGACCATCGCATCCATTCTTCGTGTATTCGCTAATAGTCGGAATCACTCCTTTATAATTGACCTAAACCGATGGGTCTTCCAGCCAGACATCTTTTCAGGACTGAATAAAATTAATGTATGCATTGAGAAACCATTCGCATCCATTTTCCGCGATTTCGTTTTTCGGGTATATGATTCTTTCAAAATCGACACAAATCGATGGGTCATACAGCCAATCGGCTTTTCACGGCTGAATAACAGTAACCATTGTATTGCGAAGTCCATCGCATCCATTCATCGAGTATTCGCTATCAGTCTTGATCACTCCATCATAATTGACCTAAATCGATGGGTCTTTCAGCCAGACGTCTTTTCATGGCTGAATAACATTAACGATTATATTGCAAAGCCATTCGCATCCAATCTGCTAGAACTCGTTTCCGCCTTTATAAATCCTTCAAAATCGACTTAAATTCGATGGATCTTTCAGCCAGACGTCTCTTCAGGACTGAATAACAGTAATATCTGTATTGCGAAACCATTCGCATTCATGTTTCACGAATTCGTTTTTCGTGTGTATGATTCATTCAAAATCGAAACAAATCGATTGGTCATCCAGCCAATCGGCTTTTCAGGGCTGAATAACAGCAACCATTGTATTGCAAAGCCATTCGCATCCATTCTTCGTGAATTCGCATTTCGTGTGGATGATTCCTTCAAAATCGACCCAAGTCGATGTGTCATCCAGCCTATCGTCTTTTCAGGGATGAATAACAGTAACTATAGTATTGCGAAGTCCATCGCATCCATTCTTCGAGTATTCGATATCAGTCTGGATCACTCCACCATAATTGACCTAAATCGATGGGTCTTTCAGCCAGACGTCTTTTCATGGCTGCATAACAGCAACGATTGTATTGCGATGCCATTCGCATCTAATCTTCTAGAACGCGTTTCCGCCTTTATAAATCCTTCAAAATCGACCTAAATTCGATGGATCTTTCAGCCAGACGTCTTTTCCGGACTGATAAACAGTAATGTCTGTATTGAGAAACCATTCGCATCCATTTTTCGCGAATTCGTTTTTCGGGTGTATGATTCTTTCAAAATCGACACAAATCGATGGGTCATACAGCCAATCGGCTTTTCCTGGGTGAATAAGAGTAACGATTGTATTGCAAAGCCATTCGCATCCATTCTTCGTGAATTCGCATTTCGTGTGGACGATTCCTTCGAAATCGACCCAAATCGATGTTTCATCCAGCTATTCGTCTTTTCAGGGATGTATAACAGTAACGGTTGTATTACGAAGTCCATCGCATCCATTCTTCGAGTATTCGATATCAGTCTGGATCACTGCATCACAATTGACTTAAATCGATGGGTATTTCAGCCAATCGTCTTTTCAGGGATCAATAACAGTAACGATTGTATTGCGAAGTCCATCGCATCCATTCTTCGAGTATTCGCTGTCAGTCTGGATCACTCTATCACAATTGACCTAAATCGATGGGTCTTTCAGACAGACGTCTCTTCATGGCTGAATAACACCAACGATTGTATTGCGATGCCATTCGCATCGAATCTTCTAGAACAAGTTCTCTCAGCCAGACGTCTTTTCAGGGCTGAATAACAGTAACCATTGTATTGCAAAGCTATTCGCACCCATTCTTCGAATATTCGATATCAGTCTGGATCACTCCACTATAATTGACCTAAATCGATGGGTCTTTCAGCCAGACGTCTGTTCATGGCTGAATAACAGTAACGATTGTATTGCAAAGCCATTCGCATCCAATCGTTGAGAATTTGCTTTCGGCTTTCCTTCAAAATCGACATAAATCGATGAGTCATCCAGTCAAATGTCTTTTCATGGCTGAATAACAGTAACTATTGTATTGCGAAGTCCATCGCATCCATTCTTCGAGTATTCGCTATCAGTCTGGATCACTCCATCATAATGGACCTAAATCGATGGGTCTTCCAGCCAGACATGTTTTCAGGACTGAATAAAAGTAATGTATGCATTGAGAAACCATTCGCATCCATTTTCCGCGATTTCGTTTTTCGGGTATATGATTCTTTCAAAATCGACACAAATCGATGGGTCATACAGCCAATCGGCTTTTCACGGCTGAATAACAGTAACCATTGTATTGCGAAGTCCATCGCATCCATTCATCGAGTATTCGCTATCAGTCTTGATCACTCCATCATAATTGACCTAAATCGATGGGTCTTTCAGCCAGACGTCTTTTCATGGCTGAATAACAGTAACGATTATATTGCAAAGCCATTCGCATCCAATCTGCTAGAACTCGTTTCCGCCTTTATAAATCCTTCAAAATCGACTTAAATTCGATGGATCTTTCAGCCAGACGTCTTTTCAGGACTGAATAACATTAATATCTGTATTGCGAAACCATTCGCATCCATTTTTCACGAATTCGTTTTTCGTGTGTATGATTCATTCAAAATCCAAACAAATCGATGGGTTATCCAGCCAATCGGCTTTTCAGGGCTGAATAACAGTAACCATTGTATTGCAAAGCCATCCGCATCCAATATTCTAGAACTCATTGCCGCCTTTATAACGCCTTCAATATCGACCTAAATTCGATGGATCTTTCAGATAGACGTCTTTTCAGGACTGAATAACAGTAAGGGCAGATTGTATTGCATAGCCATTCGCATTCATTCTTCGTGAATTCGCATTTCGTGTGGATGATTCCTTCAAAATCGACCCAAGTCGATGTGTCATCCAGCCTATCGTCTTTTCAGGGATGAATAACAGTAACTATAGTATTGCGAAGTCCATCGCATCCATTCTTCGAGTATTCGATATCAGTCTGGATCACTCCTTCATAATTGACCTAAATCGATGGGTCTTTCAGCCAGACGTCTTTTCATGGCTGAATAACAGCAAAGATTGTATTGCAAAGCCATTCGCAACCAAACTTCTAGAACTGGTTTCCGCCTTTATAAATCCTTCAAAATCGGCCTAAATTCGATATATCTTTCAGCCAGATGTCGTTTCAGGACTGAATAACAGTAATGTCTGTATTGAGAAACCATTCGCATCCATTTTTCGCGAATTCGTTTTTCGTGTGTATGATTCTTTCAAAATCGACGCAAATCGATGGGTCATCCAGCCAATTGTCTTTCCATGGCCGAATAATAGTTACGATTGTATTGCGAAGACCATCGCATCCATTCTTCGAGTATTCGCTATCAGTCTGGATCACTCCATCATAATTGTCCTAAATCGATGGCTCTTTCTGCCAGACGTCTTTTCATGGCTGAATGACGGTAACGATTGTATTGCAAAGCAATTGGCATCCAATCGTTGAGAATTTGCTTTCGGGTTTCCGTCAAAATCGACATAAATCGATGGGTCATCCAGCCAATTGTCTTTTCATGGCTGAATAACAGTAACGATTGTATTGCGAAGTCCATCGCATCCATTCTTCGAGTATTCGATATCATTCTGGATCACTCCATCATAATTGACCTAAATCGATGGGTCATCCAGCCAATCTTCTTTTCAGTGCTGAATAACAGTAACGATTTTATTGCAAAGCCATTCACATCCATTATTCGTGAGTTTGCATTTCATGTGGATGATTCCTTCAAAATCGACCCAAATCGATGTGTCATCCAGCCAATCGTCTTTTCAGGGATGAATAACAGTAACGATAGTATTGCAAAGACATTCGCATCCATTCTTCGAGTATTCGCTATCAGCCTGGGTCACTCGAACATTATTGACCTAAATCGATGGGTCTTTCAGCCAGACGTCTTTTCCTGGCTGAATAACCGTAACGATTGTATTGCAAAGCCTTTCGCATCCATTCTTCGTGAATTCGCATTTCGTGTGGATGATTCCTTCATAATCGACCCAAATCGATGTGTCATCCAGACAATCGTCTTTCCAGGAATGAATAACAGTAACGATTGTATTGCGAATACCATCGCGTCCATTCTTCGAGTATTCGATATCAGTCTGGATCACTCCATCATAATTGACCTAAATCGATGGGTCTTTCAGCCAGACGTCTTTTCATGGCTGCATAACAGCAACGATTGTATTGCGATGCCATTCGCATCCAATCTTCTAGAACGCGTTTCCGCCTTTATAAATCCTTCAAAATCGACCTAAATTCGATGGATCTTTCAGCCAGACGTCTTTTCAGGACTGAATAACAGTAATGTCAGTGTTGCGAAACCATTCGCATCCATTTTTCACGAATTCGTTTTTCGTGTGTATGATTCATTCAAAATCGACACAAATCGATCGGTCATCCAGCCCATCGGATTTTCAGGGCTGAATAACAGTAACCATTGTATTGCAAAGCCATTCGCATCCATTCTTCGATTATTCGATATCAGTCTGGATCACTCCACCATAATTGACCTAAATCGATGGGTCTTTCAGCCAGACGTCTTTTCATGGCTGAATGACGGTAACGATTGTATTGCAATTGAATGCAAAGGCATTCGCATCCATTCTACGTGAATTCGCATTTCGTCTGGATGATTCCTTCAAAATCGACCCAAATCGATGTGTCATCTAGCCAATCTTCTTTTCAGGGATGAATAACAGTAACTATAGTATTGCGAAGTCCATCGCATCCATTCTTCGAGTATTCGCTATCAGTTTGGGTCACTACATCACTATTGACCTAAATCGTTGGGTCTTTCAGTCAGACGTCTTTTCATTGCTGAATAACAGCAAAGATTGTATTGCAAAGCCATTCGCAACCAATCTTCTAGAACTGGTTTCCGCCTTTATAAATCCTTCAAAATCGACCTAAATTCGATGTATCTTTCAGCCAGATGTCGTTTCAGGACTGAATAACAGTAATGTCTGTATTGAGAAACCATTCGCATCCATTTTTCGCGAATTCGTTTTTCGTGTGTATGATTCTTTCAAAATCGACGCAAATCGATGGGTCATCCAGCCAATTGTCTTTTCATGGCCGAATAATAGTTACGATTGTATTGCGAAGACCATCGCATCCATTCTTCGAGTATTCGCTATCAGTCTGGATCACTCCATCATAATTGACCCAAATCGATGGCTCTTTCTGCCAGACGTCTTTTCATGGCTGAATGACGGTAACGATTGTATTGCAAAGCAATTGGCATCCAATCATTGAGAATTTGCTTTCGGGTTTCCGTCAAAATCGACATAAATCGATGGGTCATCCAGCCAATTGTCTTTTCATGGCTGAATAACAGTAACGATTGTATTGCGAAGTCCATCGCATCCATTCTTCGAGTATTCGATATCATTCTGGATCACTCCATCATAATTGACCTAAATCGATGGGTCATCCAGCCAATCTTCTTTTCAGGGCTGAATAACAGTAACGATTTTATTGCAAAGCCATTCACATCCATTATTCGTGAGTTTGCATTTCGTGTGGATGATTCCTTCAAAATCGACCCAAATCGATGTGTCATCCAGCCAATCGTCTTTTCAGGGATGAATAACAGTAACGATAGTATTGCAAAGACATTCGCATCCATTCTTCGAGTATTCGCTATCAGTCTGGGTCACTCGAACATTATTGACCTAAATCGATGGGTCTTTCAGTCAGACGTCTTTTCCTGGCTGAATAACCGTAACGATTGTATTGCAAAGCCTTTCGCATCCATTCTTCGTGAATTCGCATTTCGTGTGGATGATTCCTTCATAATCGAACCAAATCGATGTGTCATCCAGCCAATCGTCTTTCCAGGAATGAATAACAGTACCGATTGTATTGCGAATACCATCGCGTCCATTCTTCGAGTATTCGATATCAGTCTGGATCACTCCATCATAATTGACCTAAATCGATGGGTCTTTCAGCCAGACGTCTTTTCATAGCTGCATAACAGCAACGATTGTATTGCGATGCCATTCGCATCCAATCTTCTAGAACGCGTTTCCGCCTTTATAAATCCTTCAAAATCGACCTAAATTCGGTGGATCTTTCAGCCAGACGTCTTTTCAGGACTGAATAACAGTAATGTCAGTGTTGCGAAACCATTCGCATCCATTTTTCACGAATTCGTTTTTCGTGTGTATGATTCATTCAAAATCGACACAAATCGATCGGTCATCCAGCCTATCGGCTTTTCAGGGCTGAATAACAGTAACCATTGTATTGCAAAGCCATTCGCATCCATTCTTCGAGTATTCGATATCAGTCTGGATCACTCCACAATAATTGACCTAAATCGATGGGTCTTTCAGCCAGACGTCGTCTGTTCATGGCTGAATAACAGTAACGATTGTATTGCAAAGGCATTCAGATCCAATCGTTGAGGATTTGCTTTCCGCTTTCCTTCAAAATCGACATAAATTGATGTGCCATCCAGCCAATTGTCTTTTCATGGCTGAATAATAGTAATTATTGTATTGCGAAGTCCATCGCATCCATTCTTCGTGTATTCGCTATCAGTCTCGGTCACTCACACCATCATAATTGACCTAAATCGATGGGTCTTCTAGCCAGAAGTCTTTTCAGGACTGAAAAACAGTAATGTCTGTATTGAGAAACCATTCGCATCCATTTTTCGCGAATTCGTTTTTCGGGTGTATGATTCTTTCAAAATCGACATAAATCGATGGGTCATACAGCCAATCGGCTTTTCCTGGCATAAGAAGAGTAACGATTGTATTGCAAAGCCATTCGCATCCATTCTTCGTGAATTCGCATTTCATGTGGACGATTCCTTCGAAATCGACCCAAATCGATGTGTCATCCAGCTAATCGTCTTTTCAGGGATGTATAACAGTAACGGTTGTATTACGAAGTCCATCGCATCCATTCTTCGAGTATTCGATATTAGTCTGGATCACTCCATCACAATTGACTTAAATCGATGGGTATTTCAGCCAATCGTCTTTTCAGGGATCAATAACAGTAACGATTGTATTGCGAAGTCCATCGCATCCATTCTTCGAGTATTCGCTGTCAGTCTGGATCACTGCAACGATTGTATTGCGATGCCATTCGCATCCAATCTTCTAGAACACGTTCTCTCAGCCAGACGTCTTTTCAGGACTGAATAACAGTAATGTCAGTGTTGCGAAACCATTCGCATCCATTTTTCACGAATTCGTTTTTCGTGTGTATGATTCATTCAAAATCGACACAAATCGATCGGTCATCCAGCCAATCGCCTTTTCAGGGCTGAATAACAGTAACCATTGTATTGCAAAGCCATTCGCATCCATTCTTCGAGTATTCGATATCAGTCTGGATCACTCCACCATAATGTGACCTAAAAATCGATGGGTCTTTCAGCCAGACGTCTTTTCATGCCTGAATGACGGTAACGATTGTATTGCAAAGGCATTCGCATCCATTCTTCGTAAATTCACATTTCGTCTGGATGATTCCTTCAAAATCGACATAAATCGATGGGTCATCCAGCCAATTGTCTTTTCATGGCTGAATAACAGTAACGATAGTATTGCAAAGACATTCGCATCCATTCTTCGAGTATTCGCTATCAGTCTGGGTCACTCGAACATTATTGACCTAAATCGATGGGTCTTTCAGCCAGACGTCTTTTCCTGGCTGAATAACCGTAACGATTGTATTGCAAAGCCTTTCGCATCCATTCTTCGTGAATTCGCATTTCGTGTGGATGATTCCTTCATAATCGAACCAAATCGATGTGTCATCCAGCCAATCGTCTTTCCAGGAATGAATAACAGTAACGATTGTATTGCGAATACCATCGCATCCATTCTTCGAGTATTCGATATCAGTCCGGATCACTCCATCATAATTGACCTAAATCGATGGGTCTTTCAGCCAGACGTCTTTTCATGGCTGAATAACAGCAACGATTGTATTGCGATGCCATTCGCATCCAATCTTCTAGAACGCGTTTCCGCCTTTATAAATCCTTCAAAATCAACCTAAATTCGATGGATCATTCAGCCAGACGTCTTTTCAGGACTGAATAACAGTAATGTCAGTGTTGCGAAACCTTTCGCATACATTTTTCACGAATTCGTTTTTCGTGTGTATGATTCATTCAAAATCGACACAAATCGATCGGTCATCCACCCCATCGGCTTTTCAGGGCTGAATAACAGTAACCATTGTATTGCAAAGCCATTCGCATCCATTCTTCGAGTATTCGATATCAGTCTGGATCACTCCACCATAATTGACCTAAATCGATGGGTCTTTTAGCCAGACGTCTGTCCATGGCTGAATAACAGTAACTATTGTATTGCGAAGTCCATCGCATCCATTCTTCGTGTATTCGCTATCAGTCTCGGTCACTCACACCATCATAATTGACCTAAATCGATGGGTCTTCTAGCCAGAAGTCTTTTCAGGACTGAAAAACAGTAATGTCTGTATTGAGAAACCATTCGCATCCATTTTTCGCGAATTCGTTTTTCGGGTGTATGATTCTTTCAAAATCGACATAAATCGATGGGTCATACAGCCAATCGGCTTTTCCTGGCTGAATAAGAGTAACGATTGTATTGCAAAGCCATTCGCATCCATTCTTCGTGAATTCGCATTTCATGTGGACGATTCCTTCGAAATCGACCCAAATCGATGTGTCATCCAGCTAATCGTCTTTTCAGGGATGTATAACAGTAACGGTTGTATTACGAAGTCCATCGCATCCATTCTTCGAGTATTCGATATTAGTCTGGATCACTCCATCACAATTGACTTAAATCGATGGGTATTTCAGCCAATCGTCTTTTCAGGGATCAATAACACTAACGATTGTATTGCGAAGTCCATCGCATCCATTCTTCGAGTATTCGCTGTCAGTCTGGATCACTGCAACGATTGTATTGCGATGCCATTCGCATCCAATCTTCTAGAACACGTTCTCTCAGCCAGACGTCTTTTCAGGACTGAATAACAGTAATGTCAGTGTTGCGAAACCATTCGCATCCATTTTTCACGAATTCGTTTTTCGTGTGTATGATTCATTCAAAATCGACACAAATCGATCGGTCATCCAGCCAATCGCCTTTTCAGGGCTGAATAACAGTAACCATTGTATTGCAAAGCCATTCGCATCCATTCTTCGAGTATTCGATATCAGTCTGGATCACTCCACCATAATGTGACCTAAAAATCGATGGGTCTTTCAGCCAGACGTCTTTTCATGCCTGAATGACGGTAACGATTGTATTGCAAAGGCATTCGCATCCATTCTTCGTGAATTCGCATTTCGTCTGGATGATTCCTTCAAAATCGACATAAATCGATGGGTCATCCAGCCAATTGTCTTTTCATGGCTGAATAACAGTAACTATTGTATTGCGACGTCCATCGCATCCATTCTTCGTGTATTCGCTAATAGTCGGAATCACTCCTTTATAATTGACCTAAATGATGGGTCTTCCAGCCAGACATCTTTTCAGGACTGAATAAAATTAATGTATGCATTGAGAAACCATTCGCATCCATTTTCCGCGATTTCGTTTTTCGGGTATATGATTCTTTCAAAATCGACACAAATCGATGGGTCATACAGCCAATCGGCTTTTCACGGCTGAATAACAGTAACCATTGTATTGCGAAGTCCATCGCATCCATTCATCGAGTATTCGCTATCAGTCTTGATCACTCCATCATAATTGACCTAAATCGATGGGTCTTTCAGCCAGACGTCTTTTCATGGCTGAATAACAGTAACGATTATATTGCAAAGCCATTCGCATCCAATCTGCTAGAACTCGTTTCCGCCTTTATAAATCCTTCAAAATCGACTTAAATTCGATGGATCTTTCAGCCAGACGTCTCTTCAGGACTGAATAACAGTAATATCTGTATTGCGAAACCATTCGCATCCATGTTTCACGAATTCGTTTTTCGTGTGTATGATTCATTCAAAATCGAAACAAATCGATGGGTCATCCAGCCAATCGGCTTTTCAGGGCTGAATAACAGCAACCATTGGATTGCAAAGCCATTCGCATCCATTCTTCGTGAATTCGCATTTCGTGTGGATGATTCCTTCAAAATCGACCCAAGTCGATGTGTCATCCAGCCTATCGTCTTTTCAGGGATGAATAACAGTAACTATAGTATTGCGAAGTCCATCGCATCCATTCTTCGAGTATTCGATATCAGTCTGGATCACTCCACCATAATTGACCTAAATCGATGGGTCTTTCAGCCAGACGTCTTTTCATGGCTGCATAACAGCAACGATTGTATTGCGATGCCATTCGCATCTAATCTTCTAGAACGCGTTTCCGCCTTTATAAATCCTTCAAAATCGACCTAAATTCGATGGATCTTTCAGCCAGACGTCTTTTCAGGACTGATAAACAGTAATGTCTGTATTGAGAAACCATTCGCATCCATTTTTCGCGAATGCGTTTTTCGGGTGTATGATTCTTTCAAAATCGACACAAATCGATGGATCATACAGCCAATCGGCTTTTCCTGGGTGAATAAGAGTAACGATTGTATTGCAAAGCCATTCGCATCCATTCTTCGTGAATTCGCATTTCGTGTGGACGATTCCTTCGAAATCGACCCAAATCGATGTGTCATCCAGCTATTCGTCTTTTCAGGGATGTATAACAGTAACGGTTGTATTACGAAGTCTATCGCATCCATTCTTCGAGTATTCGATATCAGTCTGGATCACTGCATCACAATTGACTTAAATCGATGGGTATTTCAGCCAATCGTCTTTTCAGGGATCAATAACAGTAACGATTGTATTGCGAAGTCCATCGCATCCATTCTTCGAGTATTCGCTGTCAGTCTGGATCACTCTATCACAATTGACCTAAATCGATGGGTCTTTCAGACAGACGTCTTTTCATGGCTGAATAACACCAACGATTGTATTGCGATGCCATTCGCATCGAATCTTCTAGAACAAGTGACTCTCAGCCAGACGTCTTTTCAGGGCTGAATAACAGTAACCATTGTATTGCAAAGCTATTCGCACCCATTCTTCGAATATTCGATATCAGTCTGGATCACTCCACTATAATTGACCTAAATCGATGGGTCTTTCAGCCAGACGTCTGTTCATGGCTGAATAACAGTAACGATTGTATTGCAAAGCCATTCGCATCCAATCGTTGAGAATTTGCTTTCGGCTTTCCTTTAAAATCGACATAAATCGATGAGTCATCCAGTCAAATGTCTTTTCATGGCTGAATAACAGTAACTATTGTATTGCGAAGTCCATCGCATCCATTCTTCGAGTATTCGCTATCAGTCTGGATCACTCCATCATAATGGACCTAAATCGATGGGTCTTCCAGCCAGACATGTTTTCAGGACTGAATAAAAGTAATGTATGCATTGAGAAACCATTCGCATCCATTTTCCGCGATTTCGTTTTTCGAGTATATGATTCTTTCAAAATCGACACAAATCGATGGGTCATACAGCCAATCGGCTTTTCACGGCTGAATAACAGTAACCATTGTATTGCGAAGTCCATCGCATCCATTCATCGAGTATTCGCTATCAGTCTTGATCACTCCATCATAATTGACCTAAATCGATCGGTCTTTCAGCGAGACGTCTTTTCATGGCTGAATAACAGTAACGATTATATTGCAAAGCCATTCGCATCCAATCTGCTAGAACTCGTTTCCGCCTTTATAAATCCTTCAAAATCGACTTAAATTCGATGGATCTTTCAGCCAGACGTCTTTTCAGGACTGAATAACATTAATATCTGTATTGCGAAACCATTCGCATTCATTTTTCACGAATTCGTTTTTCGTGTGTATGATTCATTCAAAATCCAAACAAATCGATGGGTTATCCAGCCAATCGGCTTTTCAGGGCTGAATAACAGTAACCATTGTATTGCAAAGCCATTCGCATCCAATATTCTAGAACTCATTGCCGCCTTTATAACGCCTTCAATATCGACCTAAATTCGATGGATCTTTCAGATAGACGTCTTTTCAGGA
Source organism: Ephialtes manifestator (assembly GCA_963970395.1). Classification (NCBI taxonomy): domain Eukaryota; kingdom Metazoa; phylum Arthropoda; class Insecta; order Hymenoptera; family Ichneumonidae; genus Ephialtes; species Ephialtes manifestator. The sequence continues at coordinate 20,397,470 of OZ019968.1, forward strand.
CTGAATAACAGTAAGGACAGATTGTATTGCATAGCCATTCGCATCCATTCTTCGTGAATTCGCATTTCGTGTGGATGATTCCTTCAAAATCGACCCAAGTCGATGTGTCATCCAGCCTATCGTCTTTTCAGGGATGAATAACAGTAACTATAGTATTGCGAAGTCCATCGCATCCATTCTTCGAGTATTCGATATCAGTCTGGATCACTCCTTCATAATTGACCTAAATCGATGGATCTTTCAGCCAGACGTCTTTTCCTGGCTGAATAACAGTAACGATTGTATTGCAAAGCCATTCGCATCCATTCATCGTGAATTCGCATTTCGTGTGGATGATTCCTTCAAAATCGACCCAAATCGATGTGTCATCCAGCCAATCGTCTTTTCAGGGACGAATAACAGTAACGATTGTATTGCAAAGACCATCACATCCATTCTTCGAGTATTCGCTATCAGTTTGGGTCATTACATCACTATTGACCTAAATCGATGGGTCTTTCAGCCAGACGTCTTTTCATGGCCGAATAATAGTTACGATTGTATTGCGAACACCATCGCATCCATTCTTCGAGTATTCGATATCATTCTGGATCACTCCATCATAATTGACCTAAATCGTTGGGTCATCCAGCCAATCTTCTTTTCAGGGCTGAATAACATTAACTATAGTATTGCAAAGCCATTCGCATCCATTCTTCGAGTATTCGCTATCAGTTTGGGTCATTACATCACTATTGACCTAAATCGTTGGGTCTTTCAGCCAGACGTCTTTTCATTGCTGAATAACAGCAAAGATTGTATTGCAAAGCCATTCGCAACCAATCTTCTAGAACTGGTTTCCGCCTTTATAAATCCTTCAAAATCGACCTAAATTCGATGTATCTTTCAGCCAGATGTCGTTTCAGGACTGAATAACAGTAATGTCTGTATTGAGAAACCATTCGCATCCATTTTTCGCGAATTCGTTTTTCGTGTGTATGATTCTTTCAAAATCGACGCAAATCGATGGGTCATCCAGCCAATTGTCTTTCCATGGCCGAATAATAGTTACGATTGTATTGCGAAGACCATCGCATCCATTCTTGGAGTATTCGATATCAGTCTGGATCACTCCATCATAATTGACCTAAATCGATGGCGCTTTCTGCCAGACGTCTTTTCATGGCTGAATGACGGTAACGATTGTATTGCAAAGCAATTGGCATCCAATCGTTGAGAATTTGCTTTTGGGTTTCCGTCAAAATCGACATAAATCGATGGGTCATCCAGCCAATTGTCTTTTCATGGCTGAATAACAGTAACGATTGTATTGCGAAGTCCATCGCATCCATTCTTCGAGTATTCGATATCATTCTGGATCACTCCATCATAATTGACCTAAATCATTGGGTCATCCAGCCAATCTCCTTTTCAGGGCTGAATAACAGTAACTATAGTATTGCAAAGCCATTCGCATCCATTCTTCGAGTATTCGCTATCAGTTTGGGTCATTACATCACTATTGACCTAAATCGTTGGGTCTTTCAGCCAGACGTCTTTTCATTGCTGAATAACAGCAAAGATTGTATTGCAAAGCCATTCGCAACCAATCTTCTAGAACTGGTTTCCGCCTTTATAAATCCTTCAAAATCGACCTAAATTCGATGTATCTTTCAGCCAGATGTCGTTTCAGGACTGAATAACAGTAATGTCTGTATTGAGAAACCATTCGCATCCATTTTTCGCGAATTCGTTTTTCGTGTGTATGATTCTTTCAAAATCGACGCAAATCGATGGGTCATCCAGCCAATTGTCTTTTCATGGCCGAATAATAGTTACGATTGTATTGCGAAGACCATCGCATCCATTCTTCGAGTATTCGCTATCAGTCTGGATCACTCCATCATAATTGACCCAAATCGATGGCTCTTTCTGCCAGACGTCTTTTCATGGCTGAATGACGGTAACGATTGTATTGCAAAGCAATTGGCATCCAATCATTGAGAATTTGCTTTCGGGTTTCCGTCAAAATCGACATAAATCGATGGGTCATCCAGCCAATTGTCTTTTCATGGCTGAATAACAGTAACGATTGTATTGCGAAGTCCATCGCATCCATTCTTCGAGTATTCGATATCATTCTGGATCACTCCATCATAATTGACCTAAATCGATGGGTCATCCAGCCAATCTTCTTTTCAGGGCTGAATAACAGTAACGATTTTATTGCAAAGCCATTCACATCCATTATTCGTGAGTTTGCATTTCGTGTGGATGATTCCTTCAAAATCGACCCAAATCGATGTGTCATCCAGCCAATCGTCTTTTCAGGGATGAATAACAGTAACGATAGTATTGCAAAGACATTCGCATCCATTCTTCGAGTATTCGCTATCAGTCTGGGTCACTCGAACATTATTGACCTAAATCGATGGGTCTTTCAGCCAGACGTCTTTTCCTGGCTGAATAACCGTAACGATTGTATTGCAAAGCCTTTCGCATCCATTCTTCGTGAATTCGCATTTCGTGTGGATGATTCCTTCATAATCGAACCAAATCGATGTGTCATCCAGCCAATCGTCTTTCCAGGAATGAATAACAGTACCGATTGTATTGCGAATACCATCGCGTCCATTCTTCGAGTATTCGATATCAGTCTGGATCACTCCATCATAATTGACCTAAATCGATGGGTCTTTCAGCCAGACGTCTTTTCATAGCTGCATAACAGCAACGATTGTATTGCGATGCCATTCGCATCCAATCTTCTAGAACGCGTTTCCGCCTTTATAAATCCTTCAAAATCGACCTAAATTCGGTGGATCTTTCAGCCAGACGTCTTTTCAGGACTGAATAACAGTAATGTCAGTGTTGCGAAACCATTCGCATCCATTTTTCACGAATTCGTTTTTCGTGTGTATGATTCATTCAAAATCGACACAAATCGATCGGTCATCCAGCCTATCGGCTTTTCAGGGCTGAATAACAGTAACCATTGTATTGCAAAGCCATTCGCATCCATTCTTCGAGTATTCGATATCAGTCTGGATCACTCCACAATAATTGACCTAAATCGATGGGTCTTTCAGCCAGACGTCGTCTGTTCATGGCTGAATAACAGTAACGATTGTATTGCAAAGGCATTCAGATCCAATCGTTGAGGATTTGCTTTCCGCTTTCCTTCAAAATCGACATAAATTGATGTGCCATCCAGCCAATTGTCTTTTCATGGCTGAATAATAGTAATTATTGTATTGCGAAGTCCATCGCATCCATTCTTCGTGTATTCGCTATCAGTCTCGGTCACTCACACCATCATAATTGACCTAAATCGATGGGTCTTCTAGCCAGAAGTCTTTTCAGGACTGAAAAACAGTAATGTCTGTATTGAGAAACCATTCGCATCCATTTTTCGCGAATTCGTTTTTCGGGTGTATGATTCTTTCAAAATCGACATAAATCGATGGGTCATACAGCCAATCGGCTTTTCCTGGCTGAATAAGAGTAACGATTGTATTGCAAAGCCATTCGCATCCATTCTTCGTGAATTCGCATTTCATGTGGACGATTCCTTCGAAATCGACCCAAATCGATGTGTCATCCAGCTAATCGTCTTTTCAGGGATGTATAACAGTAACGGTTGTATTACGAAGTCCATCGCATCCATTCTTCGAGTATTCGATATTAGTCTGGATCACTCCATCACAATTGACTTAAATCGATGGGTATTTCAGCCAATCGTCTTTTCAGGGATCAATAACAGTAACGATTGTATTGCGAAGTCCATCGCATCCATTCTTCGAGTATTCGCTGTCAGTCTGGATCACTGCAACGATTGTATTGCGATGCCATTCGCATCCAATCTTCTAGAACACGTTCTCTCAGCCAGACGTCTTTTCAGGACTGAATAACAGTAATGTCAGTGTTGCGAAACCATTCGCATCCATTTTTCACGAATTCGTTTTTCGTGTGTATGATTCATTCAAAATCGACACAAATCGATCGGTCATCCAGCCAATCGCCTTTTCAGGGCTGAATAACAGTAACCATTGTATTGCAAAGCCATTCGCATCCATTCTTCGAGTATTCGATATCAGTCTGGATCACTCCACCATAATGTGACCTAAAAATCGATGGGTCTTTCAGCCAGACGTCTTTTCATGCCTGAATGACGGTAACGATTGTATTGCAAAGGCATTCGCATCCATTCTTCGTGAATTCACATTTCGTCTGGATGATTCCTTCAAAATCGACATAAATCGATGGGTCATCCAGCCAATTGTCTTTTCATGGCTGAATAACAGTAACTATTGTATTGCGACGTCCATCGCATCCATTCTTCGTGTATTCGCTAATAGTCGGAATCACTCCTTTATAATTGACCTAAATGATGGGTCTTCCAGCCAGACATCTTTTCAGGACTGAATAAAATTAATGTATGCATTGAGAAACCATTCGCATCCATTTTCCGCGATTTCGTTTTTCGGGTATATGATTCTTTCAAAATCGACACAAATCGATGGGTCATACAGCCAATCGGCTTTTCACGGCTGAATAACAGTAACCATTGTATTGCGAAGTCCATCGCATCCATTCATCGAGTATTCGCTATCAGTCTTGATCACTCCATCATAATTGACCTAAATCGATGGGTCTTTCAGCCAGACGTCTTTTCATGGCTGAATAACAGTAACGATTATATTGCAAAGCCATTCGCATCCAATCTGCTAGAACTCGTTTCCGCCTTTATAAATCCTTCAAAATCGACTTAAATTCGATGGATCTTTCAGCCAGACGTCTCTTCAGGACTGAATAACAGTAATATCTGTATTGCGAAACCATTCGCATCCATGTTTCACGAATTCGTTTTTCGTGTGTATGATTCATTCAAAATCGAAACAAATCGATGGGTCATCCAGCCAATCGGCTTTTCAGGGCTGAATAACAGCAACCATTGGATTGCAAAGCCATTCGCATCCATTCTTCGTGAATTCGCATTTCGTGTGGATGATTCCTTCAAAATCGACCCAAGTCGATGTGTCATCCAGCCTATCGTCTTTTCAGGGATGAATAACAGTAACTATAGTATTGCGAAGTCCATCGCATCCATTCTTCGAGTATTCGATATCAGTCTGGATCACTCCACCATAATTGACCTAAATCGATGGGTCTTTCAGCCAGACGTCTTTTCATGGCTGCATAACAGCAACGATTGTATTGCGATGCCATTCGCATCTAATCTTCTAGAACGCGTTTCCGCCTTTATAAATCCTTCAAAATCGACCTAAATTCGATGGATCTTTCAGCCAGACGTCTTTTCAGGACTGATAAACAGTAATGTCTGTATTGAGAAACCATTCGCATCCATTTTTCGCGAATGCGTTTTTCGGGTGTATGATTCTTTCAAAATCGACACAAATCGATGGATCATACAGCCAATCGGCTTTTCCTGGGTGAATAAGAGTAACGATTGTATTGCAAAGCCATTCGCATCCATTCTTCGTGAATTCGCATTTCGTGTGGACGATTCCTTCGAAATCGACCCAAATCGATGTGTCATCCAGCTATTCGTCTTTTCAGGGATGTATAACAGTAACGGTTGTATTACGAAGTCTATCGCATCCATTCTTCGAGTATTCGATATCAGTCTGGATCACTGCATCACAATTGACTTAAATCGATGGGTATTTCAGCCAATCGTCTTTTCAGGGATCAATAACAGTAACGATTGTATTGCGAAGTCCATCGCATCCATTCTTCGAGTATTCGCTGTCAGTCTGGATCACTCTATCACAATTGACCTAAATCGATGGGTCTTTCAGACAGACGTCTTTTCATGGCTGAATAACACCAACGATTGTATTGCGATGCCATTCGCATCGAATCTTCTAGAACAAGTGACTCTCAGCCAGACGTCTTTTCAGGGCTGAATAACAGTAACCATTGTATTGCAAAGCTATTCGCACCCATTCTTCGAATATTCGATATCAGTCTGGATCACTCCACTATAATTGACCTAAATCGATGGGTCTTTCAGCCAGACGTCTGTTCATGGCTGAATAACAGTAACGATTGTATTGCAAAGCCATTCGCATCCAATCGTTGAGAATTTGCTTTCGGCTTTCCTTTAAAATCGACATAAATCGATGAGTCATCCAGTCAAATGTCTTTTCATGGCTGAATAACAGTAACTATTGTACTGCGAAGTCCATCGCATCCATTCTTCGAGTATTCGCTATCAGTCTGGATCACTCCATCATAATGGACCTAAATCGATGGGTCTTCCAGCCAGACATGTTTTCAGGACTGAATAAAAGTAATGTATGCATTGAGAAACCATTCGCATCCATTTTCCGCGATTTCGTTTTTCGAGTATATGATTCTTTCAAAATCGACACAAATCGATGGGTCATACAGCCAATCGGCTTTTCACGGCTGAATAACAGTAACCATTGTATTGCGAAGTCCATCGCATCCATTCATCGAGTATTCGCTATCAGTCTTGATCACTCCATCATAATTGACCTAAATCGATCGGTCTTTCAGCGAGACGTCTTTTCATGGCTGAATAACAGTAACGATTATATTGCAAAGCCATTCGCATCCAATCTGCTAGAACTCGTTTCCGCCTTTATAAATCCTTCAAAATCGACTTAAATTCGATGGATCTTTCAGCCAGACGTCTTTTCAGGACTGAATAACATTAATATCTGTATTGCGAAACCATTCGCATTCATTTTTCACGAATTCGTTTTTCGTGTGTATGATTCATTCAAAATCCAAACAAATCGATGGGTTATCCAGCCAATCGGCTTTTCAGGGCTGAATAACAGTAACCATTGTATTGCAAAGCCATTCGCATCCAATATTCTAGAACTCATTGCCGCCTTTATAACGCCTTCAATATCGACCTAAATTCGATGGATCTTTCAGATAGACGTCTTTTCAGGACTGAATAACAGTAAGGACAGATTGTATTGCATAGCCATTCGCATCCATTCTTCGTGAATTCGCATTTCGTGTGGATGATTCCTTCAAAATCGACCCAAGTCGATGTGTCATCCAGCCTATCGTCTTTTCAGGGATGAATAACAGTAACTATAGTATTGCGAAGTCCATCGCATCCATTCTTCGAGTATTCGATATCAGTCTGGATCACTCCTTCATAATTGACCTAAATCGATGGATCTTTCAGCCAGACGTCTTTTCCTGGCTGAATAACAGTAACGATTGTATTGCAAAGCCATTCGCATCCATTCATCGTGAATTCGCATTTCGTGTGGATGATTCCTTCAAAATCGACCCAAATCGATGTGTCATCCAGCCAATCGTCTTTTCAGGGACGAATAACAGTAACGATTGTATTGCAAAGACCATCACATCCATTCTTCGAGTATTCGCTATCAGTTTGGGTCATTACATCACTATTGACCTAAATCGATGGGTCTTTCAGCCAGACGTCTTTTCATGGCTGAATAACAGCAAAGATTGTATTGCAAAGCCATTCGCAACCAAACTTCTAGAACTAGTTTCCGCCTTTATAAATCCTTCAAAATCGGCCTAAATTCGATGTATCTTTCAGCCAGATGTCTTTTCAGGACTGAACAACAGTAATGTCTGTATTGAGAAACCATTCGCATCCATTTTTCGCGAATTCGTTTTTCGTGTGTATGATTCTTTCAAAATCGACGCAAATCGATGGGTCATCCAGCCAATTGTCTTTTCATGGCCGAATAATAGTTACGATTGTATTGCGAACACCATCGCATCCATTCTTCGAGTATTCGATATCATTCTGGATCACTCCATCATAATTGACCTAAATCGTTGGGTCATCCAGCCAATCTTCTTTTCAGGGCTGAATAACATTAACTATAGTATTGCAAAGCCATTCGCATCCATTCTTCGAGTATTCGCTATCAGTTTGGGTCATTACATCACTATTGACCTAAATCGTTGGGTCTTTCAGCCAGACGTCTTTTCATTGCTGAATAACAGCAAAGATTGTATTGCAAAGCCATTCGCAACCAATCTTCTAGAACTGGTTTCCGCCTTTATAAATCCTTCAAAATCGACCTAAATTCGATGTATCTTTCAGCCAGATGTCGTTTCAGGACTGAATAACAGTAATGTCTGTATTGAGAAACCATTCGCATCCATTTTTCGCGAATTCGTTTTTCGTGTGTATGATTCTTTCAAAATCGACGCAAATCGATGGGTCATCCAGCCAATTGTCTTTCCATGGCCGAATAATAGTTACGATTGTATTGCGAAGACCATCGCATCCATTCTTGGAGTATTCGATATCAGTCTGGATCACTCCATCATAATTGACCTAAATCGATGGCGCTTTCTGCCAGACGTCTTTTCATGGCTGAATGACGGTAACGATTGTATTGCAAAGCAATTGGCATCCAATCGTTGAGAATTTGCTTTTGGGTTTCCGTCAAAATCGACATAAATCGATGGGTCATCCAGCCAATTGTCTTTTCATGGCTGAATAACAGTAACGATTGTATTGCGAAGTCCATCGCATCCATTCTTCGAGTATTCGATATCATTCTGGATCACTCCATCATAATTGACCTAAATCATTGGGTCATCCAGCCAATCTTCTTTTCAGGGCTGAATAACAGTAACTATAGTATTGCAAAGCCATTCGCATCCATTCTTCGAGTATTCGCTATCAGTTTGGGTCATTACATCACTATTGACCTAAATCGTTGGGTCTTTCAGCCAGACGTCTTTTCATTGCTGAATAACAGCAAAGATTGTATTGCAAAGCCATTCGCAACCAATCTTCTAGAACTGGTTTCCGCCTTTATAAATCCTTCAAAATCGACCTAAATTCGATGTATCTTTCAGCCAGATGTCGTTTCAGGACTGAATAACAGTAATGTCTGTATTGAGAAACCATTCGCATCCATTTTTCGCGAATTCGTTTTTCGTGTGTATGATTCTTTCAAAATCGACGCAAATCGATGGGTCATCCAGCCAATTGTCTTTTCATGGCCGAATAATAGTTACGATTGTATTGCGAAGACCATCGCATCCATTCTTCGAGTATTCGCTATCAGTCTGGATCACTCCATCATAATTGACCCAAATCGATGGCTCTTTCTGCCAGACGTCTTTTCATGGCTGAATGACGGTAACGATTGTATTGCAAAGCAATTGGCATCCAATCATTGAGAATTTGCTTTCGGGTTTCCGTCAAAATCGACATAAATCGATGGGTCATCCAGCCAATTGTCTTTTCATGGCTGAATAACAGTAACGATTGTATTGCGAAGTCCATCGCATCCATTCTTCGAGTATTCGATATCATTCTGGATCACTCCATCATAATTGACCTAAATCGATGGGTCATCCAGCCAATCTTCTTTTCAGGGCTGAATAACAGTAACGATTTTATTGCAAAGCCATTCACATCCATTATTCGTGAGTTTGCATTTCGTGTGGATGATTCCTTCAAAATCGACCCAAATCGATGTGTCATCCAGCCAATCGTCTTTTCAGGGATGAATAACAGTAACGATAGTATTGCAAAGACATTCGCATCCATTCTTCGAGTATTCGCTATCAGTCTGGGTCACTCGAACATTATTGACCTAAATCGATGGGTCTTTCAGCCAGACGTCTTTTCCTGGCTGAATAACCGTAACGATTGTATTGCAAAGCCTTTCGCATCCATTCTTCGTGAATTCGCATTTCGTGTGGATGATTCCTTCATAATCGAACCAAATCGATGTGTCATCCAGCCAATCGTCTTTCCAGGAATGAATAACAGTACCGATTGTATTGCGAATACCATCGCGTCCATTCTTCGAGTATTCGATATCAGTCTGGATCACTCCATCATAATTGACCTAAATCGATGGGTCTTTCAGCCAGACGTCTTTTCATAGCTGCATAACAGCAACGATTGTATTGCGATGCCATTCGCATCCAATCTTCTAGAACGCGTTTCCGCCTTTATAAATCCTTCAAAATCGACCTAAATTCGGTGGATCTTTCAGCCAGACGTCTTTTCAGGACTGAATAACAGTAATGTCAGTGTTGCGAAACCATTCGCATCCATTTTTCACGAATTCGTTTTTCGTGTGTATGATTCATTCAAAATCGACACAAATCGATCGGTCATCCAGCCTATCGGCTTTTCAGGGCTGAATAACAGTAACCATTGTATTGCAAAGCCATTCGCATCCATTCTTCGAGTATTCGATATCAGTCTGGATCACTCCACAATAATTGACCTAAATCGATGGGTCTTTCAGCCAGACGTCGTCTGTTCATGGCTGAATAACAGTAACGATTGTATTGCAAAGGCATTCAGATCCAATCGTTGAGGATTTGCTTTCCGCTTTCCTTCAAAATCGACATAAATTGATGTGCCATCCAGCCAATTGTCTTTTCATGGCTGAATAATAGTAATTATTGTATTGCGAAGTCCATCGCATCCATTCTTCGTGTATTCGCTATCAGTCTCGGTCACTCACACCATCATAATTGACCTAAATCGATGGGTCTTCTAGCCAGAAGTCTTTTCAGGACTGAAAAACAGTAATGTCTGTATTGAGAAACCATTCGCATCCATTTTTCGCGAATTCGTTTTTCGGGTGTATGATTCTTTCAAAATCGACATAAATCGATGGGTCATACAGCCAATCGGCTTTTCCTGGCTGAATAAGAGTAACGATTGTATTGCAAAGCCATTCGCATCCATTCTTCGTGAATTCGCATTTCATGTGGACGATTCCTTCGAAATCGACCCAAATCGATGTGTCATCCAGCTAATCGTCTTTTCAGGGATGTATAACAGTAACGGTTGTATTACGAAGTCCATCGCATCCATTCTTCGAGTATTCGATATTAGTCTGGATCACTCCATCACAATTGACTTAAATCGATGGGTATTTCAGCCAATCGTCTTTTCAGGGATCAATAACAGTAACGATTGTATTGCGAAGTCCATCGCATCCATTCTTCGAGTATTCGCTGTCAGTCTGGATCACTGCAACGATTGTATTGCGATGCCATTCGCATCCAATCTTCTAGAACACGTTCTCTCAGCCAGACGTCTTTTCAGGACTGAATAACAGTAATGTCAGTGTTGCGAAACCATTCGCATCCATTTTTCACGAATTCGTTTTTCGTGTGTATGATTCATGCAAAAACGACACAAATCGATCGGTCATCCAGCCAATCGCCTTTTCAGGGCTGAATAACAGTAACCATTGTATTGCAAAGCCATTCGCATCCATTCTTCGAGTATTCGATATCAGTCTGGATCACTCCACCATAATGTGACCTAAAAATCGATGGGTCTTTCAGCCAGACGTCTTTTCATGCCTGAATGACGGTAACGATTGTATTGCAAAGGCATTCGCATCCATTCTTCGTGAATTCACATTTCGTCTGGATGATTCCTTCAAAATCGACATAAATCGATGGGTCATCCAGCCAATTGTCTTTTCATGGCTGAATAACAGTAACTATTGTATTGCGACGTCCATCGCATCCATTCTTCGTGTATTCGCTAATAGTCGGAATCACTCCTTTATAATTGACCTAAATGATGGGTCTTCCAGCCAGACATCTTTTCAGGACTGAATAAAATTAATGTATGCATTGAGAAACCATTCGCATCCATTTTCCGCGATTTCGTTTTTCGGGTATATGATTCTTTCAAAATCGACACAAATCGATGGGTCATACAGCCAATCGGCTTTTCACGGCTGAATAACAGTAACCATTGTATTGCGAAGTCCATCGCATCCATTCATCGAGTATTCGCTATCATTCTTGATCACTCCATCATAATTGACCTAAATCGATGGGTCTTTCAGCCAGACGTCTTTTCATGGCTGAATAACAGTAACGATTATATTGCAAAGCCATTCGCATCCAATCTGCTAGAACTCGTTTCCGCCTTTATAAATCCTTCAAAATCGACTTAAATTCGATGGATCTTTCAGCCAGACGTCTCTTCAGGACTGAATAACAGTAATATCTGTATTGCGAAACCATTCGCATCCATGTTTCACGAATTCGTTTTTCGTGTGTATGATTCATTCAAAATCGAAACAAATCGATGGGTCATCCAGCCAATCGGCTTTTCAGGGCTGAATAACAGCAACCATTGGATTGCAAAGCCATTCGCATCCATTCTTCGTGAATTCGCATTTCGTGTGGATGATTCCTTCAAAATCGACCCAAGTCGATGTGTCATCCAGCCTATCGTCTTTTCAGGGATGAATAACAGTAACTATAGTATTGCGAAGTCCATCGCATCCATTCTTCGAGTATTCGATATCAGTCTGGATCACTCCACCATAATTGACCTAAATCGATGGGTCTTTCAGCCAGACGTCTTTTCATGGCTGCATAACAGCAACGATTGTATTGCGATGCCATTCGCATCTAATCTTCTAGAACGCGTTTCCGCCTTTATAAATCCTTCAAAATCGACCTAAATTCGATGGATCTTTCAGCCAGACGTCTTTTCAGGACTGATAAACAGTAATGTCTGTATTGAGAAACCATTCGCATCCATTTTTCGCGAATGCGTTTTTCGGGTGTATGATTCTTTCAAAATCGACACAAATCGATGGATCATACAGCCAATCGGCTTTTCCTGGGTGAATAAGAGTAACGATTGTATTGCAAAGCCATTCGCATCCATTCTTCGTGAATTCGCATTTCGTGTGGACGATTCCTTCGAAATCGACCCAAATCGATGTGTCATCCAGCTATTCGTCTTTTCAGGGATGTATAACAGTAACGGTTGTATTACGAAGTCTATCGCATCCATTCTTCGAGTATTCGATATCAGTCTGGATCACTGCATCACAATTGACTTAAATCGATGGGTATTTCAGCCAATCGTCTTTTCAGGGATCAATAACAGTAACGATTGTATTGCGAAGTCCATCGCATCCATTCTTCGAGTATTCGCTGTCAGTCTGGATCACTCTATCACAATTGACCTAAATCGATGGGTCTTTCAGACAGACGTCTTTTCATGGCTGAATAACACCAACGATTGTATTGCGATGCCATTCGCATCGAATCTTCTAGAACAAGTGACTCTCAGCCAGACGTCTTTTCAGGGCTGAATAACAGTAACCATTGTATTGCAAAGCTATTCGCACCCATTCTTCGAATATTCGATATCAGTCTGGATCACTCCACTATAATTGACCTAAATCGATGGGTCTTTCAGCCAGACGTCTGTTCATGGCTGAATAACAGTAACGATTGTATTGCAAAGCCATTCGCATCCAATCGTTGAGAATTTGCTTTCGGCTTTCCTTTAAAATCGACATAAATCGATGAGTCATCCAGTCAAATGTCTTTTCATGGCTGAATAACAGTAACTATTGTATTGCGAAGTCCATCGCATCCATTCTTCGAGTATTCGCTATCAGTCTGGATCACTCCATCATAATGGACCTAAATCGATGGGTCTTCCAGCCAGACATGTTTTCAGGACTGAATAAAAGTAATGTATGCATTGAGAAACCATTCGCATCCATTTTCCGCGATTTCGTTTTTCGAGTATATGATTCTTTCAAAATCGACACAAATCGATGGGTCATACAGCCAATCGGCTTTTCACGGCTGAATAACAGTAACCATTGTATTGCGAAGTCCATCGCATCCATTCATCGAGTATTCGCTATCAGTCTTGATCACTCCATCATAATTGACCTAAATCGATCGGTCTTTCAGCGAGACGTCTTTTCATGGCTGAATAACAGTAACGATTATATTGCAAAGCCATTCGCATCCAATCTGCTAGAACTCGTTTCCGCCTTTATAAATCCTTCAAAATCGACTTAAATTCGATGGATCTTTCAGCCAGACGTCTTTTCAGGACTGAATAACATTAATATCTGTATTGCGAAACCATTCGCATTCATTTTTCACGAATTCGTTTTTCGTGTGTATGATTCATTCAAAATCCAAACAAATCGATGGGTTATCCAGCCAATCGGCTTTTCAGGGCTGAATAACAGTAACCATTGTATTGCAAAGCCATTCGCATCCAATATTCTAGAACTCATTGCCGCCTTTATAACGCCTTCAATATCGACCTAAATTCGATGGATCTTTCAGATAGACGTCTTTTCAGGACTGAATAACAGTAAGGACAGATTGTATTGCATAGCCATTCGCATCCATTCTTCGTGAATTCGCATTTCGTGTGGATGATTCCTTCAAAATCGACCCAAGTCGATGTGTCATCCAGCCTATCGTCTTTTCAGGGATGAATAACAGTAACTATAGTATTGCGAAGTCCATCGCATCCATTCTTCGAGTATTCGATATCAGTCTGGATCACTCCTTCATAATTGACCTAAATCGATGGATCTTTCAGCCAGACGTCTTTTCCTGGCTGAATAACAGTAACGATTGTATTGCAAAGCCATTCGCATCCATTCATCGTGAATTCGCATTTCGTGTGGATGATTCCTTCAAAATCGACCCAAATCGATGTGTCATCCAGCCAATCGTCTTTTCAGGGACGAATAACAGTAACGATTGTATTGCAAAGACCATCACATCCATTCTTCGAGTATTCGCTATCAGTTTGGGTCATTACATCACTATTGACCTAAATCGATGGGTCTTTCAGCCAGACGTCTTTTCATGGCTGAATAACAGCAAAGATTGTATTGCAAAGCCATTCGCAACCAAACTTCTAGAACTAGTTTCCGCCTTTATAAATCCTTCAAAATCGGCCTAAATTCGATGTATCTTTCAGCCAGATGTCTTTTCAGGACTGAACAACAGTAATGTCTGTATTGAGAAACCATTCGCATCCATTTTTCGCGAATTCGTTTTTCGTGTGTATGATTCTTTCAAAATCGACGCAAATCGATGGGTCATCCAGCCAATTGTCTTTTCATGGCCGAATAATAGTTACGATTGTATTGCGAACACCATCGCATCCATTCTTCGAGTATTCGATATCATTCTGGATCACTCCATCATAATTGACCTAAATCGTTGGGTCATCCAGCCAATCTTCTTTTCAGGGCTGAATAACATTAACTATAGTATTGCAAAGCCATTCGCATCCATTCTTCGAGTATTCGCTATCAGTTTGGGTCATTACATCACTATTGACCTAAATCGTTGGGTCTTTCAGCCAGACGTCTTTTCATTGCTGAATAACAGCAAAGATTGTATTGCAAAGCCATTCGCAACCAATCTTCTAGAACTGGTTTCCGCCTTTATAAATCCTTCAAAATCGACCTAAATTCGATGTATCTTTCAGCCAGATGTCGTTTCAGGACTGAATAACAGTAATGTCTGTATTGAGAAACCATTCGCATCCATTTTTCGCGAATTCGTTTTTCGTGTGTATGATTCTTTCAAAATCGACGCAAATCGATGGGTCATCCAGCCAATTGTCTTTCCATGGCCGAATAATAGTTACGATTGTATTGCGAAGACCATCGCATCCATTCTTGGAGTATTCGATATCAGTCTGGATCACTCCATCATAATTGACCTAAATCGATGGCGCTTTCTGCCAGACGTCTTTTCATGGCTGAATGACGGTAACGATTGTATTGCAAAGCAATTGGCATCCAATCGTTGAGAATTTGCTTTTGGGTTTCCGTCAAAATCGACATAAATCGATGGGTCATCCAGCCAATTGTCTTTTCATGGCTGAATAACAGTAACGATTGTATTGCGAAGTCCATCGCATCCATTCTTCGAGTATTCGATATCATTCTGGATCACTCCATCATAATTGACCTAAATCATTGGGTCATCCAGCCAATCTTCTTTTCAGGGCTGAATAACAGTAACTATAGTATTGCAAAGCCATTCGCATCCATTCTTCGAGTATTCGCTATCAGTTTGGGTCATTACATCACTATTGACCTAAATCGTTGGGTCTTTCAGCCAGACGTCTTTTCATTGCTGAATAACAGCAAAGATTGTATTGCAAAGCCATTCGCAACCAATCTTCTAGAACTGGTTTCCACCTTTATAAATCCTTCAAAATCGACCTAAATTCGATGTATCTTTCAGCCAGATGTCGTTTCAGGACTGAATAACAGTAATGTCTGTATTGAGAAACCATTCGCATCCATTTTTCGCGAATTCGTTTTTCGTGTGTATGATTCTTTCAAAATCGACGCAAATCGATGGGTCATCCAGCCAATTGTCTTTTCATGGCCGAATAATAGTTACGATTGTATTGCGAAGACCATCGCATCCATTCTTCGAGTATTCGCTATCAGTCTGGATCACTCCATCATAATTGACCCAAATCGATGGCTCTTTCTGCCAGACGTCTTTTCATGGCTGAATGACGGTAACGATTGTATTGCAAAGCAATTGGCATCCAATCATTGAGAATTTGCTTTCGGGTTTCCGTCAAAATCGACATAAATCGATGGGTCATCCAGCCAATTGTCTTTTCATGGCTGAATAACAGTAACGATTGTATTGCGAAGTCCATCGCATCCATTCTTCGAGTATTCGATATCATTCTGGATCACTCCATCATAATAGACCTAAATCGATGGGTCATCCAGCCAATCTTCTTTTCAGGGCTGAATAACAGTAACGATTTTATTGCAAAGCCATTCACATCCATTATTCGTGAGTTTGCATTTCGTGTGGATGATTCCTTCAAAATCGACCCAAATCGATGTGTCATCCAGCCAATCGTCTTTTCAGGGATGAATAACAGTAACGATAGTATTGCAAAGACATTCGCATCCATTCTTCGAGTATTCGCTATCAGTCTGGGTCACTCGAACATTATTGACCTAAATCGATGGGTCTTTCAGCCAGACGTCTTTTCCTGGCTGAATAACCGTAACGATTGTATTGCAAAGCCTTTCGCATCCATTCTTCGTGAATTCGCATTTCGTGTGGATGATTCCTTCATAATCGAACCAAATCGATGTGTCATCCAGCCAATCGTCTTTCCAGGAATGAATAACAGTACCGATTGTATTGCGAATACCATCGCGTCCATTCTTCGAGTATTCGATATCAGTCTGGATCACTGCATCATAATTGACCTAAATCGATGGGTCTTTCAGCCAGACGTCTTTTCATAGCTGCATAACAGCAACGATTGTATTGCGATGCCATTCGCATCCAATCTTCTAGAACGCGTTTCCGCCTTTATAAATCCTTCAAAATCGACCTAAATTCGGTGGATCTTTCAGCCAGACGTCTTTTCAGGACTGAATAACAGTAATGTCAGTGTTGCGAAACCATTCGCATCCATTTTTCACGAATTCGTTTTTCGTGTGTATGATTCATTCAAAATCGACACAAATCGATCGGTCATCCAGCCTATCGGCTTTTCAGGGCTGAATAACAGTAACCATTGTATTGCAAAGCCATTCGCATCCATTCTTCGAGTATTCGATATCAGTCTGGATCACTCCACAATAATTGACCTAAATCGATGGGTCTTTCAGCCAGACGTCGTCTGTTCATGGCTGAATAACAGTAACGATTGTATTGCAAAGGCATTCAGATCCAATCGTTGAGGATTTGCTTTCCGCTTTCCTTCAAAATCGACATAAATTGATGTGCCATCCAGCCAATTGTCTTTTCATGGCTGAATAATAGTAATTATTGTATTGCGAAGTCCATCGCATCCATTCTTCGTGTATTCGCTATCAGTCTCGGTCACTCACACCATCATAATTGACCTAAATCGATGGGTCTTCTAGCCAGAAGTCTTTTCAGGACTGAAAAACAGTAATGTCTGTATTGAGAAACCATTCGCATCCATTTTTCGCGAATTCGTTTTTCGGGTGTATGATTCTTTCAAAATCGACATAAATCGATGGGTCATACAGCCAATCGGCTTTTCCTGGCTGAATAAGAGTAACGATTGTATTGCAAAGCCATTCGCATCCATTCTTCGTGAATTCGCATTTCATGTGGACGATTCCTTCGAAATCGACCCAAATCGATGTGTCATCCAGCTAATCGTCTTTTCAGGGATGTATAACAGTAACGGTTGTATTACGAAGTCCATCGCATCCATTCTTCGAGTATTCGATATTAGTCTGGATCACTCCATCACAATTGACTTAAATCGATGGGTATTTCAGCCAATCGTCTTTTCAGGGATCAATAACAGTAACGATTGTATTGCGAAGTCCATCGCATCCATTCTTCGAGTATTCGCTGTCAGTCTGGATCACTGCAACGATTGTATTGCGATGCCATTCGCATCCAATCTTCTAGAACACGTTCTCTCAGCCAGACGTCTTTTCAGGACTGAATAACAGTAATGTCAGTGTTGCGAAACCATTCGCATCCATTTTTCACGAATTCGTTTTTCGTGTGTATGATTCATTCAAAATCGACACAAATCGATCGGTCATCCAGCCAATCGCCTTTTCAGGGCTGAATAACAGTAACCATTGTATTGCAAAGCCATTCGCATCCATTCTTCGAGTATTCGATATCAGTCTGGATCACTCCACCATAATGTGACCTAAAAATCGATGGGTCTTTCAGCCAGACGTCTTTTCATGCCTGAATGACGGTAACGATTGTATTGCAAAGGCATTCGCATCCATTCTTCGTGAATTCACATTTCGTCTGGATGATTCCTTCAAAATCGACATAAATCGATGGGTCATCCAGCCAATTGTCTTTTCATGGCTGAATAACAGTAACTATTGTATTGCGACGTCCATCGCATCCATTCTTCGTGTATTCGCTAATAGTCGGAATCACTCCTTTATAATTGACCTAAATGATGGGTCTTCCAGCCAGACATCTTTTCAGGACTGAATAAAATTAATGTATGCATTGAGAAACCATTCGCATCCATTTTCCGCGATTTCGTTTTTCGGGTATATGATTCTTTCAAAATCGACACAAATCGATGGGTCATACAGCCAATCGGCTTTTCACGGCTGAATAACAGTAACCATTGTATTGCGAAGTCCATCGCATCCATTCATCGAGTATTCGCTATCAGTCTTGATCACTCCATCATAATTGACCTAAATCGATGGGTCTTTCAGCCAGACGTCTTTTCATGGCTGAATAACAGTAACGATTATATTGCAAAGCCATTCGCATCCAATCTGCTAGAACTCGTTTCCGCCTTTATAAATCCTTCAAAATCGACTTAAATTCGATGGATCTTTCAGCCAGACGTCTCTTCAGGACTGAATAACAGTAATATCTGTATTGCGAAACCATTCGCATCCATGTTTCACGAATTCGTTTTTCGTGTGTATGATTCATTCAAAATCGAAACAAATCGATGGGTCATCCAGCCAATCGGCTTTTCAGGGCTGAATAACAGCAACCATTGGATTGCAAAGCCATTCGCATCCATTCTTCGTGAATTCGCATTTCGTGTGGATGATTCCTTCAAAATCGACCCAAGTCGATGTGTCATCCAGCCTATCGTCTTTTCAGGGATGAATAACAGTAACTATAGTATTGCGAAGTCCATCGCATCCATTCTTCGAGTATTCGATATCAGTCTGGATCACTCCACCATAATTGACCTAAATCGATGGGTCTTTCAGCCAGACGTCTTTTCATGGCTGCATAACAGCAACGATTGTATTGCGATGCCATTCGCATCTAATCTTCTAGAACGCGTTTCCGCCTTTATAAATCCTTCAAAATCGACCTAAATTCGATGGATCTTTCAGCCAGACGTCTTTTCAGGACTGATAAACAGTAATGTCTGTATTGAGAAACCATTCGCATCCATTTTTCGCGAATGCGTTTTTCGGGTGTATGATTCTTTCAAAATCGACACAAATCGATGGATCATACAGCCAATCGGCTTTTCCTGGGTGAATAAGAGTAACGATTGTATTGCAAAGCCATTCGCATCCATTCTTCGTGAATTCGCATTTCGTGTGGACGATTCCTTCGAAATCGACCCAAATCGATGTGTCATCCAGCTATTCGTCTTTTCAGGGATGTATAACAGTAACGGTTGTATTACGAAGTCTATCGCATCCATTCTTCGAGTATTCGATATCAGTCTGGATCACTGCATCACAATTGACTTAAATCGATGGGTATTTCAGCCAATCGTCTTTTCAGGGATCAATAACAGTAACGATTGTATTGCGAAGTCCATCGCATCCATTCTTCGAGTATTCGCTGTCAGTCTGGATCACTCTATCACAATTGACCTAAATCGATGGGTTTTTCAGACAGACGTCTTTTCATGGCTGAATAACACCAACGATTGTATTGCGATGCCATTCGCATCGAATCTTCTAGAACAAGTGACTCTCAGCCAGACGTCTTTTCAGGGCTGAATAACAGTAACCATTGTATTGCAAAGCTATTCGCACCCATTCTTCGAATATTCGATATCAGTCTGGATCACTCCACTATAATTGACCTAAATCGATGGGTCTTTCAGCCAGACGTCTGTTCATGGCTGAATAACAGTAACGATTGTATTGCAAAGCCATTCGCATCCAATCGTTGAGAATTTGCTTTCGGCTTTCCTTTAAAATCGACATAAATCGATGAGTCATCCAGTCAAATGTCTTTTCATGGCTGAATAACAGTAACTATTGTATTGCGAAGTCCATCGCATCCATTCTTCGAGTATTCGCTATCAGTCTGGATCACTCCATCATAATGGACCTAAATCGATGGGTCTTCCAGCCAGACATGTTTTCAGGACTGAATAAAAGTAATGTATGCATTGAGAAACCATTCGCATCCATTTTCCGCGATTTCGTTTTTCGAGTATATGATTCTTTCAAAATCGACACAAATCGATGGGTCATACAGCCAATCGGCTTTTCACGGCTGAATAACAGTAACCATTGTATTGCGAAGTCCATCGCATCCATTCATCGAGTATTCGCTATCAGTCTTGATCACTCCATCATAATTGACCTAAATCGATCGGTCTTTCAGCGAGACGTCTTTTCATGGCTGAATAACAGTAACGATTATATTGCAAAGCCATTCGCATCCAATCTGCTAGAACTCGTTTCCGCCTTTATAAATCCTTCAAAATCGACTTAAATTCGATGGATCTTTCAGCCAGACGTCTTTTCAGGACTGAATAACATTAATATCTGTATTGCGAAACCATTCGCATTCATTTTTCACGAATTCGTTTTTCGTGTGTATGATTCATTCAAAATCCAAACAAATCGATGGGTTATCCAGCCAATCGGCTTTTCAGGGCTGAATAACAGTAACCATTGTATTGCAAAGCCATTCGCATCCAATATTCTAGAACTCATTGCCGCCTTTATAACGCCTTCAATATCGACCTAAATTCGATGGATCTTTCAGATAGACGTCTTTTCAGGACTGAATAACAGTAAGGACAGATTGTATTGCATAGCCATTCGCATCCATTCTTCGTGAATTCGCATTTCGTGTGGATGATTCCTTCAAAATCGACCCAAGTCGATGTGTCATCCAGCCTATCGTCTTTTCAGGGATGAATAACAGTAACTATAGTATTGCGAAGTCCATCGCATCCATTCTTCGAGTATTCGATATCAGTCTGGATCACTCCTTCATAATTGACCTAAATCGATGGATCTTTCAGCCAGACGTCTTTTCCTGGCTGAATAACAGTAACGATTGTATTGCAAAGCCATTCGCATCCATTCATCGTGAATTCGCATTTCGTGTGGATGATTCCTTCAAAATCGACCCAAATCGATGTGTCATCCAGCCAATCGTCTTTTCAGGGACGAATAACAGTAACGATTGTATTGCAAAGACCATCACATCCATTCTTCGAGTATTCGCTATCAGTTTGGGTCATTACATCACTATTGACCTAAATCGATGGGTCTTTCAGCCAGACGTCTTTTCATGGCTGAATAACAGCAAAGATTGTATTGCAAAGCCATTCGCAACCAAACTTCTAGAACTAGTTTCCGCCTTTATAAATCCTTCAAAATCGGCCTAAATTCGATGTATCTTTCAGCCAGATGTCTTTTCAGGACTGAACAACAGTAATGTCTGTATTGAGAAACCATTCGCATCCATTTTTCGCGAATTCGTTTTTCGTGTGTATGATTCTTTCAAAATCGACGCAAATCGATGGGTCATCCAGCCAATTGTCTTTTCATGGCCGAATAATAGTTACGATTGTATTGCGAACACCATCGCATCCATTCTTCGAGTATTCGATATCATTCTGGATCACTCCATCATAATTGACCTAAATCGTTGGGTCATCCAGCCAATCTTCTTTTCAGGGCTGAATAACATTAACTATAGTATTGCAAAGCCATTCGCATCCATTCTTCGAGTATTCGCTATCAGTTTGGGTCATTACATCACTATTGACCTAAATCGTTGGGTCTTTCAGCCAGACGTCTTTTCATTGCTGAATAACAGCAAAGATTGTATTGCAAAGCCATTCGCAACCAATCTTCTAGAACTGGTTTCCGCCTTTATAAATCCTTCAAAATCGACCTAAATTCGATGTATCTTTCAGCCAGATGTCGTTTCAGGACTGAATAACAGTAATGTCTGTATTGAGAAACCATTCGCATCCATTTTTCGCGAATTCGTTTTTCGTGTGTATGATTCTTTCAAAATCGACGCAAATCGATGGGTCATCCAGCCAATTGTCTTTCCATGGCCGAATAATAGTTACGATTGTATTGCGAAGACCATCGCATCCATTCTTGGAGTATTCGATATCAGTCTGGATCACTCCATCATAATTGACCTAAATCGATGGCGCTTTCTGCCAGACGTCTTTTCATGGCTGAATGACGGTAACGATTGTATTGCAAAGCAATTGGCATCCAATCGTTGAGAATTTGCTTTTGGGTTTCCGTCAAAATCGACATAAATCGATGGGTCATCCAGCCAATTGTCTTTTCATGGCTGAATAACAGTAACGATTGTATTGCGAAGTCCATCGCATCCATTCTTCGAGTATTCGATATCATTCTGGATCACTCCATCATAATTGACCTAAATCATTGGGTCATCCAGCCAATCTTCTTTTCAGGGCTGAATAACAGTAACTATAGTATTGCAAAGCCATTCGCATCCATTCTTCGAGTATTCGCTATCAGTTTGGGTCATTACATCACTATTGACCTAAATCGTTGGGTCTTTCAGCCAGACGTCTTTTCATTGCTGAATAACAGCAAAGATTGTATTGCAAAGCCATTCGCAACCAATCTTCTAGAACTGGTTTCCGCCTTTATAAATCCTTCAAAATCGACCTAAATTCGATGTATCTTTCAGCCAGATGTCGTTTCAGGACTGAATAACAGTAATGTCTGTATTGAGAAACCATTCGCATCCATTTTTCGCGAATTCGTTTTTCGTGTGTATGATTCTTTCAAAATCGACGCAAATCGATGGGTCATCCAGCCAATTGTCTTTCCATGGCCGAATAATAGTTACGATTGTATTGCGAAGACCATCGCATCCATTCTTGGAGTATTCGATATCAGTCTGGATCACTCCATCATAATTGACCTAAATCGATGGCGCTTTCTGCCAGACGTCTTTTCATGGCTGAATGACGGTAACGATTGTATTGCAAAGCAATTGGCATCCAATCGTTGAGAATTTGCTTTTGGGTTTCCGTCAAAATCGACATAAATCGATGGGTCATCCAGCCAATTGTCTTTTCATGGCTGAATAACAGTAACGATTGTTTTGCGAAGTCCATCGCATCCATTCTTCGAGTATTCGATATCATTCTGGATCACTCCATCATAATTGACCTAAATCGATGGGTCATCCAGCCAATCTTCTTTTCAGGGCTGAATAACAGTAACGATTTTATTGCAAAGCCATTCACATCCATTATTCGTGAGTTTGCATTTCGTGTGGATGATTCCTTCAAAATCGACGCAAATCGATGTGTCATCCAGCCAATCGTCTTTCCAGGAATGAATAACAGTAACGATTGTATTGCGAATACCATCGCGTCCATTCTTCGAGTATTCGATATCAGTCTGGATCACTCCATCATAATTGACCTAAATCGATGGGTCTTTCAGCCAGACGTCTTTTCATGGCTGCATAGCAGCAACGATTGTATTGCGATGCCATTCGCATCCAATCTTCTAGAACGCGTTTCCGCCTTTATAAATCCTTCAAAATCGACCTAAATTCGATGGATCTTTCAGCCAGACGTCTTTTCAGGACTGAATAACAGTAATGTCAGTGTTGCGAAACCATTCGCATCCATTTTTCACGAATTCGTTTTTCGTGTGTATGATTCATTCAAAATCGACACAAATCGATCGGTCATCCAGCCCATCGGCTTTTCACGGCTGAATAACAGTAACCATTGTATTGCAAAGCCATTCGCATCCATTCTTCGAGTATTCGATATCAGTCTGGATCACTCCACCATAATTGACCTAAATCGATGGGTCTTTCAGCCAGACGTCTGTTCATGGCTGAATAACAGTAACGATTGTATTGCAAAGGCATTCAGATCCAATCGTTGAGGATTTGCTTTCCGCTTTCCTTCAAAATCGACATAAATTGATGTGCCATCCAGCCAATTGTCTTTTCATGGCTGAATAATAGTAACTATTGTATTGCGAAGTCCATCGCATCCATTCTTCGTGTATTCGCTATCAGTCTCGGTCACTCACACCATCATAATTGACCTAAATCGATGGGTCTTCTAGCCAGAAGTCTTTTCAGGACTGAAAAACAGTAATGTCTGTATTGAGAAACCATTCGCATCCATTTTTCGCAAATTCGTTTTTCGGGTGTATGATTCTTTCAAAATCGACATAAATCGATGGGTCATACAGCCAATCGGCTTTTCCTGGCTGAATAAGAGTAACGATTGTATTGCAAAGCCATTCGCATCCATTCTTCGTGAATTCGCATTTCGTGTGGACGATTCCTTCGAAATCGACCCAAATCGATGTGTCATCCAGCTAATCGTCTTTTCATGGCTGAATAACAGCAACGATTGTATTGCGATGCCATTCGCATCCAATCTTCTAGAACACGTTCTCTCAGCCAGACGTCTTTTCAGGACTGAATAACAGTAATGTCAGTGTTGCGAAACCATTCGCATCCATTTTTCACGAATTCGTTTTTCGTGTGTATGATTCATTCAACATCGACACAAATCGATCGGTCATCCAGCCAATCGCCTTTTCAGGGCTGAATAACAGTAACCATTGTATTGCAAAGCCATTCGCATCCATTCTTCGAGTATTCGATATCAGTCTGCATCACTCCACCATAATGTGACCTAAAAATCGATGGGTCTTTCAGACAGACGTCTTTTCATGGCTGAATGACGGTAACGATTGTATTGCAAAGGCATTCGCATCCATTCTTCGTGAATTCGCATTTCGTCTGGATGATTCCTTCAAAATCGACCCAAAATCGATGTGTCATCTAGCCAATCGTCTTTTCAGGGATGAATAACAGTAACTATAGTATTGCCAAGTCCATCGCATCCATTCTTCGAGTATTCGCTATCAGTCTGCATCACTCTATCATAATTAACCTAAATCGATGGTTCTTTCAGACAGATGTCTTTTCATGGCTGAATCACAGTAACGATTATATTGCAAAGCCATTCGCATCGAATCGTTGAGAATTTGCTTTCCGCTTTCCATCAAAATCGACATAAGTCGATGGGTCATCCAGCCAATTGTCTTTTCATGGCTGAATAACAGTAACTATTGTATTGCGACGTCCATCGCATCCATTCTTCGTGTATTCGCTAATGGTCTGAATCACTCCTTTATAATTGACCTAAATCGATGGGTCTTCCAGCCAGACATCTTTTCAGGACTTAATAAAAGTAATGTATGCATTGAGAAACCATTCGCATCCATTTTCCGCGATTTCGTTTTTCGGGTATATGATTCTTTCAAAATCGACACAAATTGATGGGTCATACAGCCAGTCGGCTTTTCACGGCTGAATAACAGTAACCATTGTATTGTGAAGTCCATCGCATCCATTCATCGAGTATTCGCTATCAGTCTTGATCACTCCATCATAATTGACCTAAATCGATGGGTCTTTCAGCCAGACGTCTTTTCATGGCTGAATAACAGTAACGATTATATTGCAAAGCCATTCGCATCCAATCTGCTAGAACTCGTTTCCGCCTTTATAAATCCTTCAAAATCGACTTAAATTCGATGGATCTTTTAGCCAGACGTCTTTTCAGGACTGAATAACACTACTATCTGTATTGCGAAACCATTCGCATCCATGTTTCACGAATTCGTTTTTCGTGTGTATGGTTCATTCAAAATCGAAACAAATCGATGGGTCATCCAGCCAATCGGCTTTTCAGGGCTGAATAACAGCAACCATTGTATTGCAAAGCCATTCGCATCCATTCTTCGTGAATTCGCATTTCGTGTGGATGATTCCTTCAAAATCGACCCAAGTCGATGTGTCATCCAGCCTATCGTCTTTTCAGGGATGAATAACAGTAACTATAGTATTGCGAAGTCCACCGCATCCATTCTTCGAGTATTCGATATCAGTCTGGATCACTCGTTCATAATTGACCTAAATCGATGGGTCTTTCAGCCAGACGTCTTTTCAGGACTGAATAACAGTCTCTATTGCGAAACCATTCGCAGCCATTTTTCACGAATTCGTTTTTCGTGTGTATGATTCATTCTACATCCACACAAATCGACGGGTCATGCAGCCAATCGGCTTTTTAGGGCTGAATAACAGTAACCATTGTATTGCAAATCCATTCGCATCCATTTTTCGATTATTCGATATCAGTCTGGATCACTCCATCATAATTGACCTAAATCGATGGTTCTTTCAGCCAGACGTCTTTTCATGGCTGAATAACGGTAACGATTGTATTGCGAAGTTCATCGCATCCTTTCTTCGAGTATTGAATATCAGTCTGTATCACTCCATCATAATTGACCTAAATCGATGTGTAATCCAGCCAATCGTCTTTTCAGGGACAAATAATAGTTACGATTGTATTGCGAAGGCCACCGCATCCATTCTTCGAGTATTCGCTATCAGTCTGGGTCACTCGATCATTGTTGAACTAAATCGATGGGTCTTTCAGCCAGTCCTCTTTTCATGGCTGAATAACCGTAACGATTGTATTGCAAAGCCTTTCGCATCTATTCTTCGTGAATTCGCATTTCGTGTGGATGATTCCTTCAAAATCGACCCAAATCGATGTGTCATCCAGCCAATCGTCTTTCCAGGAATGTATAACAGTAACGATTGTATTGCGAATACCATCGCATCCATTCTTCGAGTATTCGATATCAGTCTGGATCACTCCATCATAATTGACCTAAATCGATGGGTCTTTCAGCCAGACGTCTTTTCAAGGCTGAATAACAGCAACGATTGTATTGCGATGCCATTCGCATCCAATCTTCTAGAACAAGTTCTCTCAGCCAGACGTCTTGTCAGGGCTGAATAACAGTAACCATTGTATTGCAAAGCTATTCGCACCCATTCTTCGAATATTCGATATCAGTCTGGATCACTCCACTATAATTGACCTAAATCGATGGGTCTTTCAGCCAGACGTCTGTTCATGGCTGAATAGCAGTAACGATTGTATTGCAAAGCCATTCGCATCCAATCGTTGAGAATTTGCTTTCGGCTTTCCTTCAAAATCGACATAAATCGATGAGTCATCCAGTCAAATGTCTTTTCATGGCTGAATAACAGTAACTATTGTATTGCGAAGTCCATCGCATCCATTCTTCCAGTATTCGCTATCAGTCTGGATCACTCCATCATAATGGACCTAAATCGATGGGTCTTCCAGCCAGACATCTTTTCAGGACTGAATAAAAGTAATGTATGCATTGAGAAACCATTCGCATCCATTTTCCGCGATTTCGTTTTTCGGGTATATGATTCTTTCAAAATCGACACAAATCGATGGGTCATACAGCCAATCGGTTTTTCACGGCTGAATAACAGTAACCATTGTATTGCAAAGCCATTCGCATCCAATCTGCTAGAACTCGTTTCCGCCTTTATGAATCCTTCAAAATCGACTTAAATTCGATGGATCTTTCAGCCAGACGTCTTTTCAGGACTGAATAACATTAATATCTGTATTGCGAAACCATTCGCATCCATTCTTCGTGAATTCGCATTTCGTGTGGATGATTCCTTCAAAATCGACCCAAGTCGATGTGTCATCCAGCCTATAGTCTTTTCAGGGATGAATAACAGTAACTATAGTATTGCGAAGTCCATCGCATCCATTCTTCGAGTATTCGATATCAGTCTGGATCACTCCTTCATAATTGACCTAAATCGATGGATCTTCCAGCCAGACGTCTTTTCCTGGCTGAATAACAGTAACGATTGTATTGCAAAGCCATTCGCATCCATTCATCGTGAATTCGCATTTCGTGTGGATGATTCCTTCAAAATCGACCCAAATCGATGTGTCATCCAGCCAATCGTCTTTTCAGGGACGAATAACAGTAACGATTGTATTGCAAAGACCATCACATCCATTCTTCGAGTATTCGCTATCAGTTTGGGTCATTACATCACTATTGACCTAAATCGATGGGTCTTTCAGCCAGACGTCTTTTCATGGCTGAATAACAGCAAAGATTGTATTGCAAAGCCATTCGCAACCAATCTTCTAGAACTGGTTTCCGCCTTTATAAATCCTTCAAAATCGACCTAAATTCGATGTATCTTTCAGCCAGATGTCTTTTCAGGACTGAATAAAAGTAATGTCTGTATTGAGAAACCATTCGCATCCATTTTTCGCGAATTCGTTTTTCATGTGTATGATTCTTTCAAAATCGACGCAAATCGATGGGTCATCCAGCCAATTGTCTTTTCATGGCCGAATAATAGTTACGATTGTATTGCGAAGACCATCGCATCCATTCTTCGAGTATTCGCTATCAGTCTGGATCACTCCATCGTAATTGACCTAAATCGATGGCTCTTTCTGCCAGACGTCTTTTCATGGCTGAATGACGGTAACGATTGTATTGCAAAGCAATTGGCATCCAATCGTTGAGAATTTGCTTTCGGGTTTCCGTCAAAATCGACATAAATCGATGGGTCATCCAGCCAATTGTCTTTTCATGGCTGAATAACAGTAACGATTGTATTGCGAAGTCCATCGCATCCATTCTTCGAGTATTCGATATCATTCTGGATCACTCCATCATAATTGACCTAAATCGATGGGTCATCCAGCCAATCTTCTTTTCAGGGCTGAATAACAGTAACGATTTTATTGCAAAGCCATTCACATCCATTATTCGTGAGTTTGCATTTCGTGTGGATGATTCCTTCAAAATCGACCCAAATCGATGTGTCATCCAGCCAATCGTCTTTTCAGGGATGAATAACAGTAACGATTGTATTGCAAAGACATTCGCATCCATTCTTCGAGTATTCGCTATCAGTCTGGGTCACTCGAACATTATTGACCTAAATCGATGGGTCTTTCAGCCAGACGTCTTTTCCTGGCTGAATAACCGTAACGATTGTATTGCAAAGCCTTTCGCATCCATTCTTCGTGAATTCGCATTTCGTGTGGATGATTCCTTCATAATCGACCCAAATCGATGTGTCATCCAGCCAATCGTCTTTTCAGGGATGAATAACAGTAACGATAGTATTGCAAAGACATTCGCATCCATTCTTCGAGTATTCGCTATCAGTCTGGGTCACTCGAACATTATTGACCTAAATCGATGGGTCTTTCAGCCAGACGTCTTTTCCTGGCTGAATAACCGTAACGATTGTATTGCAAAACCTTTCGCATCCATTCTTCGTGAATTCGCATTTCGTGTGGATGATTCCTTCATAATCGACCCAAATCGATGTGTCATCCAGCCACTCGTCTTTCCAGGAATGAATAACAGTAACGATTGTATTGCGAATACCATCGCGTCCATTCTTCGAGTATTCGATATCAGTCTGGATCACTCCATCATAATTGACCTAAATCGATGGGTCTTTCAGCCAGACGTCTTTTCATGGCTGCATAACAGCAACGATTGTATTGCGATGCCATTCGCATCCTATCTTCTAGAACGCGTTTCCGCCTTTATAAATCCTTAAAAATCGACCTAAATTCGATGGATCTTTCAGCCAGACGTCTTTTCAGGACTGAATAACAGTAATGTCAGTGTTGCGAAACCATTCGCATCCATTTTTCACGAATTCGTTTTTCGTGTGTATGATTCATTCAAAATCGACACAAATCGATCGGTCATCCAGCCAATTCTCTTTTCATGGCCGAATAATAGTTACGATTGTATTGCGAAGACCATCGCATCCATTCTTCGAGTATTCGCTATCAGTCTGGATCACTCCATCATAATTGACCTAAATCGATGGCTCTTTCTGCCAGACGTCTTTTCATGGCTGAATGACGGTAACGATTGTATTGCAAAGCAATTGGCATACAATCGTTGAGAATTTCCTTTCGGGTTTCCGTCAAAATCGACATAAATCGATGGGTCATCGAGCCAATTGTATTTTCATGGCTGAATAACAGTAACGATTGTATTGCGAAGTCCATCGCATCCATTCTTCGAGTATTCGATATCATTCTGGATCACTCCATCATAATTGACCTAAATCGATGTGTCATCCAGCCAATCTTCTTTTCAGGGCTGAATAACAGTAACGATTTTATTGCAAAGCCATTCACATCCATTAATCGTGAGTTTGCATTTCGTGTGGATGATTCCTTCAAAATCGACCCAAATCGATGTGTCATCCAGCCAATCGTCTTTTCAGGGATGAATAACAGTAACGATAGTATTGCAAAGACATTCGCATCCATTCTTCGAGTATTCGCTATCAGTCTGGGTCACTCGAACATTATTGACCTAAATCGATGGGTCTTTCAGCCAGACGTCTTTTCCTGGCTGAATAACCGTAACGATTGTATTGCAAAACCTTTCGCATCCATTCTTCGTGAATTCGCATTTCGTGTGGATGATTCCTTCATAATCGACCCAAATCGATGTGTCATCCAGCCACTCGTCTTTCCAGGAATGAATAACAGTAACGATTGTATTGCGAATACCATCGCGTCCATTCTTCGAGTATTCGATATCAGTCTGGATCACTCCATCATAATTGACCTCAATCGATGGGTCTTTCAGCCAGACGTCTTTTCATGGCTGCATAACAGCAACGATTGTATTGCGATGCCATTCGCATCCAATCTTCTAGAACGCGTTTCCGCCTTTATAAATCCTTCAAAATCGACCTAAATTCGATGGATCTTTCAGCCAGACGTCTTTTCAGGACTGAATAACAGTAACGATTGTATTGCGAATACCATCGCATCCATTCTTCGAGTATTCGATATCAGTCACGATCACTCCATCATAATTGACCTAAATCGATGGGTCTTTCAGCCAGACGTCTTTTCAAGGCTGAATAACAGCAACGATTGTATTGCGATGCTATTCGCATCCAATCTTCTAGAACAAGTTCTCTCAGCCAGACGTCTTTTCAGGGCTGAATAACAGTAACCATTGTATTGGAAAGCTATTCGCACCCATTCTTCGAATATTCGATATCAGTCTGGATCACTCCACTATAATTGACCTAAATCGATGGGTCTTTCAGCCAGACGTCTGTTCATGGCTGAATAACAGTAACGATTGTATTGCAAAGCCATTCGCATCCAATCGTTGAGAATTTGCGTTCGGCTTTCCTTCAAAATCGACATAAATCGATGAGTCATCCAGTCAAATGTCTTTTCATGGCTGAATAACAGTAACTATTGTATTGCGAAGTCCATCGCATCCATTCTTCGAGTATTCGCTATCAGTCTGGATCACTCCATCATAATGGACCTAAATCGATGGCTCTTCCAGCCAGACATCTTTTCAGGACTGAATAAAAGTAATGTATGCATTGAGAAACCATTCGCATCCATTTTCCGCGATTTCGTTTTTCGGGTATATGATTCTTTCAAAATCGACACAAATCGATGGGTCATACAGCCAATCGGCTTTTCACGGCTGAATAACAGTAACCATTGTATTGCGAAGTCCATCGCATCCATTCATCGAGTATTCGCTATCAGTCTTGATCACTCCATCATAATTGACCTAAATCGATGGGTCTTTCAGCCAGACGTCTTTTCATGGCTGAATAACAGTAACGATTATATTGCAAAGCCATTCGCATCCAATCTGCTATAACTCGTTTCCGCCGTTATAAATCCTTCAAAATCGACTTAAATTCGATGGATCTTTCAGCCAGACGTCTTTTCAGGACTGAATAACATTAATATCTGTATTGCGAAACCATTCGCATCCATTCTTCGTGAATTCGCATTTCGTGTGGATGATTCCTTCAAAATCGACCCAAGTCGATGTGTCATCCAGCCTATCGTCTTTTCAGGGATGAATAACAGTAACTATAGTATTGCGAAGTCCATCGCATCCATTCTTCGAGTATTCGATATCAGTCTGGATCACTTCTTCATAATTGACCTAAATCGATGGATCTTCCAGCCAGACGTCTTTTCCTGGCTGAATAACAGTAACGATTGTATTGCAAAGCCATTCGCATCCATTCATCGTGAATTCGCATTTCGTGTGGATGATTCCTTCAAAATCGACCCAAATCGATGTGTCATCCAGCCAATCGTCTTTTCAGGGACGAATAACAGTAACGATTGTATTGCAAAGACCATCACATCCATTCTTCGAGTATTCGCTATCAGTTTGGGTCATTACATCACTATTGACCTAAATCGATGGGTCTTTCAGCCAGACGTCTTTTCATGGATGAATAACAGCAAAGATTGTACTGCAAAGCCATTCGCAACCAATCTTCTAGAACTGGTTTCCGCCTTTATAAATCCTTCAAAATCGACCTAAATTCGATGTATCTTTCAGCCAGATGTCTTTTCAGGGCTGAATAACAGTAATGTCTGTATTGAGAAACCATTCGCATCCATTTTTCGCGAATTCGTTTTTCGTGTGTATGATTCTTTCAAAATCGACGCAAATCGATGGGTCATCCAGCCAATTGTCTTTTCATGGCCGAATAATAGTTACGATTGTATTGCGAAGACCATCGCATCCATTCTTCGAGTATTCGCTACCAGTCTGGATCACTCCATCGTAATTGACCTAAATCGATGGCTCTTTCTGCCAGACGTCTTTTCAGGGCTGAATGACGGTAACGATTGTATTGCAAAGCAATTGGCATCCAATCGTTGAGAATTTGCTTTCGGGTTTCCGTCAATATCGACATAAATCGATGGGTCATCCAGCCAATCTTCTTTTCAGGGCTGAATAACAGTAACGATTTTATTGCAAAGCCATTCACATCCATTATTCGTGAGTTTGCATTTCGTGTGGATGATTCCTTCAAAATCGACCCAAATCGATGTGTCATCCAGCCAATCGTCTTTTCAGGGATGAATAACAGTAAAGATTGTATTGCAAAGACATTCGCATCCATTCTTCGAGTATTCGCTATCAGTCTGGTTCACTCGAACATTATTGACCTAAATCGATGGGTCTTTCAGCCAGACGTCTTTTCATGGCTGAATAACCGTAACGATTATATTGCAAAGCCATTCGCATCCAATCTGCTAGAACTCGTTTCCGCCTTTATAAATCCTTCAAAATCGACTTAAATTCGATGGATCTTTCAGCCAGACGTCTCTTCAGGACTGAATAACAGTAATATCTGTATTGCGAAACCATTCGCATTCATGTTTCACGAATTCGTTTTTCGTGTGTATGATTCATTCAAAATCGAAACAAATCGATTGGTCATCCAGCCAATCGGCTTTTCAGGGCTGAATAACAGCAACCATTGTATTGCAAAGCCATTCGCATCCATTCTTCGTGAATTCGCATTTCGTGTGGATGATTCCTTCAAAATCGACCCAAGTCGATGTGTCATCCAGCCTATCGTCTTTTCAGGGATGAATAACAGTAACTATAGTATTGCGAAGTCCATCGCATCCATTCTTCGAGTATTCGATATCAGTCTGGATCACTCCACCATAATTGACCTAAATCGATGGGTCTTTCAGCCAGACGTCTTTTCATGGCTGCATAACAGCAACGATTGTATTGCGATGCCATTCGCATCTAATCTTCTAGAACGCGTTTCCGCCTTTATAAATCCTTCAAAATCGACCTAAATTCGATGGATCTTTCAGCCAGACGTCTTTTCAGGACTGATAAACAGTAATGTCTGTATTGAGAAACCATTCGCATCCATTTTTCGCGAATTCGTTTTTCGGGTGTATGATTCTTTCAAAATCGACACAAATCGATGGGTCATACAGCCAATCGGCTTTTCCTGGGTGAATAAGAGTAACGATTGTATTGCAAAGCCATTCGCATCCATTCTTCGTGAATTCGCATTTCGTGTGGACGATTCCTTCGAAATCGACCCAAATCGATGTTTCATCCAGCTATTCGTCTTTTCAGGGATGTATAACAGTAACGGTTGTATTACGAAATCCATCGCATCCATTCTTCGAGTATTCGATATCAGTCTGGATCACTGCATCACAATTGACTTAAATCGATGGGTATTTCAGCCAATCGTCTTTTCAGGGATCAATAACAGTAACGATTGTATTGCGAAGTCCATCGCATCCATTCTTCGAGTAATCGCTGTCAGTCTGGATCACTCTATCACAATTGACCTAAATCGATGGGTCTTTCAGACAGACGTCTCTTCATGGCTGAATAACACCAACGATTGTATTGCGATGCCATTCGCATCGAATCTTCTAGAACAAGTTCTCTCAGCCAGACGTCTTTTCAGGGCTGAATAACAGTAACCATTGTATTGCAAAGCTATTCGCACCCATTCTTCGAATATTCGATATCAGTCTGGATCACTCCACTATAATTGACCTAAATCGATGGGTCTTTCAGCCAGACGTCTGTTCATGGCTGAATAACAGTAACGATTGTATTGCAAAGCCATTCGCATCCAATCGTTGAGAATTTGCTTTCGGCTTTCCTTCAAAATCGACATAAATCGATGAGTCATCCAGTCAAATGTCTTTTCATGGCTGAATAACAGTAACTATTGTATTGCGAAGTCCATCGCATCCATTCTTCGAGTATTCGCTATCAGTCTGGATCACTCCATCATAATGGACCTAAATCGATGGGTCTTCCAGCCAGACATGTTTTCAGGACTGAATAAAAGTAATGTATGCATTGAGAAACCATTCGCATCCATTTTCCGCGATTTCGTTTTTCGGGTATATGATTCTTTCAAAATCGACACAAATCGATGGGTCATACAGCCAATCGGCTTTTCACGGCTGAATAACAGTAACCATTGTATTGCGAAGTCCATCGCATCCATTCATCGAGTATTCGCTATCAGTCTTGATCACTCCATCATAATTGACCTAAATCGATGGGTCTTTCAGCCAGACGTCTTTTCATGGCTGAATAACAGTAACGATTATATTGCAAAGCCATTCGCATCCAATCTGCTAGAACTCGTTTCCGCCTTTATAAATCCTTCAAAATCGACTTAAATTCGATGGATCTTTCAGCCAGACGTCTTTTCAGGACTGAATAACATTAATATCTGTATTGCGAAACCATTCGCATCCATTTTTCACGAATTCGTTTTTCGTGTGTATGATTCATTCAAAATCCAAACAAATCGATGGGTTATCCAGCCAATCGGCTTTTCAGGGCTGAATAACAGTAACCATTGTATTGCAAAGCCATCCGCATCCAATATTCTAGAACTCATTGCCGCCTTTATAACGCCTTCAATATCGACCTAAATTCGATGGATCTTTCAGATAGACGTCTTTTCAGGACTGAATAACAGTAAGGACAGATTGTATTGCATAGCCATTCGCATCCATTCTTCGTGAATTCGCATTTCGTGTGGATGATTCCTTCAAAATCGACCCAAGTCGATGTGTCATCCAGCCTATCGTCTTTTCAGGGATGAATAACAGTAACTATAGTATTGCGAAGTCCATCGCATCCATTCTTCGAGTATTCGATATCAGTCTGGATCACTCCTTCATAATTGACCTAAATCGATGGATCTTTCAGCCAGACGTCTTTTCCTGGCTGAATAACAGTAACGATTGTATTGCAAAGCCATTCGCATCCATTCATCGTGAATTCGCATTTCGTGTGGATGATTCCTTCAAAATCGACCCAAATCGATGTGTCATCCAGCCAATCGTCTTTTCAGGGACGAATAACAGTAACGATTGTATTGCAATGACCATCACATTTATTCTTCGAGTATTCGCTATCAGTTTGGGTCATTACATCACTATTGACCTAAATCGATGGGTCTTTCAGCCAGACGTCTTTTCATGGCTGAATAACAGCAAAGATTGTATTGCAAAGCCATTCGCAACCAAACTTCTAGAACTGGTTTCCGCCTTTATAAATCTTTCAAAATCGGCCTAAATTCGATGTATCTTTCAGCCAGATGTCGTTTCAGGACTGAATAACAGTAATGTCTGTATTGAGAAACCATTCGCATCCATTTTTCGCGAATTCGTTTTTCGTGTGTATGATTCTTTCAAAATCGACGCAAATCGATGGGTCATCCAGCCAATTGTCTTTCCATGGCCGAATAATAGTTACGATTGTATTGCGAAGACCATCGCATCCATTCTTCGAGTATTCGCTATCAGTCTGGATCACTCCATCATAATTGTCCTAAATCGATGGCTCTTTCTGCCAGACGTCATTTCATGGCTGAATGACGGTAACGATTGTATTGCAAAGCAATTGGCATCCAATCGTTGAGAATTTGCTTTCGGGTTTCCGTCAAAATCGACATAAATCGATGGGTCATCCAGCCAATTGTCTTTTCATGGCTGAATAACAGTAACGATTGTATTGCGAAGTCCATCGCATCCATTCTTCGAGTATTCGATATCATTCTGTATCACTCCATCATAATTGACCTAAATCGATGGGTCATCCAGCCAATCTTCTTTTCAGGGCTGAATAACAGTAACGATTTTATTGCAAAGCCATTCACATCCATTATTCGTGAGTTTGCATTTCGTGTGGATGATTCCTTCAAAATCGACCCAAATCGATGTGTCATCCAGCCAATCGTCTTTTCAGGGATGAATAACAGTAACGATTGTATTGCAAAGACATTCGCATCCATTCTTCGAGTATTCGCTATCAGTCTGGGTCACTCGAACATTATTGACCTAAATCGATGGGTCTTTCAGCCAGACGTCTTTTCCTGGCTGAATAACCGTAACGATTGTATTGCAAAGCCTTTCGCATCCATTCTTCGTGAATTCGCATTTCGTGTGGATGATTCCTTCATAATCGAACCAAATCGATGTGTCATCCAGCCAATCGTCTTTCCAGGAATGAATAACAGTAACGATTGTATTGCGAATACCATCGCATCCATTCTTCGAGTATTCGATATCAGTCCGGATCACTCCATCATCATAATTGACCTAAATCGATGGGTCTTTCAGCCAGACGTCTTTTCATGGCTGAATAACAGCAACGATTGTATTGCGATGCCATTCGCATCCAATCTTCTAGAACGCGTTTCCGCCTTTATAAATCCTTCAAAATCAACCTAAATTCGATGGATCATTCAGCCAGACGTCTTTTCAGGACTGAATAACAGTAATGTCAGTGTTGCGAAACCATTCGCATACATTTTTCACGAATTCGTTTTTCGTGTGTATGATTCATTCAAAATCGACACAAATCGATCGGTCATCCACCCCATCGGCTTTTCAGGGCTGAATAACAGTAACCATTGTATTGCAAAGCCATTCGCATCCATTCTTCGAGTATTCGATATCAGTCTGGATCACTCCACCATAATTGACCTAAATCGATGGGTCTTTTAGCCAGACGTCTGTTCATGGCTGAATAACAGTAACTATTGTATTACGAAGTCCATCGCATCCATTCTTCGTGTATTCGCTATCAGTCTCGGTCACTCACACCATCATAATTGACCTAAATCGATGGGTCTTCTAGCCAGAAGTCTTTTCAGGACTGAAAAACAGTAATGTCTGTATTGAGAAACCATTCGCATCCATTTTTCGCGAATTCGTTTTTCGGGTGTATGATTCTTTCAAAATCGACACAAATCGATGGGTCATACAGCCAATCGGCTTTTCACGGCTGAATAACAGTAACCATTGTATTGCGAAGTCCATCGCATCCATTCTTCGAGTATTCGCTAATAGTCTGGATCACTCGTTTATAATTGACCTAAATCGATGAATCTTTCAGCGAGACGTCTTTTCCTGGCTGAATAACAGTAACGATTGTATTGCAAAGCCATTCGCATCCATTCTTCGTGAATTAGCATTTCGTGTGGATGATTCCTACAAAATCGACCCACATCGATGTGTAATCCAGCCAATCGTCTTTTCAGGGACAAATAATAGTTACGATTGTATTGCGAAGGCCACCGCATCCATTCTTCGAGTATTCGCTATCAGTCTCGATCAATCCATCATAATTGACCTAAATCGATGGGTATTTCAGCCAGACGTCTCTTCATGGCTGAATAACAGTAACGATTGTATTGCAAAGTCATTCGAATCCAATCGTTGAGAATTTGCTTTCCGCTTTCCATCAAAATCGTCATAAATCGATGGGTCATCCAGCCAATTGTCTTTTCATGGCTGAATAACAGTAACTATTGAATTGCGAAGTCCATCGCATCCATTCTTCGAGTATTCCCTAATAGTCTGGATCACTCCTTTATTATTGACCTAAATCGATGGATCTTTCAGCCAGATGTCTTTTCATGACTGAACAACAGTAATGTCTGTATTGAGAAACCATTCTTCACGAATTCGCATTTCGTGTGGATGATTCCTTCAAAATCGACCCAAATGGATGTGTCATCCAGCCAATCGTCTTTTCAGGGATGAATAAGAGTAACGATTGTATTGCGAATTCCATCGCGTCCTATCTTCGAGTATTCGATGTCAGTCTGGATCACTCCATCATAATTGACCTAAATCGATGGGTCTTTCAGCCAGACGTTTTTTCATGGCTGAATAACGGTAACAATAAAATTGCAAAGCCATTCGCATCCAATCTTCTAGAACTCGTTTCCGCCTTTATAAATCCTTCAAAATCGACTTGAATTCGATGGATCTTTCAGCCAGACGTCTTTTTAGTACTGAACAACAGTAATGTCTGTATTGAGAAACCATTAGCATCCATTCTACGTGAATTCGCATTTCGTGTGGATGATTCCTTCAAAATCGACCAAAATGGATGTGTCATCCAGCCAATCGTCTTTTCAGGGATGAATAACAGTAACGATTGTATTGCGAATTCCATCGCGTCCTTTCTTCGAGTATTCGATGTCAGTCTGGATCACTCCATCATAATTGACCTAAATCGATGGGTCTTTCAGCCAGACGTTTTTTCATGGCTGAATAACGGTAACGATTATATTGCAAAGCTATTCGCATCCAATCTTCTAGAACTCGTTTCCGCCTTTATAAATCCTTCAAAATCGACTTAAATTCGATGGATCTTTCAGCCAGACGTCTTTTCAGGACTGAATAACAGTAATGTCTCTATTGCAAAACCATTCGCATCCATTTTTCACGAATTCGTTTTTCGTGTGTATGATTCATTCTACATCCACACAAATCGACGGGTCATCCAGCCAATCGGCTTTTTAGGGCTGAATAACAGTAACCATTGTATTGCAAAGCCATTCGCATCCATTCTTCGATTATTCGATATCAGTCTGGATCACTCCATCATAATTGACCTAAATCGATGGTTCTTTCAGCCAGACGTCTTGTCCTGGCTGAATAACAGTAACGATTATATTGCAAAGCCATTCGCATCCATTCTTCGTGAATTCGCATTTCGTATGTGCGATTCCTTCAAAATCAACCCAAATCGATGTGTCATCCAGCCAATCGTCTTTTCAGCGATGAATAACAATAACGATTGTATTACGAAGTCCATCGCATCCATTCTTCGAGTATTCGA
Source organism: Ephialtes manifestator (assembly GCA_963970395.1). Taxonomy (NCBI): domain Eukaryota; kingdom Metazoa; phylum Arthropoda; class Insecta; order Hymenoptera; family Ichneumonidae; genus Ephialtes; species Ephialtes manifestator. The sequence continues at coordinate 20,437,417 of OZ019968.1, forward strand.
TATCAGTCTGGATCACTCCATCATAATTGACCTAAATCGATGCGTGTTTCAGCCAGACGTCATTTCATGGCTGAATAACGGTAACGATTGTATTGCAAAGCCATTCGCATCCAATCATTGAGAATTTGCTTTCCGCTTTCCATCAAAATCGACATAAATCAATGGGTCATCCAGCCAATTGTCTTTTCATGGCTGAATATCAGTAACTATTGTATTGCGAATTCCATCGCATCCATTCTTCGAGTATTCCCTAATAGTCTGGATCACTCCTTTATTATTGACCTAAATCGATGGATCTTTCAGCCAGACGTCTTTTCATGACTGAATAACGTCACGATTGTATTTCAAAGCCATTCGCATCCATTCTTCGATTATTCGATATCAGTCTGGATCACTCCATCATAATTGACCTAAATCGAAGGTTATTTCAGCCAGACGTCTTTTCATGGCTGAATAATGGTAACGATTGTATTGCAAAGCCATTCGCATCCAATCGTTGAGAATTTGCTTTCCGCTTTCCTTCAAAATCGCCATAAATCGATGGGTCATCCGGCCAATTGTCTTTTCATGGCTGATTAACAGTTACGATTGTATTGCAAACCCATTCGCATCCATTGTTCGCGAACTCGCTTTTCGTGTGGATGATTCCTTCAAAATCGACCCAAATCGATGTGTCATCCAGCCAATCGTCTTTTCAGGGATGAATAACAGTAACTATAGTATTGCGAAGTCCATCGCATCCATTCTTCGAGTATTCGATATCAGTCTGGATCACTCCATCATAATTGACCTAAATCGATGGGTCTTTCAGCCAGACGTCTTTTCATGGCTGAATATCAGCAAAGATTGTATTGCAAAGCCATTCGCATCCAATCTTCTAGAACTCGTTTCCGCCTTTATAAATCCTTCAAAATCGACCTGAATTCGATGGATATTTCAGCCAGACGTCTTTTCAGGACTAAATAACAGAAATGTCTGTATTGCGAAACCATTCGCATCTATTTTTCACGAATTCGTTTTTCGTGTGTATGATTAATTCAAAATCGACACAAATCGATGGGTCATCCAGCGAATCGACTTTCCAGGGCTGAATAACAGTAACCATTGTATTGCAAAGCCATTCGCATCCATTCTTCGAGTATTCGATATCAGTCTGGATCACTCCATCATAATTGACCTAAATCGATGGGTCTTTCAGCCAGACGTCTTTTCATGGCTGAATAACAGTAACGATTATATTGCAAAGCCATTCGCATCCAATCTGCTATAACTCGTTTCCGCCGTTATAAATCCTTCAAAATCGACTTAAATTCGATGGATCTTTCAGCCAGACGTCTTTTCAGGACTGAATAACATTAATATCTGTATTGCGAAACCATTCGCATCCATTCTTCGTGAATTCGCATTTCGTGTGGATGATTCCTTCAAAATCGACCCAAGTCGATGTGTCATCCAGCCTATCGTCTTTTCAGGGATGAATAACAGTAACTATAGTATTGCGAAGTCCATCGCATCCATTCTTCGAGTATTCGATATCAGTCTGGATCACTTCTTCATAATTGACCTAAATCGATGGATCTTCCAGCCAGACGTCTTTTCCTGGCTGAATAACAGTAACGATTGTATTGCAAAGCCATTCGCATCCATTCATCGTGAATTCGCATTTCGTGTGGATGATTCCTTCAAAATCGACCCAAATCGATGTGTCATCCAGCCAATCGTCTTTTCAGGGACGAATAACAGTAACGATTGTATTGCAAAGACCATCACATCCATTCTTCGAGTATTCGCTATCAGTTTGGGTCATTACATCACTATTGACCTAAATCGATGGGTCTTTCAGCCAGACGTCTTTTCATGGATGAATAACAGCAAAGATTGTACTGCAAAGCCATTCGCAACCAATCTTCTAGAACTGGTTTCCGCCTTTATAAATCCTTCAAAATCGACCTAAATTCGATGTATCTTTCAGCCAGATGTCTTTTCAGGGCTGAATAACAGTAATGTCTGTATTGAGAAACCATTCGCATCCATTTTTCGCGAATTCGTTTTTCGTGTGTATGATTCTTTCAAAATCGACGCAAATCGATGGGTCATCCAGCCAATTGTCTTTTCATGGCCGAATAATAGTTACGATTGTATTGCGAAGACCATCGCATCCATTCTTCGAGTATTCGCTACCAGTCTGGATCACTCCATCGTAATTGACCTAAATCGATGGCTCTTTCTGCCAGACGTCTTTTCAGGGCTGAATGACGGTAACGATTGTATTGCAAAGCAATTGGCATCCAATCGTTGAGAATTTGCTTTCGGGTTTCCGTCAATATCGACATAAATCGATGGGTCATCCAGCCAATCTTCTTTTCAGGGCTGAATAACAGTAACGATTTTATTGCAAAGCCATTCACATCCATTATTCGTGAGTTTGCATTTCGTGTGGATGATTCCTTCAAAATCGACCCAAATCGATGTGTCATCCAGCCAATCGTCTTTTCAGGGATGAATAACAGTAAAGATTGTATTGCAAAGACATTCGCATCCATTCTTCGAGTATTCGCTATCAGTCTGGTTCACTCGAACATTATTGACCTAAATCGATGGGTCTTTCAGCCAGACGTCTTTTCATGGCTGAATAACCGTAACGATTATATTGCAAAGCCATTCGCATCCAATCTGCTAGAACTCGTTTCCGCCTTTATAAATCCTTCAAAATCGACTTAAATTCGATGGATCTTTCAGCCAGACGTCTCTTCAGGACTGAATAACAGTAATATCTGTATTGCGAAACCATTCGCATTCATGTTTCACGAATTCGTTTTTCGTGTGTATGATTCATTCAAAATCGAAACAAATCGATTGGTCATCCAGCCAATCGGCTTTTCAGGGCTGAATAACAGCAACCATTGTATTGCAAAGCCATTCGCATCCATTCTTCGTGAATTCGCATTTCGTGTGGATGATTCCTTCAAAATCGACCCAAGTCGATGTGTCATCCAGCCTATCGTCTTTTCAGGGATGAATAACAGTAACTATAGTATTGCGAAGTCCATCGCATCCATTCTTCGAGTATTCGATATCAGTCTGGATCACTCCACCATAATTGACCTAAATCGATGGGTCTTTCAGCCAGACGTCTTTTCATGGCTGCATAACAGCAACGATTGTATTGCGATGCCATTCGCATCTAATCTTCTAGAACGCGTTTCCGCCTTTATAAATCCTTCAAAATCGACCTAAATTCGATGGATCTTTCAGCCAGACGTCTTTTCAGGACTGATAAACAGTAATGTCTGTATTGAGAAACCATTCGCATCCATTTTTCGCGAATTCGTTTTTCGGGTGTATGATTCTTTCAAAATCGACACAAATCGATGGGTCATACAGCCAATCGGCTTTTCCTGGGTGAATAAGAGTAACGATTGTATTGCAAAGCCATTCGCATCCATTCTTCGTGAATTCGCATTTCGTGTGGACGATTCCTTCGAAATCGACCCAAATCGATGTTTCATCCAGCTATTCGTCTTTTCAGGGATGTATAACAGTAACGGTTGTATTACGAAATCCATCGCATCCATTCTTCGAGTATTCGATATCAGTCTGGATCACTGCATCACAATTGACTTAAATCGATGGGTATTTCAGCCAATCGTCTTTTCAGGGATCAATAACAGTAACGATTGTATTGCGAAGTCCATCGCATCCATTCTTCGAGTAATCGCTGTCAGTCTGGATCACTCTATCACAATTGACCTAAATCGATGGGTCTTTCAGACAGACGTCTCTTCATGGCTGAATAACACCAACGATTGTATTGCGATGCCATTCGCATCGAATCTTCTAGAACAAGTTCTCTCAGCCAGACGTCTTTTCAGGGCTGAATAACAGTAACCATTGTATTGCAAAGCTATTCGCACCCATTCTTCGAATATTCGATATCAGTCTGGATCACTCCACTATAATTGACCTAAATCGATGGGTCTTTCAGCCAGACGTCTGTTCATGGCTGAATAACAGTAACGATTGTATTGCAAAGCCATTCGCATCCAATCGTTGAGAATTTGCTTTCGGCTTTCCTTCAAAATCGACATAAATCGATGAGTCATCCAGTCAAATGTCTTTTCATGGCTGAATAACAGTAACTATTGTATTGCGAAGTCCATCGCATCCATTCTTCGAGTATTCGCTATCAGTCTGGATCACTCCATCATAATGGACCTAAATCGATGGGTCTTCCAGCCAGACATGTTTTCAGGACTGAATAAAAGTAATGTATGCATTGAGAAACCATTCGCATCCATTTTCCGCGATTTCGTTTTTCGGGTATATGATTCTTTCAAAATCGACACAAATCGATGGGTCATACAGCCAATCGGCTTTTCACGGCTGAATAACAGTAACCATTGTATTGCGAAGTCCATCGCATCCATTCATCGAGTATTCGCTATCAGTCTTGATCACTCCATCATAATTGACCTAAATCGATGGGTCTTTCAGCCAGACGTCTTTTCATGGCTGAATAACAGTAACGATTATATTGCAAAGCCATTCGCATCCAATCTGCTAGAACTCGTTTCCGCCTTTATAAATCCTTCAAAATCGACTTAAATTCGATGGATCTTTCAGCCAGACGTCTTTTCAGGACTGAATAACATTAATATCTGTATTGCGAAACCATTCGCATCCATTTTTCACGAATTCGTTTTTCGTGTGTATGATTCATTCAAAATCCAAACAAATCGATGGGTTATCCAGCCAATCGGCTTTTCAGGGCTGAATAACAGTAACCATTGTATTGCAAAGCCATCCGCATCCAATATTCTAGAACTCATTGCCGCCTTTATAACGCCTTCAATATCGACCTAAATTCGATGGATCTTTCAGATAGACGTCTTTTCAGGACTGAATAACAGTAAGGACAGATTGTATTGCATAGCCATTCGCATCCATTCTTCGTGAATTCGCATTTCGTGTGGATGATTCCTTCAAAATCGACCCAAGTCGATGTGTCATCCAGCCTATCGTCTTTTCAGGGATGAATAACAGTAACTATAGTATTGCGAAGTCCATCGCATCCATTCTTCGAGTATTCGATATCAGTCTGGATCACTCCTTCATAATTGACCTAAATCGATGGATCTTTCAGCCAGACGTCTTTTCCTGGCTGAATAACAGTAACGATTGTATTGCAAAGCCATTCGCATCCATTCATCGTGAATTCGCATTTCGTGTGGATGATTCCTTCAAAATCGACCCAAATCGATGTGTCATCCAGCCAATCGTCTTTTCAGGGACGAATAACAGTAACGATTGTATTGCAATGACCATCACATTTATTCTTCGAGTATTCGCTATCAGTTTGGGTCATTACATCACTATTGACCTAAATCGATGGGTCTTTCAGCCAGACGTCTTTTCATGGCTGAATAACAGCAAAGATTGTATTGCAAAGCCATTCGCAACCAAACTTCTAGAACTGGTTTCCGCCTTTATAAATCTTTCAAAATCGGCCTAAATTCGATGTATCTTTCAGCCAGATGTCGTTTCAGGACTGAATAACAGTAATGTCTGTATTGAGAAACCATTCGCATCCATTTTTCGCGAATTCGTTTTTCGTGTGTATGATTCTTTCAAAATCGACGCAAATCGATGGGTCATCCAGCCAATTGTCTTTCCATGGCCGAATAATAGTTACGATTGTATTGCGAAGACCATCGCATCCATTCTTCGAGTATTCGCTATCAGTCTGGATCACTCCATCATAATTGTCCTAAATCGATGGCTCTTTCTGCCAGACGTCATTTCATGGCTGAATGACGGTAACGATTGTATTGCAAAGCAATTGGCATCCAATCGTTGAGAATTTGCTTTCGGGTTTCCGTCAAAATCGACATAAATCGATGGGTCATCCAGCCAATTGTCTTTTCATGGCTGAATAACAGTAACGATTGTATTGCGAAGTCCATCGCATCCATTCTTCGAGTATTCGATATCATTCTGTATCACTCCATCATAATTGACCTAAATCGATGGGTCATCCAGCCAATCTTCTTTTCAGGGCTGAATAACAGTAACGATTTTATTGCAAAGCCATTCACATCCATTATTCGTGAGTTTGCATTTCGTGTGGATGATTCCTTCAAAATCGACCCAAATCGATGTGTCATCCAGCCAATCGTCTTTTCAGGGATGAATAACAGTAACGATTGTATTGCAAAGACATTCGCATCCATTCTTCGAGTATTCGCTATCAGTCTGGGTCACTCGAACATTATTGACCTAAATCGATGGGTCTTTCAGCCAGACGTCTTTTCCTGGCTGAATAACCGTAACGATTGTATTGCAAAGCCTTTCGCATCCATTCTTCGTGAATTCGCATTTCGTGTGGATGATTCCTTCATAATCGAACCAAATCGATGTGTCATCCAGCCAATCGTCTTTCCAGGAATGAATAACAGTAACGATTGTATTGCGAATACCATCGCATCCATTCTTCGAGTATTCGATATCAGTCCGGATCACTCCATCATCATAATTGACCTAAATCGATGGGTCTTTCAGCCAGACGTCTTTTCATGGCTGAATAACAGCAACGATTGTATTGCGATGCCATTCGCATCCAATCTTCTAGAACGCGTTTCCGCCTTTATAAATCCTTCAAAATCAACCTAAATTCGATGGATCATTCAGCCAGACGTCTTTTCAGGACTGAATAACAGTAATGTCAGTGTTGCGAAACCATTCGCATACATTTTTCACGAATTCGTTTTTCGTGTGTATGATTCATTCAAAATCGACACAAATCGATCGGTCATCCACCCCATCGGCTTTTCAGGGCTGAATAACAGTAACCATTGTATTGCAAAGCCATTCGCATCCATTCTTCGAGTATTCGATATCAGTCTGGATCACTCCACCATAATTGACCTAAATCGATGGGTCTTTTAGCCAGACGTCTGTTCATGGCTGAATAACAGTAACTATTGTATTACGAAGTCCATCGCATCCATTCTTCGTGTATTCGCTATCAGTCTCGGTCACTCACACCATCATAATTGACCTAAATCGATGGGTCTTCTAGCCAGAAGTCTTTTCAGGACTGAAAAACAGTAATGTCTGTATTGAGAAACCATTCGCATCCATTTTTCGCGAATTCGTTTTTCGGGTGTATGATTCTTTCAAAATCGACACAAATCGATGGGTCATACAGCCAATCGGCTTTTCACGGCTGAATAACAGTAACCATTGTATTGCGAAGTCCATCGCATCCATTCTTCGAGTATTCGCTAATAGTCTGGATCACTCGTTTATAATTGACCTAAATCGATGAATCTTTCAGCGAGACGTCTTTTCCTGGCTGAATAACAGTAACGATTGTATTGCAAAGCCATTCGCATCCATTCTTCGTGAATTAGCATTTCGTGTGGATGATTCCTACAAAATCGACCCACATCGATGTGTAATCCAGCCAATCGTCTTTTCAGGGACAAATAATAGTTACGATTGTATTGCGAAGGCCACCGCATCCATTCTTCGAGTATTCGCTATCAGTCTCGATCAATCCATCATAATTGACCTAAATCGATGGGTATTTCAGCCAGACGTCTCTTCATGGCTGAATAACAGTAACGATTGTATTGCAAAGTCATTCGAATCCAATCGTTGAGAATTTGCTTTCCGCTTTCCATCAAAATCGTCATAAATCGATGGGTCATCCAGCCAATTGTCTTTTCATGGCTGAATAACAGTAACTATTGAATTGCGAAGTCCATCGCATCCATTCTTCGAGTATTCCCTAATAGTCTGGATCACTCCTTTATTATTGACCTAAATCGATGGATCTTTCAGCCAGATGTCTTTTCATGACTGAACAACAGTAATGTCTGTATTGAGAAACCATTCTTCACGAATTCGCATTTCGTGTGGATGATTCCTTCAAAATCGACCCAAATGGATGTGTCATCCAGCCAATCGTCTTTTCAGGGATGAATAAGAGTAACGATTGTATTGCGAATTCCATCGCGTCCTATCTTCGAGTATTCGATGTCAGTCTGGATCACTCCATCATAATTGACCTAAATCGATGGGTCTTTCAGCCAGACGTTTTTTCATGGCTGAATAACGGTAACAATAAAATTGCAAAGCCATTCGCATCCAATCTTCTAGAACTCGTTTCCGCCTTTATAAATCCTTCAAAATCGACTTGAATTCGATGGATCTTTCAGCCAGACGTCTTTTTAGTACTGAACAACAGTAATGTCTGTATTGAGAAACCATTAGCATCCATTCTACGTGAATTCGCATTTCGTGTGGATGATTCCTTCAAAATCGACCAAAATGGATGTGTCATCCAGCCAATCGTCTTTTCAGGGATGAATAACAGTAACGATTGTATTGCGAATTCCATCGCGTCCTTTCTTCGAGTATTCGATGTCAGTCTGGATCACTCCATCATAATTGACCTAAATCGATGGGTCTTTCAGCCAGACGTTTTTTCATGGCTGAATAACGGTAACGATTATATTGCAAAGCTATTCGCATCCAATCTTCTAGAACTCGTTTCCGCCTTTATAAATCCTTCAAAATCGACTTAAATTCGATGGATCTTTCAGCCAGACGTCTTTTCAGGACTGAATAACAGTAATGTCTCTATTGCGAAACCATTCGCATCCATTTTTCACGAATTCGTTTTTCGTGTGTATGATTCATTCTACATCCACACAAATCGACGGGTCATCCAGCCAATCGGCTTTTTAGGGCTGAATAACAGTAACCATTGTATTGCAAAGCCATTCGCATCCATTCTTCGATTATTCGATATCAGTCTGGATCACTCCATCATAATTGACCTAAATCGATGGTTCTTTCAGCCAGACGTCTTGTCCTGGCTGAATAACAGTAACGATTATATTGCAAAGCCATTCGCATCCATTCTTCGTGAATTCGCATTTCGTATGTGCGATTCCTTCAAAATCAACCCAAATCGATGTGTCATCCAGCCAATCGTCTTTTCAGCGATGAATAACAATAACGATTGTATTACGAAGTCCATCGCATCCATTCTTCGAGTATTCGATATCAGTCTGGATCACTCCATCATAATTGACCTAAATCGATGCGTGTTTCAGCCAGACGTCATTTCATGGCTGAATAACGGTAACGATTGTATTGCAAAGCCATTCGCATCCAATCATTGAGAATTTGCTTTCCGCTTTCCATCAAAATCGACATAAATCAATGGGTCATCCAGCCAATTGTCTTTTCATGGCTGAATATCAGTAACTATTGTATTGCGAATTCCATCGCATCCATTCTTCGAGTATTCCCTAATAGTCTGGATCACTCCTTTATTATTGACCTAAATCGATGGATCTTTCAGCCAGACGTCTTTTCATGACTGAATAACGTCACGATTGTATTTCAAAGCCATTCGCATCCATTCTTCGATTATTCGATATCAGTCTGGATCACTCCATCATAATTGACCTAAATCGAAGGTTATTTCAGCCAGACGTCTTTTCATGGCTGAATAATGGTAACGATTGTATTGCAAAGCCATTCGCATCCAATCGTTGAGAATTTGCTTTCCGCTTTCCTTCAAAATCGCCATAAATCGATGGGTCATCCGGCCAATTGTCTTTTCATGGCTGATTAACAGTTACGATTGTATTGCAAACCCATTCGCATCCATTGTTCGCGAACTCGCTTTTCGTGTGGATGATTCCTTCAAAATCGACCCAAATCGATGTGTCATCCAGCCAATCGTCTTTTCAGGGATGAATAACAGTAACTATAGTATTGCGAAGTCCATCGCATCCATTCTTCGAGTATTCGATATCAGTCTGGATCACTCCATCATAATTGACCTAAATCGATGGGTCTTTCAGCCAGACGTCTTTTCATGGCTGAATATCAGCAAAGATTGTATTGCAAAGCCATTCGCATCCAATCTTCTAGAACTCGTTTCCGCCTTTATAAATCCTTCAAAATCGACCTGAATTCGATGGATATTTCAGCCAGACGTCTTTTCAGGACTAAATAACAGAAATGTCTGTATTGCGAAACCATTCGCATCTATTTTTCACGAATTCGTTTTTCGTGTGTATGATTAATTCAAAATCGACACAAATCGATGGGTCATCCAGCGAATCGACTTTCCAGGGCTGAATAACAGTAACCATTGTATTGCAAAGCCATTCGCATCCATTCTTCGAGTATTCGATATCAGTCTGGATCACTCCATCATAATTGACCTAAATCGATGGGTCTTTCAGCCAGACGTCTTTTCATGGCTGCATAACAGCAACGATTGTATTGCGATGCCATTCGCATCTAATCTTCTAGAACGCGTTTCCGCCTTTATAAATCCTTCAAAATCGACCTAAATTCGATGGATCTTTCAGCCAGACGTCTTTTCAGGACTGAAAAACAGTAATGTCTGTATTGAGAAACCATTCGCATCCATTTTTCGCGAATTCGTTTTTCGGGTGTATGATTCTTTCAAAATCGACACAAATCGATGGGTCATACAGCCAATCGGCTTTTCCTGGCTGAATAAGAGTAACGATTGTATTGCAAAGCCATTCGCATCCATTCTTCGTGAATTCGCATTTCGTGTGGACGATTCCTTCGAAATCGACCCAAATCGATGTGTCATCCAGCTATTCGTCTTTTCAGGGATGTATAACAGTAACGGTTGTATTACGAAGTCCATCGAATCCATTCTTCGAGTATGCGATATCAGTCTGGATCACTCCATCACAATTGACTTAAATCGATGGGTATTTCAGCCAATCGTCTTTTCAGGGATCAATAACAGTAACGATTGTATTGCGAAGTCCATCGCATGCATTCTTCGAGTATTCGATGTCAGTCTGGATCACTCTATCACAATTGACCTAAATCGATGGGTCTTTCAGACAGACGTCTCTTCATGGCTGAATAACACCAACGATTGTATTGCGATGCCATTCGCATCGAATCTTCTAGAACAAGTTCTCTCAGCCAGACGTCTTTTCAGGGCTGAATAACAGTAACCATTGTATTGCAAAGCTATTCGCACCCATTCTTCGAATATTCGATATCAGTCTGGATCACTCCACTATAATTGACCTAAATCGATGGGTCTTTCAGACAGACGTCTGTTCATGGCTGAATAACAGTAACGATTGTATTGCAAAGCCATTCGCATCCAATCGTTGAGAATTTGCTTTCGGCTTTCCTTCAAAATCGACATAAATCGATGAGTCATCCAGTCAAATGTCTTTTCATGGCTGAATAACAGTAACTATTGTATTGCGAAGTCCATCGCATCCATTCTTCGAGTATTCGCTATCAGTCTGGATCACTCCATCATAATGGACCTAAATCGATGGGTCTTCCAGCCAGACATGTTTTCAGGACTGAATAAAAGTAATGTATGCATTGAGAAACCATTCGCATCCATTTTCCGCGATTTCGTTTTTCGGGTATATGATTCTTTCAAAATCGACACAAATCGATGGGTCATACAGCCAATCGGCTTTTCACGGCTGAATAACAGTAACCATTGTATTGCGAAGTCCATCGCATCCATTCATCGAGTATTCGCTATCAGTCTTGATCACTCCATCATAATTGACCTAAATCGATGGGTCTTTCAGCCAGACGTCTTTTCATGGCTGAATAACAGTAACGATTATATTGCAAAGCCATTCGCATCCAATCTGCTAGAACTCGTTTCCGCCTTTATAAATCCTTCAAAATCGACTTAAATTCGATGGATCTTTCAGCCAGACGTCTTTTCAGGACTGAATAACATTAATATCTGTATTGCGAAACCATTCGCATCCATTTTTCACGAATTCGTTTTTCGTGTGTATGATTCATTCAAAATCCAAACAAATCGATGGGTTATCCAGCCAATCGGCTTTTCAGGGCTGAATAACAGTAACCATTGTATTGCAAAGCCATCCGCATCCAATATTCTAGAACTCATTGCCGCCTTTATAACGCCTTCAATATCGACCTAAATTCGATGGATCTTTCAGATAGACGTCTTTTCAGGACTGAATAACAGTAAGGGCAGATTGAATTGCATAGCCATTCGCATTCATTCTTCGTGAATTCGCATTTCGTGTGGATGATTCCTTCAAAATCGACCCAAGTCGATGTGTCATCCAGCCTATCGTCTTTTCAGGGATGAATAACAGTAACTATAGTATTGCGAAGTCCATCGCATCCATTCTTCGAGTATTCGATATCAGTCTGGATCACTCCTTCATAATTGACCTAAATCGATGGATCTTTCAGCCAGACGTCTTTTCCTGGCTGAATAACAGTAACGATTGTATTGCAAAGACATTCGCATCCATTCATCGTGAATTCGCATTTCGAGTGGATGATTCCTTCAAAATCGACCCAAATCGATGTGTCATCCAGCCAATCGTCTTTTCAGGGACGAATAACAGTAACGATTGTATTGCAATGACCATCACATCCATTCTTCGAGTATTCGCTATCAGTTTGGGTCATTACATCACTATTGACCTAAATCGATGCGTCTTTCAGCCAGACGTCTTTTCATGGCTGAATAACAGCAAAGATTGTATTGCAAAGCCATTCGCAACCAAACTTCTAGAACTGGTTTCCGCCTTTATAAATCCTTCAAAATCGGCCTAAATTCGATGTATCTTTCAGCCAGATGTCGTTTCAGGACTGAATAACAGTAATGTCTGTATTGAGAAACCATTCGCATCCATTTTTCGCGAATTCATTTTTCGTGTGTATGATTCTTTCAAAATCGACGCAAATCGATGGGTCATCCAGCCAATTGTCTTTCCATGGCCGAATAATAGTTACGATTGTATTGCGAAGACCATCGCATCCACTCTTCGAGTATTCGATATCATTCTGGATCACTCCATCATAATTGACCTAAATCGATGGGTCATCCAGCCAATCTTCTTTTCAGGGCTGAATAACAGTAACCATTGTATTGCGAAGTCCATCGCATCCATTCTTCGAGTATTCGCTATCAGTCTGGATCACTCCATCATAATGGACCTAAATCGATGGGTCTTCCAGCCAGACATGTTTTCAGGACTGAATAAAAGTAATGTATGCATTGAGAAACCATTCGCATCCATTTTCCGCGATTTCGTTTTTCGGGTATATGATTCTTTCAAAATCGACACAAATCGATGGGTCATACAGCCAATCGGCTTTTCACGGCTGAATAACAGTAACCATTGTATTGCGAAGTCCATCGCATCCATTCATCGAGTATTCGCTATCAGTCTTGATCACTCCATCATAATTGACCTAAATCGATCGGTCTTTCAGCGAGACGTCTTTTCATGGCTGAATAACAGTAACGATTATATTGCAAAGCCATTCGCATCCAATCTGCTAGAACTCGTTTCCGCCTTTATAAATCCTTCAAAATCGACTTAATTTCGATGGATCTTTCAGCCAGACGTCTTTTCAGGACTGAATAACATTAATATCTGTATTGCGAAACCATTCGCATTCATTTTTCACGAATTCGTTTTTCGTGTATATGATTCATTCAAAATCCAAACAAATCGATGGGTTATCCAGCCAATCGGCTTTTCAGGGCTGAATAACAGTAACCATTGTATTGCAAAGCCATTCGCATCCAATATTCTAGAACTCATTGCCGCCTTTATAACGCCTTCAATATCGACCTAAATTCGATGGATCTTTCAGATAGACGTCTTTTCAGGACTGAATAACAGTAAGGACAGATTGTATTGCATAGCCATTCGCATCCATTCTTCGTGAATTCGCATTTCGTGTGGATGATTCCTTCAAAATCGACCCAAGTCGATGTGTCATCCAGCCTATCGTCTTTTCAGGGATGAATAACAGTAACTATAGTATTGCGAAGTCCATCGCATCCATTCTTCGAGTATTCGATATCAGTCTGGATCACTCCTTCATAATTGACCTAAATCGATGGATCTTTCAGCCAGACGTCTTTTCCTGGCTGAATAACAGTAACGATTGTATTGCAAAGCCATTCGCATCCATTCATCGTGAATTCGCATTTCGTGTGGATGATTCCTTCAAAATCGACCCAAATCGATGTGTCATCCAGCCAATCGTCTTTTCAGGGACGAATAACAGTAACGATTGTATTGCAAAGACCATCACATCCATTCTTCGAGTATTCGCTATCAGTTTGGGTCATTACATCACTATTGACCTAAATCGATGGGTCTTTCAGCCAGACGTCTTTTCATGGCTGAATAACAGCAAAGATTGTATTGCAAAGCCATTCGCAACCAACCTTCTAGAACTAGTTTCCGCCTTTATAAATCCTTCAAAATCGGCCTAAATTCGATGTATCTTTCAGCCAGATGTCTTTTCAGGACTGAACAACAGTAATGTCTGTATTGAGAAACCATTCGCATCCATTTTTCGCGAATTCGTTTTTCGTGTGTATGATTCTTTCAAAATCGACGCAAATCGATGGGTCATCCAGCCAATTGTCTTTTCATGGCCGAATAATAGTTACGATTGTATTGCGAACACCATCGCATCCATTCTTCGAGTATTCGATATCAGTCTGGATCACTCCATCATAATTGACCTAAATCGATGGCGCTTTCTGCCAGACGTCTTTTCATGGCTGAATGACGGTAACGATTGTATTGCAAAGCAATTGGCATCCAATCGTTGAGAATTTGCTTTTGGGTTTCCGTCAAAATCGACATAAATCGATGGGTCATCCAGCCAATTGTCTTTTCATGGCTGAATAACAGTAACGATTGTTTTGCGAAGTCCATCGCATCCATTCTTCGAGTATTCGATATCATTCTGGATCACTCCATCATAATTGACCTAAATCGATGGGTCATCCAGCCAATCTTCTTTTCAGGGCTGAATAACAGTAACGATTTTATTGCAAAGCCATTCACATCCATTATTCGTGAGTTTGCATTTCGTGTGGATGATTCCTTCAAAATCGACCCAAATCGATGTGTCATCCAGCCAATCGTCTTTTCAGGGATGAATAACAGTAACGATAGTATTGCAAAGACATTCGCATCCATTCTTCGAGTATTCGCTATCAGTCTGGGTCACTCGAACATTATTGACCTAAATCGATGGGTCTTTCAGCCAGACGTCTTTTCCTGGCTGAATAACCGTAACGATTGTATTGCAAAGCCTTTCGCATCCATTCTTCGTGAATTCGCATTTCGTGTGGATGATTCCTTCATAATCGAACCAAATCGATGTGTCATCCAGCCAATCGTCTTTCCAGGAATGAATAACAGTAACGATTGTATTGCGAATACCATCGCATCCATTCTTCGAGTATTCGATATCAGTCCGGATCACTCCATCATCATAATTGACCTAAATCGATGGGTCTTTCAGCCAGACGTCTTTTCATGGCTGAATAACAGCAACGATTGTATTGCGATGCCATTCGCATCGAATCTTCTAGAACAAGTGACTCTCAGCCAGACGTCTTTTCAGGGCTGAATAACAGTAACCATTGTATTGCAAAGCTATTCGCACCCATTCTTCGAATATTCGATATCAGTCTGGATCACTCCACTATAATTGACCTAAATCGATGGGTCTTTCAGCCAGACGTCTGTTCATGGCTGAATAACAGTAACGATTGTATTGCAAAGCCATTCGCATCCAATCGTTGAGAATTTGCTTTCGGCTTTCCTTTAAAATCGACATAAATCGATGAGTCATCCAGTCAAATGTCTTTTCATGGCTGAATAACAGTAACTATTGTATTGCGAAGTCCATCGCATCCATTCTTCGAGTATTCGCTATCAGTCTGGATCACTCCATCATAATGGACCTAAATCGATGGGTCTTCCAGCCAGACATGTTTTCAGGACTGAATAAAAGTAATGTATGCATTGAGAAACCATTCGCATCCATTTTCCGCGATTTCGTTTTTCGGGTATATGATTCTTTCAAAATCGACACAAATCGATGGGTCATACAGCCAATCGGCTTTTCACGGCTGAATAACAGTAACCATTGTATTGCGAAGTCCATCGCATCCATTCATCGAGTATTCGCTATCAGTCTTGATCACTCCATCATAATTGACCTAAATCGATCGGTCTTTCAGCGAGACGTCTTTTCATGGCTGAATAACAGTAACGATTATATTGCAAAGCCATTCGCATCCAATCTGCTAGAACTCGTTTCCGCCTTTATAAATCCTTCAAAATCGACTTAAATTCGATGGATCTTTCAGCCAGACGTCTTTTCAGGACTGAATAACATTAATATCTGTATTGCGAAACCATTCGCATTCATTTTTCACGAATTCGTTTTTCGTGTGTATGATTCATTCAAAATCCAAACAAATCGATGGGTTATCCAGCCAATCGGCTTTTCAGGGCTGAATAACAGCAACCATTGTATTGCAAAGCCATTCGCATCCAATATTCTAGAACTCATTGCCGCCTTTATAACGCCTTCAATATCGACCTAAATTCGATGGATCTTTCAGATAGACGTCTTTTCAGGACTGAATAACAGTAAGGACAGATTGTATTGCATAGCCATTCGCATCCATTCTTCGTGAATTCGCATTTCGTGTGGATGATTCCTTCAAAATCGACCCAAGTCGATGTGTCATCCAGCCTATCGTCTTTTCAGGGATGAATAACAGTAACTATAGTATTGCGAAGTCCATCGCATCCATTCTTCGAGTATTCGATATCAGTCTGGATCACTCCTTCAT
The DNA here is from genome assembly GCA_963970395.1 of Ephialtes manifestator. Taxonomy (NCBI): domain Eukaryota; kingdom Metazoa; phylum Arthropoda; class Insecta; order Hymenoptera; family Ichneumonidae; genus Ephialtes; species Ephialtes manifestator. The sequence goes on from OZ019968.1 coordinate 20,454,146, forward strand.
AATTGACCTAAATCGATGGATCTTTCAGCCAGACGTCTTTTCCTGGCTGAATAACAGTAACGATTGTATTGCAAAGCCATTCGCATCCATTCATCGTGAATTCGCATTTCGTGTGGATGATTCCTTCAAAATCGACCCAAATCGATGTGTCATCCAGCCAATCGTCTTTTCAGGGACGAATAACAGTAACGATTGTATTGCAAAGACCATCACATCCATTCTTCGAGTATTCGCTATCAGTTTGGGTCATTACATCACTATTGACCTAAATCGATGGGTCTTTCAGCCAGACGTCTTTTCATGGCTGAATAACAGCAAAGATTGTATTGCAAAGCCATTCGCAACCAAACTTCTAGAACTAGTTTCCGCCTTTATAAATCCTTCAAAATCGGCCTAAATTCGATGTATCTTTCAGCCAGATGTCTTTTCAGGACTGAACAACAGTAATGTCTGTATTGAGAAACCATTCGCATCCATTTTTCGCGAATTCGTTTTTCGTGTGTATGATTCTTTCAAAATCGACGCAAATCGATGGGTCATCCAGCCAATTGTCTTTTCATGGCCGAATAATAGTTACGATTGTATTGCGAACACCATCGCATCCATTCTTCGAGTATTCGATATCATTCTGGATCACTCCATCATAATTGACCTAAATCGTTGGGTCATCCAGCCAATCTTCTTTTCAGGGCTGAATAACATTAACTATAGTATTGCAAAGCCATTCGCATCCATTCTTCGAGTATTCGCTATCAGTTTGGGTCATTACATCACTATTGACCTAAATCGTTGGGTCTTTCAGCCAGACGTCTTTTCATTGCTGAATAACAGCAAAGATTGTATTGCAAAGCCATTCGCAACCAATCTTCTAGAACTGGTTTCCGCCTTTATAAATCCTTCAAAATCGACCTAAATTCGATGTATCTTTCAGCCAGATGTCGTTTCAGGACTGAATAACAGTAATGTCTGTATTGAGAAACCATTCGCATCCATTTTTCGCGAATTCGTTTTTCGTGTGTATGATTCTTTCAAAATCGACGCAAATCGATGGGTCATCCAGCCAATTGTCTTTCCATGGCCGAATAATAGTTACGATTGTATTGCGAAGACCATCGCATCCATTCTTGGAGTATTCGATATCAGTCTGGATCACTCCATCATAATTGACCTAAATCGATGGCGCTTTCTGCCAGACGTCTTTTCATGGCTGAATGACGGTAACGATTGTATTGCAAAGCAATTGGCATCCAATCGTTGAGAATTTGCTTTTGGGTTTCCGTCAAAATCGACATAAATCGATGGGTCATCCAGCCAATTGTCTTTTCATGGCTGAATAACAGTAACGATTGTATTGCGAAGTCCATCGCATCCATTCTTCGAGTATTCGATATCATTCTGGATCACTCCATCATAATTGACCTAAATCATTGGGTCATCCAGCCAATCTTCTTTTCAGGGCTGAATAACAGTAACTATAGTATTGCAAAGCCATTCGCATCCATTCTTCGAGTATTCGTTATCAGTTTGGGTCATTACATCACTATTGACCTAAATCGTTGGGTCTTTCAGCCAGACGTCTTTTCATTGCTGAATAACAGCAAAGATTGTATTGCAAAGCCATTCGCAACCAATCTTCTAGAACTGGTTTCCGCCTTTATAAATCCTTCAAAATCGATCTAAATTCGATGTATCTTTCAGCCAGATGTCGTTTCAGGACTGAATAACAGTAATGTCTGTATTGAGAAACCATTCGCATCCATTTTTCGCGAATTCGTTTTTCGTGTGTATGATTCTTTCAAAATCGACGCAAATCGATGGGTCATCCAGCCAATTGTCTTTCCATGGCCGAATAATAGTTACGATTGTATTGCGAAGACCATCGCATCCATTCTTCGAGTATTCGATATCAGTCTGGATCACTCCATCATAATTGACCTAAATCGATGGCGCTTTCTGCCAGACGTCTTTTCATGGCTGAATGACGGTAACGATTGTATTGCAAAGCAATTGGCATCCAATCGTTGAGAATTTGCTTTTGGGTTTCCGTCAAAATCGACATAAATCGATGGGTCATCCAGCCAATTGTCTTTTCATGGCTGAATAACAGTAACGATTGTTTTGCGAAGTCCATCGCATCCATTCTTCGAGTATTCGATATCATTCTGGATCACTCCATCATAATTGACCTAAATCGATGGGTCATCCAGCCAATCTTCTTTTCAGGGCTGAATAACAGTAACGATTTTATTGCAAAGCCATTCACATCCATTATTCGTGAGTTTGCATTTCGTGTGGATGATTCCTTCAAAATCGACCCAAATCGATGTGTCATCCAGCCAATCGTCTTTTCAGGGATGAATAACAGTAACGATAGTATTGCAAAGACATTCGCATCCATTCTTCGAGTATTCGCTATCAGTCTGGGTCACTCGAACATTATTGACCTAAATCGATGGGTCTTTCAGCCAGACGTCTTTTCCTGGCTGAATAACCGTAACGATTGTATTGCAAAGCCTTTCGCATCCATTCTTCGTGAATTCGCATTTCGTGTGGATGATTCCTTCATAATCGAACCAAATCGATGTGTCATCCAGCCAATCGTCTTTCCAGGAATGAATAACAGTAACGATTGTATTGCGAATACCATCGCATCCATTCTTCGAGTATTCGATATCAGTCCGGATCACTCCATCATCATAATTGACCTAAATCGATGGGTCTTTCAGCCAGACGTCTTTTCATGGCTGAATAACAGCAACGATTGTATTGCGATGCCATTCGCATCCAATCTTCTAGAACGCGTTTCCGCCTTTATAAATCCTTCAAAATCAACCTAAATTCGATGGATCATTCAGCCAGACGTCTTTTCAGGACTGAATAACAGTAATGTCAGTGTTGCGAAACCATTCGCATACATTTTTCACGAATTCGTTTTTCGTGTGTATGATTCATTCAAAATCGACACAAATCGATCGGTCATCCACCCCATCGGCTTTTCAGGGCTGAATAACAGTAACCATTGTATTGCAAAGCCATTCGCATCCATTCTTCGAGTATTCGATATCAGTCTGGATCACTCCACCATAATTGACCTAAATCGATGGGTCTTTTAGCCAGACGTCTGTTCATGGCTGAATAACAGTAACTATTGTATTGCGAAGTCCATCGCATCCATTCTTCGTGTATTCGCTATCAGTCTCGGTCACTCACACCATCATAATTGACCTAAATCGATGGGTCTTCTAGCCAGAAGTCTTTTCAGGACTGAAAAACAGTAATGTCTGTATTGAGAAACCATTCGCATCCATTTTTCGCGAATTCGTTTTTCGGGTGTATGATTCTTTCAAAATCGACACAAATCGATGGGTCATACAGCCAATCGGCTTTTCACGGCTGAATAACAGTAACCATTGTATTGCGAAGTCCATCGCATCCATTCTTCGAGTATTCGCTAATAGTCTGGATCACTCGTTTATAATTGACCTAAATCGATGAATCTTTCAGCGAGACGTCTTTTCCTGGCTGAATAACAGTAACGATTGTATTGCAAAGCCATTCGCATCCATTCTTCGTGAATTAGCATTTCGTGTGGATGATTCCTACAAAATCGACCCACATCGATGTGTAATCCAGCCAATCGTCTTTTCAGGGACAAATAATAGTTACGATTGTATTGCGAAGGCCACCGCATCCATTCTTCGAGTATTCGCTATCAGTCTCGATCACTCCATCATAATTGACCTAAATCGATGGGTATTTCAGCCAGACGTCTCTTCATGGCTGAATAACAGTAACGATTGTATTGCAAAGTCATTCGCACCCAATCGTTCAGAATTTGCTTTCCGCTTTCCAGCAAAATCGACATAAATCGATGGATCATCGAGCCAATTGTCTTTTCATGGCTGAATAACAGTAACTATTGTATTGCAAAGCCATTCGCATCCATTCTTCGTGAATTCGCATTTCGTGTGGATGATTCCTTCAATATCGACCCAAATCCATGTGTCATCCAGCCAATCGTCTTTTCAAGATTGAATAACAGTAACGATTGTATTGCGAAGTCCATCGCATCCATTCTTCGAGTATTCGACATCAGTCGGGATCACTCGATCATAATTGACCTAAATCGATGGGTGTTTCAGCCAGACGTCATTTCATGGCTGAATAACGGTAACGATTGTATTGCAAAGCCATTCGAATCCAATCGTTGAGAATTTGCTTTCCGCTTTCCATCAAAATCGACATAAATCGATGGGTCATCCAGCCAATTGTCTTTTCATGGCTGAATAACAGTAACTATTGAATTGCGAAGTCCATCGCATCCATTCTTCGAGTATTCCCTAATAGTCTGGATCACTCCTTTATTATTGACCTAAATCGATGGATCTTTCAGCCAGATGTCTTTTCATGACTGAACAACAGTAATGTCTGTATTGAGAAACCATTCTTCACGAATTCGCATTTCGTGTGGATGATTCCTTCAAAATCGACCCAAATGGATGTGTCATCCAGCCAATCGTCTTTTCAGGGATGAATAAGAGTAACGATTGTATTGCGAATTCCATCGCGTCCTATCTTCGAGTATTCGATGTCAGTCTGGATCACTCCATCATAATTGACCTAAATCGATGGGTCTTTCAGCCAGACGTTTTTTCATGGCTGAATAACGGTAACAATAAAATTGCAAAGCCATTCGCATCCAATCTTCTAGAACTCGTTTCCGCCTTTATAAATCCTTCAAAATCGACTTAAATTCGATGGATCTTTCAGCCAGACGTCTTTTCAGGACTGAATAACCGTAACCATTGTATTGCAAAGCCATTCGCATCTATTCTTCGATTATTCGATATCAGTCTGGATCACTCCATCATAATTGACCTAAATCGATGGTTCTTTCAGCCAGACGTCTTTTCATGGCTGAATAACGGTAACGATTGTATTGCAAAGCCATTCGCTTCCAATCGTTGAGAATTTGCTTTCGGCTTTTCTTCAACATCGACATCAATCGATGGGTCATCCAGCCAATTGTCCTTTCATGGCTGAATCACAATAACTATTGTATTGCGAAGTCCATCGCATCCATTCTTCGAGTATTCGCTATCAGTCTGGATCAATCCTTCATAATTGATCTAAATCGATGGGTCTTTCAGCCAGACGTCTTTTCCTGGCTGAATAACAGTAACGATTATATTGCAAAGCCATTCGCATCCAATCTTCTAGATTTCGTTTCCGCCTTTATAAATCCTTTAAAATCGACCTAAATTCGATGGATCTTTCAGCCAGACGTCTTTTTAGTACTGAACAACAGTAATGTCTGTATTGAGAAACCATTAGCATCAATTCTTCGTGAATTCGCATTTCGTGTGGATGATTCCTTCAAAATCGACCAAAATGGATGTGTCATCCAGCCAATCGTCTTTTCAGGGATGAATAACAGTAACGATTGTATTGCGAATTCCATCGCGTCCTTTCTTCGAGTATTCGATGTCAGTCTGGATCACTCCATCATAATTGACCTAAATCGATGGGTCTTTCAGCCAGACGTTTTTTCATGGCTGAATAACGGTAACGATTATATTGCAAAGCTATTCGCATCCAATCTTCTAGAACTCGTTTCCGCCTTTATAAATCCTTCAAAATCGACTTAAATTCGATGGATCTTTCAGCCAGACGTCTTTTCAGGACTGAATAACAGTAATGTCTCTATTGCGAAACCATTCGCATCCATTTTTCACGAATTCGTTTTTCGTGTGTATGATTCATTCTACATCCACACAAATCGACGGGTCATCCAGCCAATCGGCTTTTTAGGGCTGAATAACAGTAACCATTGTATTGCAAAGCCATTCGCATCCATTCTTCGATTATTCGATATCAGTCTGGATCACTCCATCATAATTGACCTAAATCGATGGTTCTTTCAGCCAGACGTCTTGTCCTGGCTGAATAACAGTAACGATTATATTGCAAAGCCATTCGCATCCATTCTTCGTGAATTCGCATTTCGTATGTGCGATTCCTTCAAAATCAACCCAAATCGATGTGTCATCCAGCCAATCGTCTTTTCAGCGATGAATAACAATAACGATTGTATTACGAAGTCCATCGCATCCATTCTTCGAGTATTCGATATCAGTCTGGATCTCTCCATCATAATTGACCTAAATCGATGCGTGTTTCAGCCAGACGTCATTTCATGGCTGAATAACGGTAACGATTGTATTGCAAAGCCATTCGCATCCAATCATTGAGAATTTGCTTTCCGCTTTCCATCAAAATCGACATAAATCAATGGGTCATCCAGCCAATTGTCTTTTCATGGCTGAATATCAGTAACTATCGTATTGCGAATTCCATCGCATCCATTCTTCGAGTATTCCCTAATAGTCTGGATCACTCCTTTATTATTGACCTAAATCGATGGATCTTTCAGCCAGACGTCTTTTCATGACTGAATAACGGCACGATTGTATTTCAAAGCCATTCGCATCCATTCTTCGATTATTCGATATCAGTCTGGATCACTCCATCATAATTGACCTAAATCGATGGTTATTTCAGCCAGACGTCTTTTCATGGCTGAATAATGGTAACGATTGTATTGCAAAGCCATTCGCATCCAATCGTTGAGAATTTGCTTTCCGCTTTCCTTCAAAATCGCCATAAATCGATGGGTCATCCGGCCAATTGTCTTTTCATGGCTGATTAACAGTTACGATTGTATTGCAAACCCATTCGCATCCATTGTTCGCGAACTCGCTTTTCGTGTGGATGATTCCTTCAAAATCGACCCAAATCGATGTGTCATCCAGCCAATCGTCTTTTCAGGGATGAATAACAGTAACTATAGTATTGCGAAGTCCATCGCATCCATTCTTCGAGTATTCGATATCAGTCTGGATCACTCCATCATAATTGACCTAAATCGATGGGTCTTTCAGCCAGACGTCTTTTCAGGACTGAAAAACAGTAATGTCTGTATTGAGAAACCATTCGCATCCATTTTTCGCGAATTCGTTTTTCGGGTGTATGATTCTTTCAAAATCGACACAAATCGATGGGTCATACAGCCAATCGGCTTTTCCTGGCTGAATTAGAGTAACGATTGTATTGCAAAGCCATTCGCATCCATTCTTCGTGAATTCGCATTTCGTGTGGACGATTCCTTCGAAATCGACCCAAATCGATGTGTCATCCAGCTATTCGTCTTTTCAGGGATGTATAACAGTAACGGTTGTATTACGAAGTCCATCGAATCCATTCTTCGAGTATGCGATATCAGTCTGGATCACTCCATCACAATTGACTTAAATCGATGGGTATTTCAGCCAATCGTCTTTTCAGGGATCAATAACAGTAACGATTGTATTGCGAAGTCCATCGCATGCATTCTTCGAGTATTCGCTGTCAGTCTGGATCACTCTATCACAATTGACCTAAATCGATGGGTCTTTCAGACAGACGTCTCTTCATGGCTGAATAACACCAACGATTGTATTCCGATGCCATTCGCATCGAATCTTCTAGAACAAGTTCTCTCAGCCAGACGTCTTTTCAGGGCTGAATAACAGTAACCATTGTATTGCAAAGCTATTCGCACCCATTCTTCGAATATTCGATATCAGTCTGGATCACTCCACTATAATTGACCTAAATCGATGGGTCTTTCAGCCAGACGTCTGTTCATGGCTGAATAACAGTAACGATTGTATTGCAAAGCCATTCGCATCCAATCGTTGAGAATTTGCTTTTGGCTTTCCTTCAAAATCGACATAAATCGATGAGTCATCCAGTCAAATGTCTTTTCATGGCTGAATAACAGTAACCATTGTATTGCGAAGTCCATCGCATCCATTCATCGAGTATTCGCTATCAGTCTTGATCACTCCATCATAATTGACCTAAATCGATGGGTCTTTCAGCCAGACGTCTTTTCATGGCTGAATAACAGTAACGATTATATTGCAAAGCCATTCGCATCCAATCTGCTAGAACTCGTTTCCGCCTTTATAAATCCTTCAAAATCGACTTAAATTCGACGGATCTTTCAGCCAGACGTCTTTTCAGGACTGAATAACATTAATATCTGTATTGCGAAACCATTCGCATCCATTTTTCACGAATTCGTTTTTCGTGTGTATGATTCATTCAAAATCCAAACAAATCGATGGGTTATCCAGCCAATCGGCTTTTCAGGGCTGAATAACAGTAACCATTGTATTGCAAAGCCATTCGCATCCAATATTCTAGAACTCATTGCCGCCTTTATAACGCCTTCAATATCGACCTAAATTCGATGGATCTTTCAGATAGACGTCTTTTCAGGACTGAATAACAGTAAGGACAGATTGTATTGCATAGCCATTCGCATCCATTCTACGTGAATTCGCATTTCGTGTGGATGATTCCTTCAAAATCGACCCAAGTCGATGTGTCATCCAGCCTATCGTCTTTTCAGGGATGAATAACAGTAACTATAGTATTGCGAAGTCCATCGCATCCATTCTTCGAGTATTCGATATCAGTCTGGATCACTCCTTCATAATTGACCTAAATCGATGGGTCTTTCAGCCAGACGTCTTTTCATGGCTGAATAACAGCAAAGATTGTATTGCAAAGCCATTCGCAACCAAACTTCTAGAACTGGTTTCCGCCTTTATAAATCCTTCAAAATCGGCCTAAATTCGATATATCTTTCAGCCAGATGTCGTTTCAGGACTGAATAACAGTAATGTCTGTATTGAGAAACCATTCGCATCCATTTTTCGCGAATTCGTTTTTCGTGTGTATGATTCTTTCAAAATCGACGCAAATCGATGGGTCATCCAGCCAATTGTCTTTCCATGGCCGAATAATAGTTACGATTGTATTGCGAAGACCATCGCATCCATTCTTCGAGTATTCGCTATCAGTCTGGATCACTCCATCATAATTGTCCTAAATCGATGGCTCTTTCTGCCAGACGTCTTTTCATGGCTGAATGACGGTAACGATTGTATTGCAAAGCAATTGGCATCCAATCGTTGAGAATTTGCTTTCGGGTTTCCGTCAAAATCGACATAAATCGATGGGTCATCCAGCCAATTGTCTTTTCATGGCTGAATAACAGTAACGATTGTATTGCGAAGTCCATCGCATCCATTCTTCGAGTATTCGATATCATTCTGGATCACTCCATCATAATTGACCTAAATCGATGGGTCATCCAGCCAATCTTCTTTTCAGTGCTGAATAACAGTAACGATTTTATTGCAAAGCCATTCACATCCATTATTCGTGAGTTTGCATTTCATGTGGATGATTCCTTCAAAATCGACCCAAATCGATGTGTCATCCAGCCAATCGTCTTTTCAGGGATGAATAACAGTAACGATAGTATTGCAAAGACATTCGCATCCATTCTTCGAGTATTCGCTATCAGCCTGGGTCACTCGAACATTATTGACCTAAATCGATGGGTCTTTCAGCCAGACGTCTTTTCCTGGCTGAATAACCGTAACGATTGTATTGCAAAGCCTTTCGCATCCATTCTTCGTGAATTCGCATTTCGTGTGGATGATTCCTTCATAATCGACCCAAATCGATGTGTCATCCAGACAATCGTCTTTCCAGGAATGAATAACAGTAACGATTGTATTGCGAATACCATCGCGTCCATTCTTCGAGTATTCGATATCAGTCTGGATCACTCCATCATAATTGACCTAAATCGATGGGTCTTTCAGCCAGACGTCTTTTCATGGCTGCATAACAGCAACGATTGTATTGCGATGCCATTCGCAACCAATCTTCTAGAACGCGTTTCCGCCTTTATAAATCCTTCAAAATCGACCTAAATTCGATGGATCTTTCAGCCAGACGTCTTTTCAGGACTGAATAACAGTAATGTCAGTGTTGCGAAACCATTCGCATCCATTTTTCACGAATTCGTTTTTCGTGTGTATGATTCATTCAAAATCGACACAAATCGATCGGTCATCCAGCCCATCGGATTTTCAGGGCTGAATAACAGTAACCATTGTATTGCAAAGCCATTCGCATCCATTCTTCGATTATTCGATATCAGTCTGGATCACTCCACCATAATTGACCTAAATCGATGGGTCTTTCAGCCAGACGTCGTCTGTTCATGGCTGAATAACAGTAACGATTGTATTGCAAAGGCATTCAGATCCAATCGTTGAGGATTTGCTTTCCGCTTTCCTTCAAAATCGACATAAATTGATGTGCCATCCAGCCAATTGTCTTTTCATGGCTGAATAATAGTAATTATTGTATTGCGAAGTCCATCGCATCCATTCTTCGTGTATTCGCTATCAGTCTCGGTCACTCACACCATCATAATTGACCTAAATCGATGGGTCTTCTAGCCAGAAGTCTTTTCAGGACTGAAAAACAGTAATGTCTGTATTGAGAAACCATTCGCATCCATTTTTCGCGAATTCGTTTTTCGGGTGTATGATTCTTTCAAAATCGACATAAATCGATGGGTCATACAGCCAATCGGCTTTTCCTGGCTGAATAAGAGTAACGATTGTATTGCAAAGCCATTCGCATCCATTCTTCGTGAATTCGCATTTCATTTGGACGATTCCTTCGAAATCGACCCAAATCGATGTGTCATCCAGCTAATCGTCTTTTCAGGGATGTATAACAGTAACGGTTGTATTACGAAGTCCATCGCATCCATTCTTCGAGTATTCGATATTAGTCTGGATCACTCCATCACAATTGACTTAAATCGATGGGTATTTCAGCCAATCGTCTTTTCAGGGATCAATAACAGTAACGATTGTATTGCGAAGTCCATCGCATCCATTCTTCGAGTATTCGCTGTCAGTCTGGATCACTGCAACGATTGTATTGCGATGCCATTCGCATCCAATCTTCTAGAACACGTTCTCTCAGCCAGACGTCTTTTCAGGACTGAATAACAGTAATGTCAGTGTTGCGAAACCATTCGCATCCATTTTTCACGAATTCGTTTTTCGTGTGTATGATTCATTCAAAATCGACACAAATCGATCGGTCATCCAGCCAATCGCCTTTTCAGGGCTGAATAACAGTAACCATTGTATTGCAAAGCCATTCGCATCCATTCTTCGAGTATTCGATATCAGTCTGGATCACTCCACCATAATGTGACCTAAAAATCGATGGGTCTTTCAGCCAGACGTCTTTTCATGCCTGAATGACGGTAACGATTGTATTGCAAAGGCATTCGCATCCATTCTTCGTGAATTCACATTTCGTCTGGATGATTCCTTCAAAATCGACATAAATCGATGGGTCATCCAGCCAATTGTCTTTTCATGGCTGAATAACAGTAACTATTGTATTGCGACGTCCATCGCATCCATTCTTCGTGAATTCGCTAATAGTCGGAATCACTCCTTTATAATTGACCTAAATGATGGGTCTTCCAGCCAGACATCTTTTCAGGACTGAATAAAATTAATGTATGCATTGAGAAACCATTCGCATCCATTTTCTGCGATTTCGTTTTTCGGGTATATGATTCTTTCAAAATCGACACAAATCGATGGGTCATACAGCCAATCGGCTTTTCACGGCTGAATAACAGTAACCATTGTATTGCGAAGTCCATCGCATCCATTCATCGAGTATTCGCTATCAGTCTTGATCACTCCATCATAATTGACCTAAATCGATGGGTCTTTCAGCCAGACGTCTTTTCATGGCTGAATAACAGTAACGATTATATTGCAAAGCCATTCGCATCCAATCTGCTAGAACTCGTTTCCGCCTTTATAAATCCTTCAAAATCGACTTAAATTCGATGGATCTTTCAGCCAGACGTCTCTTCAGGACTGAATAACAGTAATATCTGTATTGCGAAACCATTCGCATCCATGTTTCACGAATTCGTTTTTCGTGTGTATGATTCATTCAAAATCGAAACAAATCGATGGGTCATCCAGCCAATCGGCTTTTCAGGGCTGAATAACAGCAACCATTGTATTGCAAAGCCATTCGCATCCATTCTTCGTGAATTCGCATTTCGTGTGGATGATTCCTTCAAAATCGACCCAAGTCGATGTGTCATCCAGCCTATCGTCTTTTCAGGGATGAATAACAGTAACTATAGTATTGCGAAGTCCATCGCATCCATTCTTCGAGTATTCGATATCAGTCTGGATCACTCCACCATAATTGACCTAAATCGATGGGTCTTTCAGCCAGACGTCTTTTCATGGCTGCATAACAGCAACGATTGTATTGCGATGCCATTCGCATCTAATCTTCTAGAACGCGTTTCCGCCTTTATAAATCCTTCAAAATCGACCTAAATTCGATGGATCTTTCAGCCAGACGTCTTTTCAGGACTGATAAACAGTAATGTCTGTATTGAGAAACCATTCGCATCCATTTTTCGCGAATTCGTTTTTCGGGTGTATGATTCTTTCAAAATCGACACAAATCGATGGATCATACAGCCAATCGGCTTTTCCTGGGTGAATAAGAGTAACGATTGTATTGCAAAGCCATTCGCATCCATTCTTCGTGAATTCGCATTTCGTGTGGACGATTCCTTCGAAATCGACCCAAATCGATGTGTCATCCAGCTATTCGTCTTTTCAGGGATGTATAACAGTAACGGTTGTATTACGAAGTCTATCGCATCCATTCTTCGAGTATTCGATATCAGTCTGGATCACTGCATCACAATTGACTTAAATCGATGGGTATTTCAGCCAATCGTCTTTTCAGGGATCAATAACAGTAACGATTGTATTGCGAAGTCCATCGCATCCATTCTTCGAGTATTCGCTGTCAGTCTGGATCACTCTATCACAATTGACCTAAATCGATGGGTCTTTCAGACAGACGTCTTTTCATGGCTGAATAACACCAACGATTGTATTGCGATGCCATTCGCATCGAATCTTCTAGAACAAGTGACTCTCAGCCAGACGTGTTTTCAGGGCTGAATAACAGTAACCATTGTATTGCAAAGCTATTCGCACCCATTCTTCGAATATTCGATATCAGTCTGGATCACTCCACTATAATTGACCTAAATCGATGGGTCTTTCAGCCAGACGTCTGTTCATGGCTGAATAACAGTAACGATTGTATTGCAAAGCCATTCGCATCCAATCGTTGAGAATTTGCTTTCGGCTTTCCTTTAAAATCGACATAAATCGATCAGTCATCCAGTCAAATGTCTTTTCATGGCTGAATAACAGTAACTATTGTATTGCGAAGTCCATCGCATCCATTCTTCGAGTATTCGCTATCAGTCTGGATCACTCCATCATAATGGACCTAAATCGATGGGTCTTCCAGCCAGACATGTTTTCAGGACTGAATAAAAGTAATGTATGCATTGAGAAACCATTCGCATCCATTTTCCGCGATTTCGTTTTTCGGGTATATGATTCTTTCAAAATCGACACAAATCGATGGGTCATACAGCCAATCGGCTTTTCACGGCTGAATAACAGTAACCATTGTATTGCGAAGTCCATCGCATCCATTCATCGAGTATTCGCTATCAGTCTTGATCACTCCATCATAATTGACCTAAATCGATCGGTCTTTCAGCGAGACGTCTTTTCATGGCTGAATAACAGTAACGATTATATTGCAAAGCCATTCGCATCCAATCTGCTAGAACTCGTTTCCGCCTTTATAAATCCTTCAAAATCGACTTAAATTCGATGGATCTTTCAGCCAGACGTCTTTTCAGGACTGAATAACATTAATATCTGTATTGCGAAACCATTCGCATTCATTTTTCACGAATTCGTTTTTCGTGTGTATGATTCATTCAAAATCCAAACAAATCGATGGGTTATCCAGCCAATCGGCTTTTCAGGGCTGAATAACAGCAACCATTGTATTGCAAAGCCATTCGCATCCAATATTCTAGAACTCATTGCCGCCTTTATAACGCCTTCAATATCGACCTAAATTCGATGGATCTTTCAGATAGACGTCTTTTCAGGACTGAATAACAGTAAGGACAGATTGTATTGCATAGCCATTCGCATCCATTCTTCGTGAATTCGCATTTCGTGTGGATGATTCCTTCAAAATCGACCCAAGTCGATTTGTCATCCAGCCTATCGTCTTTTCAGGGATGAATAACAGTAACTATAGTATTGCGAAGTCCATCGCATCCATTCTTCGAGTATTCGATATCAGTCTGGATCACTCCTTCATAATTGACCTAAATCGATGGATCTTTCAGCCAGACGTCTTTTCCTGGCTGAATAACAGTAACGATTGTATTGCAAAGCCATTCGCATCCATTCATCGTGAATTCGCATTTCGTGTGGATGATTCCTTCAAAATCGACCCAAATCGATGTGTCATCCAGCCAATCGTCTTTTCAGGGACGAATAACAGTAACGATTGTATTGCAAAGACCATCACATCCATTCTTCGAGTATTCGCTATCAGTTTGGGTCATTACATCACTATTGACCTAAATCGATGGGTCTTTCAGCCAGACGTCTTTTCATGGCTGAATAACAGCAAAGATTGTATTGCAAAGCCATTCGCAACCAAACTTCTAGAACTAGTTTCCGCCTTTATAAATCCTTCAAAATCGGCCTAAATTCGATGTATCTTTCAGCCAGATGTCTTTTCAGGACTGAACAACAGTAATGTCTGTATTGAGAAACCATTCGCATCCATTTTTCGCGAATTCGTTTTTCGTGTGTATGATTCTTTCAAAATCGACGCAAATCGATGGGTCATCCAGCCAATTGTCTTTTCATGGCCGAATAATAGTTACGATTGTATTGCGAACACCATCGCATCCATTCTTCGAGTATTCGATATCATTCTGGATCACTCCATCATAATTGACCTAAATCGTTGGGTCATCCAGCCAATCTTCTTTTCAGGGCTGAATAACATTAACTATAGTATTGCAAAGCCATTCGCATCCATTCTTCGAGTATTCGCTATCAGTTTGGGTCATTACATCACTATTGACCTAAATCGTTGGGTCTTTCAGCCAGACGTCTTTTCATTGCTGAATAACAGCAAAGATTGTATTGCAAAGCCATTCGCAACCAATCTTCTAGAACTGGTTTCCGCCTTTATAAATCCTTCAAAATCGACCTAAATTCGATGTATCTTTCAGCCAGATGTCGTTTCAGGACTGAATAACAGTAATGTCTGTATTGAGAAACCATTCGCATCCATTTTTCGCGAATTCGTTTTTCGTGTGTATGATTCTTTCAAAATCGACGCAAATCGATGGGTCATCCAGCCAATTGTCTTTCCATGGCCGAATAATAGTTACGATTGTATTGCGAAGACCATCGCATCCATTCTTGGAGTATTCGATATCAGTCTGGATCACTCCATCATAATTGACCTAAATCGATGGCGCTTTCTGCCAGACGTCTTTTCATGGCTGAATGACGGTAACGATTGTATTGCAAAGCAATTGGCATCCAATCGTTGAGGATTTGCTTTTGGGTTTCCGTCAAAATCGACATAAATCGATGGGTCATCCAGCCAATTGTCTTTTCATGGCTGAATAACAGTAACGATTGTTTTGCGAAGTCCATCGCATCCATTCTTCGAGTATTCGATATCATTCTGGATCACTCCATCATAATTGACCTAAATCGATGGGTCATCCAGCCAATCTTCTTTTCAGGGCTGAATAACAGTAACGATTTTATTGCAAAGCCATTCACATCCATTATTCGTGAGTTTGCATTTCGTGTGGATGATTCCTTCAAAATCGACCCAAATCGATGTGTCATATAGCCAATCGTCTTTTCAGGGATGAATAATAGTAACGATAGTATTGCAAAGACATTCGCATCCATTCTTCGAGTATTCGCTATCAGTCTGGGTCACTCGAACATTATTGACCTAAATCGATGGGTCTTTCAGCCAGACGTCTTTTCCTGGCTGCATAACCGTAACGATTGTATTGCAAAGCCTTTCGCATCCATTCTTCGTGAATTCGTATTTCGTGTGGATGATTCCTTCATAATCGACCCAAATCGATGTGTCATCCAGCCAATCTTCTTTCCAGGAATGAATAACAGTAACGATTGTATTGCGAATACCATCGCGTCCATTCTTCGAGTATTCGATATCAGTCTGGATCACTCCATCATAATTGACCTAAATCGATGGGTCTTTCAGCCAGTCGTCTTTTCATGGCTGCATAACAGCAACGATTGTATTGCGATGCCATTCGCATCCAATCTTCTAGAACGCGTTTCCGCCTTTATAAATCCTTCAAAATCGACCTAAATTCGATGGATCTTTCAGCCAGACGTCATTTCAGGACTGAATAACAGTAATGTCAGTGTTGCGAAACCATTCGCATCCATTTTTCACGAATTCGTTTTTCGTGTGTATGATTCATTCAAAATCGACACAAATCGATCGGTCATCCAGCCCATCGGCTTTTCAGGGCTGAATAACAGTAACCATTGTATTGCAAAGCCATTCGCATCCATTCTTCGAGTATTCGATATCATTCTGGATCACTCCACCATAATTGACCTAAATCGATGGGTCTTTCAGCCAGTCGTCTGTTCATGGCTGAATAACAGTAACGATTGTATTGCAAAGGCATTCAGATCCAATCGTTGAGGATTTGCTTTCCGCTTTCCTTCAAAATCGACATAAATTGATGTGCCATCCAGCCAATTGTCTTTTCATGGCTGAATAATAGTAACTATTGTATTGCGAAGTCCATCGCATCCATTCTTCGTGTATTCACTATCAGTCTCGGTCACTCACACCATCATAATTGACCTAAATCGATGGGTCCTCTAGCCAGAAGTCTTTTCAGGACTGAAAAACAGTAATGTCTGTATTGAGAAACCATTCGCATCCATTTTTCGCGAATTCGTTTTTCGGGTGTATGATTCTTTCAAAATCGACATAAATCGATGGGTCATACAGCCAATCGGCTTTTCCTGGCTGAATAAGAGTAACGATTGTATTGCAAAGCCATTCGCATCCATTCTTCGTGAATTCGCATTTCGTGTGGACGATTCCTTCGAAATCGACCCAAATCGATGTATCATCTAGCCAATCGTCTTTTCAGGGATGAATAACAGTAACTATAGTATTGCGAAGTCCATCGCATCCATTCTTCGAGTATTCGCTATCAGTCTGCATCACTCTATCATAATTGACCTAAATCGATGGTTCTTTCAGACAGATGTCTTTTCATGGCTGAATCACAGTAACGATTATATTGCAAAGCCATTCGCATCGAATCGTTGAGAATTTGCTTTCCGCTTGCCATCAAAATCGACATAAATCGATGGGTCATCCAGCCAATTGTCTTTTCATGGCTGAATAACAGTAACTATTGTATTGCGTCGTCCATCGCATCCATTCTTCGTGTATTCGCTAATAGTCTGAATCACTCCTTTATAATTGACCTAAATCGATGGGTCTTCCAGCCAGACATCTTTTCAGGACTGAATAAAAGTAATGTATGCATTGAGAAACCATTCGCATCCATTTTCCGCGATTTCGTTTTTCGGGTATATGATTCTTTCAAAATCGACACAAATTGATGGGTCATACAGCCAGTCGGCTTTTCACGGCTGAATAACAGTAACCATTGTATTGCGAAGTCCATCGCATCCATTCATCGAGTATTCGCTATCAGTCTTGATCACTCCATCATAATTGACCTAAATCGATGGGTCTTTCAGCCAGACGTCTTTTCATGGCTGAATAACAGTAAGGATTATATTGCAAAGCCATTCGCATCCAATCTGCTAGAACTCGTTTCCGCCTTTATAAATCCTTCAAAATCGACTTAAATTCGATGGATCTTTTAGCCAGACGTCTTTTCAGGACTGAATAACACTAATATCTGTATTGCGAAACCATTCGCATCCATGTTTCACGAATTCGTTTTTCGTGTGTATGATTCATTCAAAATCGAAACAAATCGATGGGTCATCCAGCCAATCGGCTTTTCAGGGCTGAATAACAGCAACCATTGTATTGCAAAGCCATTCGCATCCATTCTTCGTGAATTCGCATTTCGTGTGGATGATTCCTTCAAAATCGACCCAAGTCGATGTGTCATCCAGCCTATCGTCTTTTCAGGGATGAATAACAGTAACTATAGTATTGCGAAGTCCATCGCATCCATTCTTCGAGTATTCGATATCAGTCTGGATCATTCCTTCATAATTGACCTAAAGCGATGGGTCTTTCAGCCAGACGTCTTTTCAGGACTGAATAACAGTCTCTATTGCGAAACCATTCGCATCCATTTTTCACGAATTCGTTTTTCGTGTGTATGATTCATTCTACATCCACACAAATCGACGGGTCATCCAGCCAATCGGCTTTTTAGGGCTGAATAACAGTAACCATTGTATTGCAAAGGCATTCGCATCCATTTTTCGATTATTCGATATCAGTCTGGATCACTCCATCATAATTGACCTAAATCGATGGTTCTTTCAGCCAGACGTCTTTTCATGGCTGAATAACGGTAACGATTGTATTGCGAAGTTCATCGCATCCTTTCTTCGAGTATTGAATATCAGTCTGGATCACTCCATCATAATTGACCTAAATCGATGTGTAATCCAGCCAATCGTCTTTTCAGGGACAAATAATAGTTACGATTGTATTGCGAAGGCCACCGCATCCATTCTTCGAGTATTCGCTATCAGTCTGGGTCACTCGATCATTATTGAACTAAATCGATGGTTCTTTCAGCCAGTCCTCTTTTCATGGCTGAATAACCGTAACGATTGTATTGCAAAGCCTTTCGCATCTATTCTTCGTGAATTCGCATTTCGTGTGGATGATTCCTTCAAAATCGACCCAAATCGATGTGTCATCCAGCCAATCGTCTTTCCAGGAATAAATAACAGTAACGATTGTATTGCGAATACCATCGCATCCATTCTTCGAGTATTCGATATCAGTCTGGATCACTCCATCATAATTGACCTAAATCGATGGGTCTTTCAGCCAGACGTCTTTTCAAGGCTGAATAACAGCAACGATTGTATTGCGATGCCATTCGCATCCAATCTTCTAGAACAAGTTCTCTCAGCCAGACGTCTTGTCAGGGCTGAATAACAGTAACCATTGTATTGCAAAGCTATTCGCACCCATTCTTCGAATATTCGATATCAGTGTGGATCACTCCACTATAATTGACCTAAATCGATGTGTCTTTCAGCCAGACGTCTGTTCATGGCTGAATAACAGTAACGATTGTATTGCAAAGCCATTCGCATCCAATCGTTGAGAATTTGCTTTCGGCTTTCCTTCAAAATCGACATAAATCGATGAGTCATCCAGTCAAATGTCTTTTCATGGCTGAATAACAGTAACTATTGTATTGCGAAGTCCATCGCATCCATTCTTCGAGTATTCGCTATCAGTCTGGATCACTCCATCATAATGGACCTAAATCGATGGGTCTTCCAGCCAGACATCTTTTCAGGACTGAATAAAAGTAATGTATGCATTGAGAAACCATTCGCATCCATTTTCCGCGATTTCGTTTTTCGGGTATATGATTCTTTCAAAATCGACACAAATCGATGGGTCATACAGCCAATCGGCTTTTCACGGCTGAATAACAGTAACCATTGTATTGCGAAGTCCATCGCATCCATTCATCGAGTATTCGCTATCAGTCTTGATCACTCCATCATAATTGACCTAAATCGATGGGTCTTTCAGCCAGACGTCTTTTCATGGCTGAATAACAGTAACGATTATATTGCAAAGCCATTCGCATCCAATCTGCTAGAACTCGTTTCCGCCTTTATAAATCCTTCAAAATCGACTTAAATTCGATGGATCTTTCAGCCAGACGTCTTTTCAGGACTGAATAACATTAATATCTGTATTGCGAAACCATTCGCATCCATTCTTCGTGAATTCGCATTTCGTGTGGATGATTCCTTCAAAATCGACCCAAGTCGATGTGTCATCCAGCCTATCGTCTTTTCAGGGATGAATAACAGTAACTATAGTATTGCGAAGTCCATCGCATCCATTCTTCGAGTATTCGATATCAGTCTGGATCACTCCTTCATAATTGACCTAAATCGATGGATCTTCCAGCCAATCTTCTTTTCAGGGCTGAATAACAGTAACGATTTTATTGCAAAGCCATTCGCATCCATTATTCGTGAGTTTGCATTTCGTGTGGATGATTCCTTCAAAATCGACCCAAATCGATGTGTCATCCAGCCAATCGTCTTTTCAGGGATGAATAACAGTAACGATAGTATTGCAAAGACATTCGCATCCATTCTTCGAGTATTCGCTATCAGTCTGGGTCACTCGAACATTATTGACCTAAATCGATGGGTCTTTCAGCCAGACGTCTTTTCCTGGCTGAATAACCGTAACGATTGTATTGCGATGCCATTCGCATCCAATCTTCTAGAACGCGTTTCCGCCTTTATAAATCCTTCAAAATCGACCTAAATTCGATGGATCGTTCAGCCAGACGTCTTTTCAGGACTGAATAACAGTAATGTCAGTGTTGCGAAACCATTCGCATCCATTTTTCACGAATTCGTTTTTCGTGTGTATGATTCATTCAAAATCGACACAAATCGATCGGTCATCCAGCCCATCGGCTTTTCAGGGCTGAATAACAGTAACCATTGTATTGCAAAGCCATTCGCATCCATTCTTCGAGTATTCGATATCAGTCTGGATCACTCCACCATAATTGACCTAAATCGATGGGTCTTTCAGCCAGACGTCTTTTCATGGCTGAATGACGGTAACGATTGTATTGCAAAGGCATTCGCATCCATTCTTCGTGAATTCGCATTTCGTCTGGATGATTCCTTCAAAATCGACCCAAATCGATGTGTCATCTAGCCAATCGTCTTTTCAGGGATGAATAACAGTAACTATAGTATTGCGAAGTCCATCGCATCCATTCTTCGAGTATTCGCTATCAGTTTGGGACATTACATCACTATTGACCTAAATCGTTGGGTCTTTCAGCCAGACGTCTTTTCATTGCTGAATAACAGCAAAGATTGTATTGCAAAGCCATTCGCAACCAATCTTCTAGAACTGGTTTCCGCCTTTATAAATCCTTCAAAATCGACCTAAATTCGATGTATCTTTCAGCCAGATGTCGTTTCAGGACTGAATAACAGTAATGTCTGTATTGAGAAACCATTCGCATCCATTTTTCGCGAATTCGTTTTTCGTGTGTATGATTCTTTCAAAATCGACGCAAATCGATGGGTCATCCAGCCAATTGTCTTTTCATGGCCGAATAATAGTTACGATTGTATTGCGAAGACCATCGCATCCATTCTTCGAGTATTCGCTATCAGTCTGGATCACTCCATCATAATTGACCTAAATCGATGGCTCTTTCTGCCAGACGTCTTTTCATGGCTGAATGACGGTAACGATTGTATTGCAAAGCAATTGGCATCCAATCGTTGAGAATTTGCTTTCGGGTTTCCGTCAAAATCGACATAAATCGATGGGTCATCCAGCCAATTGTCTTTTCATGGCTGAATAACAGTAACGATTGTATTGCGAAGTCCATCGCATCCATTCTTCGAGTATTCGATATCATTCTGGATCACTCCATCATAATTGACCTAAATCGATGGGTCATCCAGCCAATCTTCTTTTCAGGGCTGAATAACAGTAACGATTTTATTGCAAAGCCATTCACATCCATTATTCGTGAATTTGCATTTCGTGTGGATGATTCCTTCAAAATCGACCCAAATCGATGTGTCATCCAGCCAATCGTCTTTTCAGGGATGAATAACAGTAACGATTGTATTGCAAAGACATTCGCATCCATTCTTCGAGTATTCGCTATCAGTCTGGGTCACTCGAACATTATTGACCTAAATCGATGGGTCTTTCAGCCAGACGTCTTTTCCTGGCTGAATAACCGTAACGATTGTATTGCAAAGCCTTTCGCATCCATTCTTCGTGAATTCGCATTTCGTGTGGATGATTCCTTCATAGTCGACCCAAATCGATGTGTCATCCAGCCAATCGTCTTTCCAGGAATGAATAACAGTAACGATTGTATTGCGAATACCATCGCATCCATTCTTCGAGTATTCGATATCAGTCTGGATCACTCCATCATAATTGACCTAAATCGATGGGTCTTTCAGCCAGACGTCTTTTCATGGCTGCATAACAGTAACGATTGTATTGCGATGCCATTCGCATCCAATCTTCTAGAACGCGTTTCCGCCTTTATAAATCCTTCAAAATCGACCTAAATTCGATGGATCTTTCAGCCAGACGTCTTTTCAGGACTGAATAACAGTAATGTCAGTGTTGCGAAACCATTCGCATCCATTTTTCACGAATTCGTTTTTCGTGTGTATGATTCATTCAAAATCGACACAAATCGATCGGTCATCCAGCCCATCGGCTTTTCAGGGCTGAATAACAGTAACCATTGTATTGCAAAGCCATTCGCATCCATTCTTCGAGTATTCGATATCAGTCTGGATCACTCCACCATAATTGACCTAAATCGATGGGTCTTTCAGCCAGACATCTTTTCATGGCTGAATGACGGTAACGATTGTATTGCAAAGGCATTCGCATCCATTCTTCGTGAATTCGCATTTCGTCTGGATGATTCCTTCAAAATCGACCCAAATCGATGTGTCATCTAGCCAATCGTCTTTTCAGGGATGAATAACAGTAACTATAGTATTGCGAAGTTCCGCATCCATTCTTCGAGTATTCGCTATCAGTTTGGGTCATTACATCACTATTGACCTAAATCGTTGGGTCTTTCAGCCAGACGTCTTTTCATTGCTGAATATCAGCAAAGATTGTATTGCAAAGCCATTCGCAACCAATCTTCTAGAACTGGTTTCCGCCTTTATAAATCCTTCAAAATCGACCTAAATTCGATGTATCTTTCAGCCAGATGTCGTTTCAGGACTGAATAACAGTAATGTCTGTATTGAGAAACCATTCGCATACATTTTTCGCGAATTCGTTTTTCGTGTGTATGATTCTTTCAAAATCGACGCAAATCGATGGGTCATCCAGCCAATTGTCTTTTCATGGCCGAATAATAGTTACGATTGTATTGCGAAGACCATCGCATCCATTCTTCGAGTATTCGCTATCAGTCTGGATCACTCCATCATAATTGACCTAAATCGATGGCTCTTTCTGCCAGACGTCTTTTCATGGCTGAATGACGGTAACGATTGTATTGCAAAGCAATTGGCATCCAATCGTTGAGAATTTGCTTTCGGGTTTCCGTCAAAATCGACATAAATCGATGGGTCATCCAGCCAATTGTCTTTTCATGGCTGAATAACAGTAACGATTGTATTGCGAAGTCCATCGCATCCATTCTTCGAGTATTCGATATCATTCTGGATCACTCCATCATAATTGACCTAAATCGATGGGTCATCCAGCCAATCTTCTTTTCAGGGCTGAATAACAGTAACGATTTTATTGCAAAGCCATTCACATCCATTATTCGTGAGTTTGCATTTCGTGTGGATGATTCCTTCAAAATCGACCCAAATCGATGTGTCATCCAGCCAATCGTCTTTTCAGGGATGAATAACAGTAACGATAGTATTGCAAAGACATTCGCATCCATTCTTCGAGTATTCGCTATCAGTCTGGGTCACTCGAACATTATTGACCTAAATCGATGGGTCTTTCAGCCAGACGTCTTTTCCTGGCTGAATAACCGTAACGATTGTATTGCAAAGCCTTTCGCATCCATTCTTCGTGAATTCGCATTTCGTGTGGATGATTCCTTCATAATCGACCCAAATCGATGTGTCATCCAGCCAATCTTCTTTCCAGGAATGAATAACAGTAACGATTGTATTGCGAATACCATCGCGTCCATTCTTCGAGTATTCGATATCAGTCTGGATCACTCCATCATAATTGACCTAAATCGATGGGTCTTTCAGCCAGACGTCTTTTCATGGCTGCATAACAGCAACGATTGTATTGCGATGCCATTCGCATCCAATCTTCTAGAACGCGTTTCCGCCTTTATAAATCCTTCAAAATCGACCTAAATTCGATGGATCTTTCAGCCAGACGTCTTTTCAGGACTGAATAACAGTAATGTCAGTGTTGCGAAACCATTCGCATCCATTTTTCACGAATTCGTTTTTCGTGTGTATGATTCATTCAAAATCGACACAAATCGATCGGTCATCCAGCCCATCGGCTTTTCAGGGCTGAATAACAGT
Organism: Ephialtes manifestator; assembly: GCA_963970395.1. Classification (NCBI taxonomy): domain Eukaryota; kingdom Metazoa; phylum Arthropoda; class Insecta; order Hymenoptera; family Ichneumonidae; genus Ephialtes; species Ephialtes manifestator. The sequence continues at coordinate 20,478,367 of OZ019968.1, forward strand.
AACCATTGTATTGCAAAGCCATTCGCATCCATTCTTCGAGTATTCGATATCAGTCTGGATCACTCCACCATAATTGACCTAAATCGATGGGTCTTTCAGCCAGACATCTTTTCATGGCTGAATGACGGTAACGATTGTATTGCAAAGGCATTCGCATCCATTCTTCGTGAATTCGCATTTCGTCTGGATGATTCCTTCAAAATCGACCCAAATCGATGTGTCATCTAGCCAATCGTCTTTTCAGGGATGAATAACAGTAACTATAGTATTGCGAAGTCCATCGCATCCATTCTTCGAGTATTCGCTATCAGTTTGGGACATTACATCACTATTGACCTAAATCGTTGGGTCTTTCAGCCAGACGTCTTTTCATTGCTGAATAACAGCAAAGATTGTATTGCAAAGCCATTCGCAACCAATCTTCTAGAACTGGTTTCCGCCTTTATAAATCCTTTAAAATCGACCTAAATTCGATGTATCTTTCAGCCAGATGTCGTTTCAGGACTGAATAACAGTAATGTCTGTATTGAGAAACCATTCGCATACATTTTTCGCGAATTCGTTTTTCGTGTGTATGATTCTTTCAAAATCGACGCAAATCGATGGGTCATCCAGCCAATTGTCTTTTCATGGCCGAATAATAGTTACGATTGTATTGCGAAGACCATCGCATCCATTCTTCGAGTATTCGCTATCAGTCTGGATCACTCCATCATAATTGACCTAAATCGATGGCTCTTTCTGCCAGACGTCTTTTCATGGCTGAATGACGGTAACGATTGTATTGCAAAGCAATTGGCATCCAATCGTTGAGAATTTGCTTTCGGGTTTCCGTCAAAATCGACATAAATCGATGGGTCATCCAGCCAATTGTCTTTTCATGGCTGAATAACAGTAACGATTGTATTGCGAAGTCCATCGCATCCATTCTTCGAGTATTCGATATCATTCTGGATCACTCCATCATAATTGACCTACATCGATGGGTCATCCAGCCAATCTTCTTTTCAGGGCTGAATAACGGTAACGATTTTATTGCAAAGCCATTCACATCCATTATTCGTGAGTTTGCATTTCGTGTGGATGATTCCTTCAAAATCGACCCAAATCGATTTGTCATCCAGCCAATCGTCTTTTCAGGGATGAATAACAGTAACGATAGTATTGCAAAGACATTCGCATCCATTCGTCGAGTATTCGCTATCAGTCTGGGTCACTCGAACATTATTGACCTAAATCGATGGGTCTTTCAGCCAGACGTCTTTTCCTGGCTGAATAACCGTAACGATTGTATTGCAAAGCCTTTCGCATCCATTCTTCGTGAATTCGCATTTCGTGTGGATGATTCCTTCATAATCGACCCAAATCGATGTGTCATCCAGCCAATCTTCTTTCCAGGAATGAATAACAGTAACGATTGTATTGCGAATACCATCGCGTCCATTCTTCGAGTATTCGATATCAGTCTGGATCACTCCATCATAATTGACCTAAATCGATGGGTCTTTCAGCCAGACGTCTTTTCATGGCTGCATAACAGCAACGATTGTATTGCGATGCCATTCGCATCCAATCTTCTAGAACGCGTTTCCGCCTTTATAAATCCTTCAAAATCGACCTAAATTCGATGGATCGTTCAGCCAGACGTCTTTTCAGGACTGAATAACAGTAATGTCAGTGTTGCGAAACCATTCGCATCCATTTTTCACGAATTCGTTTTTCGTGTGTATGATTCATTCAAAATCGACACAAATCGATCGGTCATCCAGCCCATCGGCTTTTCAGGGCTGAATAACAGTAACCATTGTATTGCAAAGCCATTCGCATCCATTCTTCGAGTATTCGATATCAGTCTTGATCACTCCTTCATAATTGACCTAAATCGATGGATCTTCCAGCCAGACGTCTTTTCCTGGCTGAATAACAGTAACGATTGTATTGCAAAGCCATTCGCATCCATTCTTCGTGAATTCGCATTTCGTGTGGATGATTCCTTCAAAATCGACCCAAGTCGATGTGTCATCCAGCCTATCGTCTTTTCAGGGATGAATAACAGTAACTATAGTATTGCGAAGTCCATCGCATCCATTCTTCGAGTATTCGATATCAGTCTTGATCACTCCTTCATAATTGACCTAAATCGATGGATCTTCCAGCCAGACGTCTTTTCCTGGCTGAATAACAGTAACGATTGTATTGCAAAGCCATTCGCATCCATTCATCGTGAATTCGCATTTCGTGTGGATGATTCCTTCAAAATCGACCCAAATCGATGTGTCATCCAGCCAATCGTCTTTTCAGGGACGAATAACAGTAACGATTGTATTGCAAAGACCATCACATCCATTCTTCGAGTATTCGCTATCAGTTTGGGTCATTACATCACTATTGACCTAAATCGATGGGTCTTTCAGCCAGACGTCTTTTCATGGCTGAATAACAGTAACGATTATATTGCAAAGCCATTCGCATCCAATCTTCTAGAACGCGTTTCCGCCTTTATAAATCCTTCAAAATCGACCTAAATTCGATGGATCTTTCAGCCAGACGTCTTTTCAGGACTGAATAACAGTAATGTCAGTGTTGCGAAACCATTCGCATCCATTTTTCACGAATTCGTTTTTCGCGTGTATGATTCATTCAAAATCGACACAAATCGATCGGTCATCCAGCCAATCGCCTTTTCAGGGCTGAATAACAGTAACCATTGTATTGCAAAGCCATTCGCATCCATTCTTCGAGTATTCGATATCAGTCTGGATCACTCCACCATAATGTGACCTAAAAATCGATGGGTCTTTCAGCCAGACGTCTTTTCATGGCTGAATGACGGTAACGATTGTATTGCAAAGGCATTCGCATCCATTCTTCGTGAATTCGCATTTCGTCTGGATGATTCCTTCAAAATCGACCCAAATCGATGTGTCATCTAGCCAATCGTCTTTTCAGGGATGAATAACAGTAACTATAGTATTGCGAAGTCCATCGCATCCATTCTTCGAGTATTCGCTATCAGTCTGCATCACTCCATCATAATTGACCTAAATCGATGGTTCTTTCAGACAGATGTCTTTTCATGGCTGGATCACAGTAACGATTATATTGCAAAGCCATTCGCATCGAATCGTTGAGAATTTGCTTTCCGCTTGCCATCAAAATCGACATAAATCGATGGGTCATCCAGCCAATTGTCTTTTCATGGCTGAATAACAGTAACTATTGTATTGCGACGTCCATCGCATCCATTCTTCGTGTATTCGCTAATAGTCTGAATCACTCCTTTATAATTGACCTAAATCGATGGGTCTTCCAGCCAGACATCTTTTCAGGACTGAATAAAAGTAATGTATGCATTGAGAAACCATTCGCATCCATTTTCCGCGATTTCGTTTTTCGGGTATATGATTCTTTCAAAATCGACACAAATCGATGGGTCATACAGCCAATCGGCTTTTCACGGCTGAATAACAGTAACCATTGTATTGCGAAGTCCATCGCATCCATTCATCGAGTATTCGCTATCAGTCTTGATCACTCCATCATAATTGACCTAAATCGATGGGTCTTTCAGCCAGACGTCTTTTCATGGATGAATAACATTAACGATTATATTGCAAAGCCATTCGCATCCAATCTGCTAGAACTCGTTTCCGCCTTTATAAATCCTTCAAAATCGACTTAAATTCGATGGATCTTTCAGCCAGACGTCTTTTCAGGACTGAATAACAGTAATATCTGTATTGCGAAACCATTCGCATCCATGTTTCACGAATTCGTTTTTCGTGTGTATGATTCATTCAAAATCGAAACAAATCGATGGGTCATCCAGCCAATCGGCTTTTCAGGGCTGAATAACAGCAACCATTGTATTGCAAAGCCATTCGCATCCAATATTCTAGAACTCATTGCCGCCTTTATAACGCCTTCAATATCGACCTAAATTCGATGGATCTTTCAGATAGACGTCTTTTCAGGACTGAATAACAGTAAGGACAGATTGTATTGCATAGCCATTCGCATCCATTCTTCGTGAATTCGCATTTCGTGTGGATGATTCCTTCAAAATCGACCCAAGTCGATGTGTCATCCAGCCTATCGTCTTTTCAGGGATGAATAACAGTAACTATAGTATTGCGAAGTCCATCGCATCCATTCTTCGAGTATTCGATATCAGTCTGGATCACTCCTTCATAATTGACCTAAATCGATGGATCTTTCAGCCAGACGTCTTTTCCTGGCTGAATAACAGTAACGATTGTATTGCAAAGCCATTCGCATCCATTCATCGTGAATTCGCATTTCGTGTGGATGATTCCTTCAAAATCGACCCAAATCGATGTGTCATCCAGCCAATCGTCTTTTCAGGGACGAATAACAGTAACGATTGTATTGCAAAGACCATCACATCCATTCTTCGAGTATTCGCTATCAGTTTGGGTCATTACATCACTATTGACCTAAATCGATGGGTCTTTCAGCCAGACGTCTTTTCATGGCTGAATAACAGCAAAGATTGTATTGCAAAGCCATTCGCAACCAAACTTCTAGAACTAGTTTCCGCCTTTATAAATCCTTCAAAATCGGCCTAAATTCGATGTATCTTTCAGCCAGATGTCTTTTCAGGACTGAACAACAGTAATGTCTGTATTGAGAAACCATTCGCATCCATTTTTCGCGAATTCGTTTTTCGTGTGTATGATTCTTTCAAAATCGACGCAAATCGATGGGTCATCCAGCCAATTGTCTTTTCATGGCCGAATAATAGTTACGATTGTATTGCGAACACCATCGCATCCATTCTTCGAGTATTCGATATCATTCTGGATCACTCCATCATAATTGACCTAAATCGTTGGGTCATCCAGCCAATCTTCTTTTCAGGGCTGAATAACATTAACTATAGTATTGCAAAGCCATTCGCATCCATTCTTCGAGTATTCGCTATCAGTTTGGGTCATTACATCACTATTGACCTAAATCGTTGGGTCTTTCAGCCAGACGTCTTTTCATTGCTGAATAACAGCAAAGATTGTATTGCAAAGCCATTCGCAACCAATCTTCTAGAACTGGTTTCCGCCTTTATAAATCCTTCAAAATCGACCTAAATTCGATGTATCTTTCAGCCAGATGTCGTTTCAGGACTGAATAACAGTAATGTCTGTATTGAGAAACCATTCGCATCCATTTTTCGCGAATTCGTTTTTCGTGTGTATGATTCTTTCAAAATCGACGCAAATCGATGGGTCATCCAGCCAATTGTCTTTCCATGGCCGAATAATAGTTACGATTGTATTGCGAAGACCATCGCATCCATTCTTCGAGTATTCGATATCAGTCTGGATCACTCCATCATAATTGACCTAAATCGATGGCGCTTTCTGCCAGACGTCTTTTCATGGCTGAATGACGGTAACGATTGTATTGCAAAGCAATTGGCATCCAATCGTTGAGAATTTGCTTTTGGGTTTCCGTCAAAATCGACATAAATCGATGGGTCATCCAGCCAATTGTCTTTTCATGGCTGAATAACAGTAACGATTGTTTTGCGAAGTCCATCGCATCCATTCTTCGAGTATTCGATATCATTCTGGATCACTCCATCATAATTGACCTAAATCGATGGGTCATCCAGCCAATCTTCTTTTCAGGGCTGAATAACAGTAACGATTTTATTGCAAAGCCATTCACATCCATTATTCGTGAGTTTGCATTTCGTGTGGATGATTCCTTCAAAATCGACCCAAATCGATGTGTCATCCAGCCAATCGTCTTTTCAGGGATGAATAACAGTAACGATAGTATTGCAAAGACATTCGCATCCATTCTTCGAGTATTCGCTATCAGTCTGGGTCACTCGAACATTATTGACCTAAATCGATGGGTCTTTCAGCCAGACGTCTTTTCCTGGCTGAATAACCGTAACGATTGTATTGCAAAGCCTTTCGCATCCATTCTTCGTGAATTCGCATTTCGTGTGGATGATTCCTTCATAATCGAACCAAATCGATGTGTCATCCAGCCAATCGTCTTTCCAGGAATGAATAACAGTAACGATTGTATTGCGAATACCATCGCATCCATTCTTCGAGTATTCGATATCAGTCCGGATCACTCCATCATCATAATTGACCTAAATCGATGGGTCTTTCAGCCAGACGTCTTTTCATGGCTGAATAACAGCAACGATTGTATTGCGATGCCATTCGCATCCAATCTTCTAGAACGCGTTTCCGCCTTTATAAATCCTTCAAAATCAACCTAAATTCGATGGATCATTCAGCCAGACCTCTTTTCAGGACTGAATAACAGTAATGTCAGTGTTGCGAAACCATTCGCATACATTTTTCACGAATTCGTTTTTCGTGTGTATGATTCATTCAAAATCGACACAAATCGATCGGTCATCCACCCCATCGGCTTTTCAGGGCTGAATAACAGTAACCATTGTATTGCAAAGCCATTCGCATCCATTCTTCGAGTATTCGATATCAGTCTGGATCACTCCACCATAATTGACCTAAATCGATGGGTCTTTTAGCCAGACGTCTGTTCATGGCTGAATAACAGTAACTATTGTATTGCGAAGTCCATCGCATCCATTCTTCGTGTATTCGCTATCAGTCTCGGTCACTCACACCATCCTAATTGACCTAAATCGATGGGTCTTCTAGCCAGAAGTCTTTTCAGGACTGAAAAACAGTAATGTCTGTATTGAGAAACCATTCGCATCCATTTTTCGCGAATTCGTTTTTCGGGTGTATGATTCTTTCAAAATCGACACAAATCGATGGGTCATACAGCCAATCGGCTTTTCACGGCTGAATAACAGTAACCATTGTATTGCGAAGTCCATCGCATCCATTCTTCGAGTATTCGCTAATAGTCTGGATCACTCGTTTATAATTGACCTAAATCGATGAATCTTTCAGCGAGACGTCTTTTCCTGGCTGAATAACAGTAACGATTGTATTGCAAAGCCATTCGCATCCATTCTTCGTGAATTAGCATTTCGTGTGGATGATTCCTACAAAATCGACCCACATCGATGTGTAATCCAGCCAATCGTCTTTTCAGGGACAAATAATAGTTACGATTGTATTGCGAAGGCCACCGCATCCATTCTTCGAGTATTCGCTATCAGTCTCGATCACTCCATCATAATTGACCTAAATCGATGGGTATTTCAGCCAGACGTCTCTTCATGGCTGAATAACAGTAACGATTGTATTGCAAAGTCATTCGCACCCAATCGTTCAGAATTTGCTTTCCGCTTTCCAGCAAAATCGACATAAATCGATGGATCATCGAGCCAATTGTCTTTTCATGGCTGAATAACAGTAACTATTGTATTGCAAAGCCATTCGCATCCATTCTTCGTGAATTCGCATTTCGTGTGGATGATTCCTTCAATATCGACCCAAATCCATGTGTCATCCAGCCAATCGTCTTTTCAAGATTGAATAACAGTAACGATTGTATTGCGAAGTCCATCGCATCCATTCTTCGAGTATTCGACATCAGTCGGGATCACTCGATCATAATTGACCTAAATCGATGGGTGTTTCAGCCAGACGTCATTTCATGGCTGAATAACGGTAACGATTGTATTGCAAAGCCATTCGAATCCAATCGTTGAGAATTTGCTTTCCGCTTTCCATCAAAATCGACATAAATCGATGGGTCATCCAGCCAATTGTCTTTTCATGGCTGAATAACAGTAACTATTGAATTGCGAAGTCCATCGCATCCATTCTTCGAGTATTCCCTAATAGTCTGGATCACTCCTTTATTATTGACCTAAATCGATGGATCTTTCAGCCAGATGTCTTTTCATGACTGAACAACAGTAATGTCTGTATTGAGAAACCATTCTTCACGAATTCGCATTTCGTGTGGATGATTCCTTCAAAATCGACCCAAATGGATGTGTCATCCAGCCAATCGTCTTTTCAGGGATGAATAAGAGTAACGATTGTATTGCGAATTCCATCGCGTCCTATCTTCGAGTATTCGATGTCAGTCTGGATCACTCCATCATAATTGACCTAAATCGATGGGTCTTTCAGCCAGACGTTTTTTCATGGCTGAATAACGGTAACAATAAAATTGCAAAGCCATTCGCATCCAATCTTCTAGAACTCGTTTCCGCCTTTATAAATCCTTCAAAATCGACTTAAATTCGATGGATCTTTCAGCCAGACGTCTTTTCAGGACTGAATAACCGTAACCATTGTATTGCAAAGCCATTCGCATCTATTCTTCGATTATTCGATATCAGTCTGGATCACTCCATCATAATTGACCTAAATCGATGGTTCTTTCAGCCAGACGTCTTTTCATGGCTGAATAACGGTAACGATTGTATTGCAAAGCCATTCGCTTCCAATCGTTGAGAATTTGCTTTCGGCTTTTCTTCAACATCGACATCAATCGATGGGTCATCCAGCCAATTGTCCTTTCATGGCTGAATCACAATAACTATTGTATTGCGAAGTCCATCGCATCCATTCTTCGAGTATTCGATATCATTCTGGATCACTCCATCATAATTGACCTAAATCGATGGGTCATCCAGCCAATCTTCTTTTCAGGGCTGAATAACAGTAACGATTTTATTGCAAAGCCATTCACATCCATTATTCGTGAGTTTGCATTTCGTGTGGATGATTCCTTCAAAATCGACCCAAATCGATGTGTCATATAGCCAATCGTCTTTTCAGGGATGAATAATAGTAACGATAGTATTGCAAAGACATTCGCATCCATTCTTCGAGTATTCGCTATCAGTCTGGGTCACTCGAACATTATTGACCTAAATCGATGGGTCTTTCAGCCAGACGTCTTTTCCTGGCTGAATAACCGTAACGATTGTATTGCAAAGCCTTTCGCATCCATTCTTCGTGAATTCGTATTTCGTGTGGATGATTCCTTCATAATCGACCCAAATCGATGTGTCATCCAGCCAATCTTCTTTCCAGGAATGAATAACAGTAACGATTGTATTGCGAATACCATCGCGTCCATTCTTCGAGTATTCGATATCAGTCTGGATCACTCCATCATAATTGACCTAAATCGATGGGTCTTTCAGCCAGTCGTCTTTTCATGGCTGCATAACAGCAACGATTGTATTGCGATGCCATTCGCATCCAATCTTCTAGAACGCGTTTCCGCCTTTATAAATCCTTCAAAATCGACCTAAATTCGATGGATCTTTCAGCCAGACGTCATTTCAGGACTGAATAACAGTAATGTCAGTGTTGCGAAACCATTCGCATCCATTTTTCACGAATTCGTTTTTCGTGTGTATGATTCATTCAAAATCGACACAAATCGATCGGTCATCCAGCCCATCGGCTTTTCAGGGCTGAATAACAGTAACCATTGTATTGCAAAGCCATTCGCATCCATTCTTCGAGTATTCGATATCATTCTGGATCACTCCACCATAATTGACCTAAATCGATGGGTCTTTCAGCCAGTCGTCTGTTCATGGCTGAATAACAGTAACGATTGTATTGCAAAGGCATTCAGATCCAATCGTTGAGGATTTGCTTTCCGCTTTCCTTCAAAATCGACATAAATTGATGTGCCATCCAGCCAATTGTCTTTTCATGGCTGAATAATAGTAACTATTGTATTGCGAAGTCCATCGCATCCATTCTTCGTGTATTCACTATCAGTCTCGGTCACTCACACCATCATAATTGACCTAAATCGATGGGTCCTCTAGCCAGAAGTCTTTTCAGGACTGAAAAACAGTAATGTCTGTATTGAGAAACCATTCGCATCCATTTTTCGCGAATTCGTTTTTCGGGTGTATGATTCTTTCAAAATCGACATAAATCGATGGGTCATACAGCCAATCGGCTTTTCCTGGCTGAATAAGAGTAACGATTGTATTGCAAAGCCATTCGCATCCATTCTTCGTGAATTCGCATTTCGTGTGGACGATTCCTTCGAAATCGACCCAAATCGATGTATCATCTAGCCAATCGTCTTTTCAGGGATGAATAACAGTAACTATAGTATTGCGAAGTCCATCGCATCCATTCTTCGAGTATTCGCTATCAGTCTGCATCACTCTATCATAATTGACCTAAATCGATGGTTCTTTCAGACAGATGTCTTTTCATGGCTGAATCACAGTAACGATTATATTGCAAAGCCATTCGCATCGAATCGTTGAGAATTTGCTTTCCGCTTGCCATCAAAATCGACATAAATCGATGGGTCATCCAGCCAATTGTCTTTTCATGGCTGAATAACAGTAACTATTGTATTGCGACGTCCATCGCATCCATTCTTCGTGTATTCGCTAATAGTCTGAATCACTCCTTTATAATTGACCTAAATCGATGGGTCTTCCAGCCAGACATCTTTTCAGGACTGAATAAAAGTAATGTATGCATTGAGAAACCATTCGCATCCATTTTCCGCGATTTCGTTTTTCGGGTATATGATTCTTTCAAAATCGACACAAATTGATGGGTCATACAGCCAGTCGGCTTTTCACGGCTGAATAACAGTAACCATTGTATTGCGAAGTCCATCGCATCCATTCATCGAGTATTCGCTATCAGTCTTGATCACTCCATCATAATTGACCTAAATCGATGGGTCTTTCAGCCAGACGTCTTTTCATGGCTGAATAACAGTAACGATTATATTGCAAAGCCATTCGCATCCAATCTGCTAGAACTCGTTTCCGCCTTTATAAATCCTTCAAAATCGACTTAAATTCGATGGATCTTTTAGCCAGACGTCTTTTCAGGACTGAATAACACTAATATCTGTATTGCGAAACCATTCGCATCCATGTTTCACGAATTCGTTTTTCGTGTGTATGATTCATTCAAAATCGAAACAAATCGATGGGTCATCCAGCCAATCGGCTTTTCAGGGCTGAATAACAGCAACCATTGTATAGCAAAGCCATTCGCATCCATTCTTCGTGAATTCGCATTTCGTGTGGATGATTCCTTCAAAATCGACCCAAGTCGATGTGTCATCCAGCCTATCGTCTTTTCAGGGATGAATAACAGTAACTATAGTATTGCGAAGTCCATCGCATCCATTCTTCGAGTATTCGATATCAGTCTGGATCATTCCTTCATAATTGACCTAAAGCGATGGGTCTTTCAGCCAGACGTCTTTTCAGGACTGAATAACAGTCTCTATTGCGAAACCATTCGCATCCATTTTTCACGAATTCGTTTTTCGTGTGTATGATTCATTCTACATCCACACAAATCGACGGGTCATCCAGCCAATCGGCTTTTTAGGGCTGAATAACAGTAACCATTGTATTGCAAAGGCATTCGCATCCATTTTTCGATTATTCGATATCAGTCTGGATCACTCCATCATAATTGACCTAAATCGATGGGTCTTTCAGCCAGACGTTTTTTCATGGCTGAATAACGGTAACAATAAAATTGCAAAGCCATTCGCATCCAATCTTCTAGAACTCGTTTCCGCCTTTATAAATCCTTCAAAATCGACTTAAATTCGATGGATCTTTCAGCCAGACGTCTTTTCAGGACTGAATAACCGTAACCATTGTATTGCAAAGCCATTCGCATCTATTCTTCGATTATTCGATATCAGTCTGGATCACTCCATCATAATTGACCTAAATCGATGGTTCTTTCAGCCAGACGTCTTTTCATGGCTGAATAACGGTAACGATTGTATTGCAAAGCCATTCGCTTCCAATCGTTGAGAATTTGCTTTCGGCTTTTCTTCAACATCGACATCAATCGATGGGTCATCCAGCCAATTGTCCTTTCATGGCTGAATCACAATAACTATTGTATTGCGAAGTCCATCGCATCCATTCTTCGAGTATTCGATATCATTCTGGATCACTCCATCATAATTGACCTAAATCGATGGGTCATCCAGCCAATCTTCTTTTCAGGGCTGAATAACAGTAACGATTTTATTGCAAAGCCATTCACATCCATTATTCGTGAGTTTGCATTTCGTGTGGATGATTCCTTCAAAATCGACCCAAATCGATGTGTCATATAGCCAATCGTCTTTTCAGGGATGAATAATAGTAACGATAGTATTGCAAAGACATTCGCATCCATTCTTCGAGTATTCGCTATCAGTCTGGGTCACTCGAACATTATTGACCTAAATCGATGGGTCTTTCAGCCAGACGTCTTTTCCTGGCTGAATAACCGTAACGATTGTATTGCAAAGCCTTTCGCATCCATTCTTCGTGAATTCGTATTTCGTGTGGATGATTCCTTCATAATCGACCCAAATCGATGTGTCATCCAGCCAATCTTCTTTCCAGGAATGAATAACAGTAACGATTGTATTGCGAATACCATCGCGTCCATTCTTCGAGTATTCGATATCAGTCTGGATCACTCCATCATAATTGACCTAAATCGATGGGTCTTTCAGCCAGTCGTCTTTTCATGGCTGCATAACAGCAACGATTGTATTGCGATGCCATTCGCATCCAATCTTCTAGAACGCGTTTCCGCCTTTATAAATCCTTCAAAATCGACCTAAATTCGATGGATCTTTCAGCCAGACGTCATTTCAGGACTGAATAACAGTAATGTCAGTGTTGCGAAACCATTCGCATCCATTTTTCACGAATTCGTTTTTCGTGTGTATGATTCATTCAAAATCGACACAAATCGATCGGTCATCCAGCCCATCGGCTTTTCAGGGCTGAATAACAGTAACCATTGTATTGCAAAGCCATTCGCATCCATTCTTCGAGTATTCGATATCATTCTGGATCACTCCACCATAATTGACCTAAATCGATGGGTCTTTCAGCCAGTCGTCTGTTCATGGCTGAATAACAGTAACGATTGTATTGCAAAGGCATTCAGATCCAATCGTTGAGGATTTGCTTTCCGCTTTCCTTCAAAATCGACATAAATTGATGTGCCATCCAGCCAATTGTCTTTTCATGGCTGAATAATAGTAACTATTGTATTGCGAAGTCCATCGCATCCATTCTTCGTGTATTCACTATCAGTCTCGGTCACTCACACCATCATAATTGACCTAAATCGATGGGTCCTCTAGCCAGAAGTCTTTTCAGGACTGAAAAACAGTAATGTCTGTATTGAGAAACCATTCGCATCCATTTTTCGCGAATTCGTTTTTCGGGTGTATGATTCTTTCAAAATCGACATAAATCGATGGGTCATACAGCCAATCGGCTTTTCCTGGCTGAATAAGAGTAACGATTGTATTGCAAAGCCATTCGCATCCATTCTTCGTGAATTCGCATTTCGTGTGGACGATTCCTTCGAAATCGACCCAAATCGATGTATCATCTAGCCAATCGTCTTTTCAGGGATGAATAACAGTAACTATAGTATTGCGAAGTCCATCGCATCCATTCTTCGAGTATTCGCTATCAGTCTGCATCACTCTATCATAATTGACCTAAATCGATGGTTCTTTCAGACAGATGTCTTTTCATGGCTGAATCACAGTAACGATTATATTGCAAAGCCATTCGCATCGAATCGTTGAGAATTTGCTTTCCGCTTGCCATCAAAATCGACATAAATCGATGGGTCATCCAGCCAATTGTCTTTTCATGGCTGAATAACAGTAACTATTGTATTGCGACGTCCATCGCATCCATTCTTCGTGTATTCGCTAATAGTCTGAATCACTCCTTTATAATTGACCTAAATCGATGGGTCTTCCAGCCAGACATCTTTTCAGGACTGAATAAAAGTAATGTATGCATTGAGAAACCATTCGCATCCATTTTCCGCGATTTCGTTTTTCGGGTATATGATTCTTTCAAAATCGACACAAATTGATGGGTCATACAGCCAGTCGGCTTTTCACGGCTGAATAACAGTAACCATTGTATTGCGAAGTCCATCGCATCCATTCATCGAGTATTCGCTATCAGTCTTGATCACTCCATCATAATTGACCTAAATCGATGGGTCTTTCAGCCAGACGTCTTTTCATGGCTGAATAACAGTAACGATTATATTGCAAAGCCATTCGCATCCAATCTGCTAGAACTCGTTTCCGCCTTTATAAATCCTTCAAAATCGACTTAAATTCGATGGATCTTTTAGCCAGACGTCTTTTCAGGACTGAATAACACTAATATCTGTATTGCGAAACCATTCGCATCCATGTTTCACGAATTCGTTTTTCGTGTGTATGATTCATTCAAAATCGAAACAAATCGATGGGTCATCCAGCCAATCGGCTTTTCAGGGCTGAATAACAGCAACCATTGTATAGCAAAGCCATTCGCATCCATTCTTCGTGAATTCGCATTTCGTGTGGATGATTCCTTCAAAATCGACCCAAGTCGATGTGTCATCCAGCCTATCGTCTTTTCAGGGATGAATAACAGTAACTATAGTATTGCGAAGTCCATCGCATCCATTCTTCGAGTATTCGATATCAGTCTGGATCATTCCTTCATAATTGACCTAAAGCGATGGGTCTTTCAGCCAGACGTCTTTTCAGGACTGAATAACAGTCTCTATTGCGAAACCATTCGCATCCATTTTTCACGAATTCGTTTTTCGTGTGTATGATTCATTCTACATCCACACAAATCGACGGGTCATCCAGCCAATCGGCTTTTTAGGGCTGAATAACAGTAACCATTGTATTGCAAAGGCATTCGCATCCATTTTTCGATTATTCGATATCAGTCTGGATCACTCCATCATAATTGACCTAAATCGATGGTTCTTTCAGCCAGACGTCTTTTCATGGCTGAATAACGGTAACGATTGTATTGCGAAGTTCATCGCATCCTTTCTTCGAGTATTGAATATCAGTCTGGATCACTCCATCATAATTGACCTAAATCGATGTGTAATCCAGCCAATCGTCTTTTCAGGGACAAATAATAGTTACGATTGTATTGCGAAGGCCACCGCATCCATTCTTCGAGTATTCGCTATCAGTCTGGGTCACTCGATCATTATTGAACTAAATCGATGGTTCTTTCAGCCAGTCCTCTTTTCATGGCTGAATAACCGTAACGATTGTATTGCAAAGCCTTTCGCATCTATTCTTCGTGAATTCGCATTTCGTGTGGATGATTCCTTCAAAATCGACCCAAATCGATGTGTCATCCAGCCAATCGTCTTTCCAGGAATAAATAACAGTAACGATTGTATTGCGAATACCATCGCATCCATTCTTCGAGTATTCGATATCAGTCTGGATCACTCCATCATAATTGACCTAAATCGATGGGTCTTTCAGCCAGACGTCTTTTCAAGGCTGAATAACAGCAACGATTGTATTGCGATGCCATTCGCATCCAATCTTCTAGAACAAGTTCTCTCAGCCAGACGTCTTGTCAGGGCTGAATAACAGTAACCATTGTATTGCAAAGCTATTCGCACCCATTCTTCGAATATTCGATATCAGTGTGGATCACTCCACTATAATTGACCTAAATCGATGTGTCTTTCAGCCAGACGTCTGTTCATGGCTGAATAACAGTAACGATTGTATTGCAAAGCCATTCGCATCCAATCGTTGAGAATTTGCTTTCGGCTTTCCTTCAAAATCGACATAAATCGATGAGTCATCCAGTCAAATGTCTTTTCATGGCTGAATAACAGTAACTATTGTATTGCGAAGTCCATCGCATCCATTCTTCGAGTATTCGCTATCAGTCTGGATCACTCCATCATAATGGACCTAAATCGATGGGTCTTCCAGCCAGACATCTTTTCAGGACTGAATAAAAGTAATGTATGCATTGAGAAACCATTCGCATCCATTTTCCGCGATTTCGTTTTTCGGGTATATGATTCTTTCAAAATCGACACAAATCGATGGGTCATACAGCCAATCGGCTTTTCACGGCTGAATAACAGTAACCATTGTATTGCGAAGTCCATCGCATCCATTCATCGAGTATTCGCTATCAGTCTTGATCACTCCATCATAATTGACCTAAATCGATGGGTCTTTCAGCCAGACGTCTTTTCATGGCTGAATAACAGTAACGATTATATTGCAAAGCCATTCGCATCCAATCTGCTAGAACTCGTTTCCGCCTTTATAAATCCTTCAAAATCGACTTAAATTCGATGGATCTTTCAGCCAGACGTCTTTTCAGGACTGAATAACATTAATATCTGTATTGCGAAACCATTCGCATCCATTCTTCGTGAATTCGCATTTCGTGTGGATGATTCCTTCAAAATCGACCCAAGTCGATGTGTCATCCAGCCTATCGTCTTTTCAGGGATGAATAACAGTAACTATAGTATTGCGAAGTCCATCGCATCCATTCTTCGAGTATTCGATATCAGTCTGGATCACTCCTTCATAATTGACCTAAATCGATGGATCTTCCAGCCAATCTTCTTTTCAGGGCTGAATAACAGTAACGATTTTATTGCAAAGCCATTCGCATCCATTATTCGTGAGTTTGCATTTCGTGTGGATGATTCCTTCAAAATCGACCCAAATCGATGTGTCATCCAGCCAATCGTCTTTTCAGGGATGAATAACAGTAACGATAGTATTGCAAAGACATTCGCATCCATTCTTCGAGTATTCGCTATCAGTCTGGGTCACTCGAACATTATTGACCTAAATCGATGGGTCTTTCAGCCAGACGTCTTTTCCTGGCTGAATAACCGTAACGATTGTATTGCGATGCCATTCGCATCCAATCTTCTAGAACGCGTTTCCGCCTTTATAAATCCTTCAAAATCGACCTAAATTCGATGGATCGTTCAGCCAGACGTCTTTTCAGGACTGAATAACAGTAATGTCAGTGTTGCGAAACCATTCGCATCCATTTTTCACGAATTCGTTTTTCGTGTGTATGATTCATTCAAAATCGACACAAATCGATCGGTCATCCAGCCCATCGGCTTTTCAGGGCTGAATAACAGTAACCATTGTATTGCAAAGCCATTCGCATCCATTCTTCGAGTATTCGATATCAGTCTTGATCACTCCTTCATAATTGACCTAAATCGATGGATCTTCCAGCCAGACGTCTTTTCCTGGCTGAATAACAGTAACGATTGTATTGCAAAGCCATTCGCATCCATTCTTCGTGAATTCGCATTTCGTGTGGATGATTCCTTCAAAATCGACCCAAGTCGATGTGTCATCCAACCTATCGTCTTTTCAGGGATGAATAACAGTAACTATAGTATTGCGAAGTCCATCGCATCCATTCTTCGAGTATTCGATATCAGTCTTGATCACTCCTTCATAATTGACCTAAATCGATGGATCTTCCAGCCAGACGTCTTTTCCTGGCTGAATAACAGTAACGATTGTATTGCAAAGCCATTCGCATCCATTCATCGTGAATTCGCATTTCGTGTGGATGATTCCTTCAAAATCGACCCAAATCGATGTGTCATCCAGCCAATCGTCTTTTCAGGGACGAATAACAGTAACGATTGTATTGCAAAGACCATCACATCCATTCTTCGAGTATTCGCTATCAGTTTGGATCACTCCACCATAATTGACCTAAATCGATGGGTCTTTCAGCCAGACATCTTTTCATGGCTGAATGACGGTAACGATTGTATTGCAAAGGCATTCGCATCCATTCTTCGTGAATTCGCATTTCGTCTGGATGATTCCTTCAAAATCGACCCAAATCGATGTGTCATCTAGCCAATCGTCTTTTCAGGGATGAATAACAGTAACTATAGTATTGCGAAGTTCCGTATCCATTCTTCGAGTATTCGCTATCAGTTTGGGTCATTACATCACTATTGACCTAAATCGTTGGGTCTTTCAGCCAGACGTCTTTTCATTGCTGAATATCAGCAAAGATTGTATTGCAAAGCCATTCGCAACCAATCTTCTAGAACTGGTTTCCGCCTTTATAAATCCTTCAAAATCGACCTAAATTCGATGTATCTTTCAGCCAGATGTCGTTTCAGGACTGAATAACAGTAATGTCTGTATTGAGAAACCATTCGCATACATTTTTCGCGAATTCGTTTTTCGTGTGTATGATTCTTTCAAAATCGACGCAAATCGATGGGTCATCCAGCCAATTGTCTTTTCATGGCCGAATAATAGTTACGATTGTATTGCGAAGACCATCGCATCCATTCTTCGAGTATTCGCTATCAGTCTGGATCACTCCATCATAATTGACCTAAATCGATGGCTCTTTCTGCCAGACGTCTTTTCATGGCTGAATGACGGTAACGATTGTATTGCAAAGCAATTGGCATCCAATCGTTGAGAATTTGCTTTCGGGTTTCCGTCAAAATCGACATAAATCGATGGGTCATCCAGCCAATTGTCTTTTCATGGCTGAATAACAGTAACGATTGTATTGCGAAGTCCATCGCATTCATTCTTCGAGTATTCGATATCATTCTGGATCACTCCATCATAATTGACCTAAATCGATGGGTCATCCAGCCAATCTTCTTTTCAGGGCTGAATAACAGTAACGATTTTATTGCAAAGCCATTCACATCCATTATTCGTGAGTTTGCATTTCGTGTGGATGATTCCTTCAAAATCGACCCAAATCGATGTGTCATCCAGCCAATCGTCTTTTCAGGGATGAATAACAGTAACGATAGTATTGCAAAGACATTCGCATGCATTCTTCGAGTATTCGCTATCAGTCTGGGTCACTCGAACATTATTGACCTAAATCGATGGGTCTTTCAGCCAGACGTCTTTTCCTGGCTGAATAACTGTAACGATTGTATTGCAAAGCCTTTCGCATCCATTCTTCGTGAATTCGCATTTCGTGTGGATGATTCCTTCACAATCGACCCAAATCGATGTGTCATCCAGCCAATCGTCTTTCCAGGAATGAATAACAGTAACGATTGTATTGCGAATACCATCGCGTCCATTCTTCGAGTATTCCATATCAGTCTGGATCACTCCATCATAATTGACCTAAATCGATGGGTCTTTCAGCCAGACGTCTTTTCATGGCTGAATAACAGTAACGATTATATTGCAAAGCCATTCGCATCCAATCTGCTAGAACTCGTTTCCGCCTTTATAAATCCTTCAAAATCGACTTAAATTCGATGGATCTTTCAGCCAGACGTCTTTTCAGGACTGAATAACATTAATATCTGTATTGCGAAACCATTTGCATCCATTCTTCGTGAATTCGCATTTCGTGTGGATGATTCCTTCAAAATCGACCCAAGTCGATGTGTCATCCAGCCTATCGTCTTTTCAGGGATGAATAACAGTAACTATAGTATTGCGAAGTCCATCGCATCCATTCTTCGAGTATTCGATATCAGTCTGGATCACTCCTTCATAATTGACCTAAATCGATGGATCTTCCAGCCAGACGTCTTTTCCTGGCTGAATAACAGTAACGATTGTATTGCAAAGCCATTCGCATCCATTCATCGTGAATTCGCATTTCGTGTGGATGATTCCTTCAAAATCGACCCAAATCGATGTGTCATCCAGCCAATCGTCTTTTCAGGGACGAATAACAGTAACGATTGTATTGCAAAGACCATCACATCCATTCTTCGAGTATTCGCTATCAGTTTGGGTCATTACATCACTATTGACCTAAATCGATGGGTCTTTCAGCCAGACGTCTTTTCATGGCTGAATAACAGCAAAGATTGTATTGCAAAGCCATTCGCAACCAATCTTCTAGAACTGGTTTCCGCCTTTATAAATCCTTCAAAATCGACCTAAATTCGATGTATCTTTCAGCCAGATGTCTTTTCAGGACTGAATAACAGTAATGTCTGTATTGAGAAACCATTCGCATCCATTTTTCGCGAATTCGTTTTTCGTGTGTATGATTCTTTCAAAATCGACGCAAATCGATGGGTCATCCAGCCAATTGTCTTTTCATGGCCGAATAATAGTTACGATTGTATTGCGAAGACCATCGCATCCATTCTTCGAGTATTCGCTATCAGTCTGGATCACTCCATCGTAATTGACCTAAATCGATGGCTCTTTCTGCCAGACGTCTTTTCATGGCTGAATGACGGTAACGATTGTATTGCAAAGCAATTGGCATCCAATCGTTGAGAATTTGCTTTCGGGTTTCCGTCAAAATCGACATAAATCGATGGGTCATCCAGCCAATTGTCTTTTCATGTCTGAATAACAGTAACGATTGTAGTGCGAAGTCCATCGCATCCATTCTTCGAGTATTCGATATCATTCTGGATCACTCCATCATAATTGACCTAAATCGATGGGTCATCCAGCCAATCTTCTTTTCAGGGCTGAATAACAGTAACGATTTTATTGCAAAGCCATTCACATCCATTATTCGTGAGTTTGCATTTCGTGTGGATGATTCCTTCAAAATCGACCCAAATCGATGTGTCATCCAGCCAATCGTCTTTTCAGGGATGAATAACAGTAACGATAGTATTGCAAAGACATTCGCATCCATTCTTCGAGTATTCGCTATCAGTCTGGGTCACTCGAACATTATTGACCTAAATCGATGGGTCTTTCAGCCAGACGTCTTTTCCTGGCTGAATAACCGTAACGATTGTATTGCAAAGCCTTTCGCATCCATTCTTCGTGAATTCGCATTTCGTGTGGATGATTCCTTCATAATCGACCCAAATCGATGTGTCATCCAGCCAATCTTCTTTCCAGGAATGAATAACAGTAACGATTGTATTGCGAATACCATCGCGTCCATTCTTCGAGTATTCGATATCAGTCTGGATCACTCCATCATAATTGACCTAAATCGATGGGTCTTTCAGCCAGACGTCTTTTCATGGCTGCATAACAGCAACGATTGTATTGCGATGCCATTCGCATCCAATCTTCTAGAACGCGTTTCCGCCTTTATAAATCCTTCAAAATCGACCTAAATTCGATGGATCTTTCAGCCAGACGTCTTTTCAGGACTGAATAACAGTAACGTCAGTGTTGCGAAACCATTCGCATCCATTTTTCACGAATTCGTTTTTCGTGTGTATGATTCATTCAAAATCGACACAAATCGATCGGTCATCCAGCCCATCGGCTTTTCAGGGCTGAATAACAGTAACCATTGTATTGCAAAGCCATTCGCATCCATTCTTCGAGTATTCGATATCAGTCTGGATCACTCCACCATAATTGACCTAAATCGATGGGTCTTTCAGCCAGACATCTTTTCATGGCTGAATGACGGTAACGATTGTATTGCAAAGGCATTCGCATCCATTCTTCGTGAATTCGCATTTCGTCTGGATGATTCCTTCAAAATCGACCCAAATCGATGTGTCATCTAGCCAATCGTCTTTTCAGGGATGAATAACAGTAACTATAGTATTGCGAAGTCCATCGCATCCATTCTTCGAGTATTCGCTATCAGTTTGGGACATTACATCACTATTGACCTAAATCGTTGGGTCTTTCAGCCAGACGTCTTTTCATTGCTGAATAACAGCAAAGATTGTATTGCAAAGCCATTCGCAACCAATCTTCTAGAACTGGTTTCCGCCTTTATAAATCCTTTAAAATCGACCTAAATTCGATGTATCTTTCAGCCAGATGTCGTTTCAGGTCTGAATAACAGTAATGTCTGTATTGTGATTCTTTCAAAATCGACGCAAATCGATGGGTCATCCAGCCAATTGTCTTTTCATGGCCGAATAATAGTTACGATTGTATTGCGAAGACCATCGCATCCATTCTTCGAGTATTCGCTATCAGTCTGGATCACTCCATCATAATTGACCTAAATCGATGGCTCTTTCTGCCAGACGTCTTTTCATGGCTGAATGACGGTAACGATTGTATTGCAAAGCAATTGGCATCCAATCGTTGAGAATTTGCTTTCGGGTTTCCGTCAAAATCGACATAAATCGATGGGTCATCCAGCCAATTGTCTTTTCATGGCTGAATAACAGTAACGATTGTATTGCGAAGTCCATCGCATCCATTCTTCGAGTATTCGATATCATTCTGGATCACTCCATCATAATTGACCTAAATCGATGGGTCATCCAGCCAATCTTCTTTTCAGGGCTGAATAACGGTAACGATTTTATTGCAAAGCCATTCACATCCATTATTCGTGAGTTTGCATTTCGTGTGGATGATTCCTTCAAAATCGACCCAAATCGATTTGTCATCCAGCCAATCGTCTTTTCAGGGATGAATAACAGTAACGATAGTATTGCAAAGACATTCGCATCCATTCGTCGAGTATTCGCTATCAGTCTGGGTCACTCGAACATTATTGACCTAAATCGATGGGTCTTTCAGCCAGACGTCTTTTCCTGGCTGAATAAACGTAACGATTGTATTGCAAAGCCTTTCGCATCCATTCTTCGTGAATTCGCATTTCGTGTGGATGATTCCTTCATAATCGACCCAAATCGATGTGTCATCCAGCCAATCTTCTTTCCAGGAATGAATAACAGTAACGATTGTATTGCGAATACCATCGCGTCCATTCTTCGAGTATTCGATATCAGTCTGGATCACTCCATCATAATTGACCTAAATCGATGGGTCTTTCAGCCAGACGTCTTTTCATGGCTGCATAACAGCAACGATTGTATTGCGATGCCATTCGCATCCAATCTTCTAGAAAGCGTTTCCGCCTTTATAAATCCTTCAAAATCGACCTAAATTCGATGGATCGTTCAGCCAGACGTCTTTTCAGGACTGAATAACAGTAATGTCAGTGTTGCGAAACCATTCGCATCCATTTTTCACGAATTCGTTTTTCGTGTGTATGATTCATTCAAAATCGACACAAATCGATCGGTCATCCAGCCCATCGGCTTTTCAGGGCTGAATAACAGTAACCATTGTATTGCAAAGCCATTCGCATCCATTCTTCGAGTATTCGATATCAGTCTTGATCACTCCTTCATAATTGACCTAAATCGATGGATCTTCCAGCCAGACGTCTTTTCCTGGCTGAATAACAGTAACGATTGTATTGCAAAGCCATTCGCATCCATTCTTCGTGAATTCGCATTTCGTGTGGATGATTCCTTCAAAATCGACCCAAGTCGATGTGTCATCCAACCTATCGTCTTTTCAGGGATGAATAACAGTAACTATAGTATTGCGAAGTCCATCGCATCCATTCTTCGAGTATTCGATATCAGTCTTGATCACTCCTTCATAATTGACCTAAATCGATGGATCTTCCAGCCAGACGTCTTTTCCTGGCTGAATAACAGTAACGATTGTATTGCAAAGCCATTCGCATCCATTCTTCGTGAATTCGCATTTCGTGTGGATGATTCCTTCAAAATCGACCCAAATCGATGTGTCATCCAGCCAATCGTCTTTTCAGGGATGAATAACAGTAACGATTGTATTGCGAAGACCATCGCATCCATTCTTGGAGTATTCGCTATCAGTCTGGGTCACTCCATCATAATTGACCTAAATCGATGGGTCTTTTAGCCAGACGTCTTTTCATGACTGAATAACCTCAACGATTATATTGCAAAGCCAATCGCATCCAATCTTCTAGAACTCGTTTCCGCCTTTATAAATCCTTCAAAATCGACCTAAATTCGATGGATCTTTCAGCCAGACGTCTTTTTAGGACTGAACAACAGTAATGTCTGTATTGATAAACCATTAGCATCCATTCTTCGTGAATTCGCATTTCGTGTGGATGATTCCTTCAAAATCGACCCAAATGGATGTGTCATCCAGCCAATCGTCTTTTCAGGGATGAATAACAGTAACGATTGTATTTCGAATTCCATCGCGTCCTTTCTTCGAGTATTCGATGTCAGTCTGGATCACTCCATCATAATTGACCTAAATCGATGAGTCTTTCAGCCAGACGTCTTTTCATGGCTGAATAATGGTAACGATTGTATTGCAAAGCCATTCGCATCCAATCGTTGAGAATTTGTTATCCGCTTTCCTTCAAAATCACCTTAAAATCGATGGGTCATCCAGCCAATTGTCTTTTCATGGCTGATTAACAGTAACGATTGTATTGCAAACCCATTCGCATCCATTGGTCGCGAACTCGCTTTTCGTGTGGATGATTCCTTCAAAATCGACCGAAATCGATGTGTCATCCAGCCAATCGTCTTTTCAGGGCTGAATAACAGTAACGATTGTATTGCAAAGACATTCGCATCCATTCTTCGAGTATTCGCTATCAGTCTGGGTCACTCGATCATTATTGACCTAAATCGATGGGTCTTTCAGCCAGTCGTCTTTTCATGGCTGAATAACAGTAACGATTTTATTGCAATGCCATTCGCATCCATTCTTCGTGAATTAGCATTTCGTGTGGATGATTCCTTCAAAATCGACCCAAATCGATGTGTCATCCAGCCAATCGTCTTTTCAGGGATGAATAACATTAACTATAGTATTGCGAAGTCCATCGCATCCATTCTTCGAGTATTCGATATCAGTCTGGATCACTCCTTCATAATTGACCTAAATCGGTGTCTTTCAGCCAGACGTCTTTTCCTGGCTGAATAACCGTAACGATTGTATTGCAAAGCCTTTCGCATCCATTCTTCATGAATTCGCATTTCGTGTGGATGATTCCTTCATAATCGACCCAAATCGATGTGTCATCCAGCCAATCGTCTTTCCAGGAATGAATAACAGTAACGATTGTATTGCGAATACCATCGCGTCCATTCTTCGAGTATTCGATATCAGTCTGGATCACTCAATCATAATTGACCTAAATCGATGGGTCTTTCAGTCAGACGTCTTTTCATGGCTGAATAACAGCAACGATTGTATTGCGATGCCATTCGCATCCAATCTTCTAGAACGCGTTTCCGCCTTTATAAATCCTTCAAAATCGACCTAAATTCGATGGATCTTTCAGCCAGACGTCTTTTCAGGACTGAATAACAGTAATGTCAGTGTTGCGAAACCATTCGCATACATTTTTCACGAATGCGTTTTTCGTGTGTATGATTCATTCAAAATCGACACAAATCGATCGGTCATCCAGCCCATCGGCTTTTCAGGGCTGAATAACAGTAACCATTGTATTGCAAAGCCATTCGCATCCATTCTTCGAGTATTCGATATCAGTCTGGATCACTCCACCATAATTGACCTAAATCGATGGGTCTTTCAGCCAGACGTCTGTTCATGGCTGAATAACAGTAACGATTGTATTGCAAAGGCATTCACATCCAATCGTTGAGGATTTGCTTTCCGGTTTCCTTCAAAATCGACATAAATTGATGTGGCATCCAGCCAATTGTCTTTTCATGGCTGATTAACAGTAACGATTGTATTGCAAACCCATTCGCATCCATTGGTCGCGAACTCGCTTTTCGTGTGGATGATTCCTTCAAAATCGACCGAAATCGATGTGTCATCCAGCCAATCGTCTTTTCAGGGCTGAATAACAATAACGATTGTATTGCAAAGACATTCGCATCCATTCTTCGAGTATTCGCTATCAGTCTGGGTCACTCGATCATTATTGACCTAAATCGATGGGTCTTTCAGCCAGTCGTCTTTTCATGGCTGAATAACAGTAACGATTTTATTGCAATGCCATTCGCATCCATTCTTCGTGAATTAGCATTTCGTGTGGATGATTCCTTCAAAATCGACGGAAATCGATGTGTCATCCAGCCAATCGTATTTTCAGGGATGAATAACAGTAACGATTGTATTGCATCCTTTCTTCGAGTATTCAATATCACTCCATCATAATTGACCTAAATCGATGAGTCTTTCAGCCAGACGTCTTTTCATGGCTGAATAATGGTAACGATTGTATTGCAAACCCATTCGCATCCAATCGTTGAGAATTTGCTTTCCGCTTTCCTTCAAAATCACCATAAATCGATGGGTCATCCAGCCAATTGTCTTTTCATGGCTGATTAACAGTAACAATTGTATTGCAAACCCATTCGCATCCATTGTTCGCGAACTCGCTTTTCGTGTGGATGATTCCTTCAAAATCGACCCAAATCGATGTGTCATCCAGCCAATCGTCTTTTCAGGGATGAATAACATTAACTATAGTATTGCGAAGTCCATCGCATCCATTCTTCGAGTATTCGATATCAGTCTGGATCACTCCTTCATAATTGACCTAAATCGATGTGTCTTTCAGCCAGACGTCTTTTCCTGGCTGAATAACCGTAACGATTGTATTGCAAAGCCTTTCGCATGCATTCTTCATGAATTCGCATTTCGTGTGGATGATTCCTTCATAATCGACCCAAATCGATGTGTCATCCAGCCAATCGTCTTTCCAGGAATGAATAACAGTAACGATTGTATTGCGAATACCATCGCATCCATTCTTCGAGTATTCGATATCAGTCTGGATCACTCCATCATAATTGACCTAAATCGATGGGTCTTTCAGTCAGACGACTTTTCATGGCTGAATAACAGCAACGATTGTATTGCGATGCCATTCGCATCCATTCTTCTAGAACGCGTTTCCGCCTTTATAAATCCTTCAAAATCGACCTAAATTCGATGGATCTTTCAGCCAGACGTCTTTTCAGGACTGAATAACAGTAATGTCAGTGTTGCGAAACCATTCGCATACATTCTTCACGAATGCGTTTTTCGTGTGTATGATTCATTCAAAATCGACACAAATCGATCGGTCATCCAGCCCATCGGCTTTTCAGGGCTGAATAACAGTAACCATTGTATTGCAAAGCCATTCGCATCCATTCTTCGAGTATTCGATATCAGTCTGGATCACTCGACCATAATTGACCTAAGTCGATGGGTCTTTCAGCCAGACGTCTGTTCATGGCTGAATAACAGTAACGATTGTATTGCAAAGGCATTCACATCCAATCGTTGAGGATTTGCTTTCCGCTTTCCTTCAAAATCGACATAAATTGATGTGCCATCCAGCCAATTGTCTTTTCATGGCTGAATAATAGTAACTATTGTATTGCGAAGTCCATCGCATCCATTCTTCGTGTATTCGCTATCAGTCTCGGTCACTCACTCCATCATAATTGACCTAAATCGATGGGTCTTCTAGCCAGAAGTCTTTTCAGGACTGAAAAACAGTAATGTCTGTATTGAGAAACCATTCGCATCCATTTTTCGCGAATTCCTTTTTCGGGTGTATGATTCTTTCAAAATCGACACAAATCGATGGGTCATACAGCCAATCGGCTTTTCACGGCTGAATAACAGTAACCATTGTATTGCGAAGTCCATCGCATCCATTCTTCGAGTATTCGCTATCTGTCTGGATCACTGTATCATAATTGACACTTAAATCGATGGGTCTTTCAGACAGACGTCTTTTCATGGCTGAATAACAGTAACGATTGTATTGCAAAGCCATTCGCATCCATTCTTCGTGAATTCGCATTTCGTGTGGATGATTCCTTCAAAATCGACCCAAATCGATGTGTCATCCAGCTAATCTTCCTTTCAGGGCTGAATAACAGTAACGATTTTATTGCAAAGCCATTCACATCCATTATTCGTGAATTCGCATTTCGTGTGGATGATTCCTTCAAAATCGACCCAAATCGATGTGTCATCCAGCCAATCGTCTTTTCAGGGATGAATAACAGTAACGATTGTATTGCGAAGACCATCGCATCCATTCTTCGAGTATTCGCTATCAGTCTGGTTCAATCCTTCATAATTGATCTAAATCGATGGGTCTTTCAGCCAGACGTCTTGTCCTGGCTGAATAACAGTAACGATTATATTGCAAAGCCATTCGCATCCATTCTTCGTGAATTCGCATTTCGTGTGGATGATTCCTTCAAAATCGACGGAAATCGATGTGTCATCCAGCCAATCGTATTTTCATGGCTGAATAACAGTAACTATTGTATTGCGAAGTCCATCGCATCCATTCTTCGAGTATTCCCTAATAGTCTCGATCACTCCTTTATTATTGACCTAAATCGATGGATCTTTGAGCCAGAAGTCTTTTCATGACTGAATAACGGCACGATTGTATTGCAAAGCCATTCGCATCCAATCTTCTAGAACTCATTGCCGCCTTTATAACGCCTTCAATATCGACCTAAATTCGATGGATCTTTCAGACAGACGTCTTTTCAGGACTAAATAACAGTAAGGACAGTATTGCGACGCCATTCGCATCCATTTTTCGCGATTTCGTTTTTCGTGTGTGATTCCTTCAAAATCGACACAAATCGATGGATCATCTAGCCAATCGTCTTTTCAGGGCTGAATAACAGTAACGATTGTATTGCGAAGTCCATCGCATCCAGTCTTGGAGTATTCGCTATCAGTCTGGGTCACTCCATCATAATTGACCTAAATCGATGGGTCTTTCAGCCAGACGTCTTTTCATGACTGAATAACGGCAATTATTATATTGCAAAGCCATTCGCATCCAATCTTCGAGAACTCGTTTCCGCCTTTATAAATCCTTTAAAATCGACCTAAATTCGATGGATCTTTCAGCCAGACGTCTTTTTAGGACTGAACAACAGTAATGTCTGTATTGAGAAACCATTAGCATCCATTCTTCGTGAATTCGCATTTCGTGTGGATGATTCCTTCATAATCGACCCAAATCGATGTGTCATCCAGCCAATCGTCTTTCCAGGAATGAATAACAGTAACGATTGTATTGCGAATACCATTCGCATCTAATCTTCTAGAACGCGTTTCCGCCTTTATAAATCCTTCAAAATCGACCTAAATTCGATGGATCTTTCAGCCAGACGTCTTTTCGGGACTGAATGACAGTAATGTCAGTTTTGCGAAACCATTCGCATCCATTTTTCACGAATTCGTTTTTCGTGTGTATGATTCATTCAAAATCGACACAAATCGATCGGTCATCCAGCCCATCGGCTTTTCAGGGCTGAATAACAGTAACCATTGCAATGCAAAGCCATTCGCATCCATTCTTCGAGTATTCGATATCAGTCTGGATCACTCCACCATAATTGACCTAAATCGATGGGTCTTTCAGCCAGACGTCTGTTCATGGCTGAATAACAGTAACGATTGTATTGCAAAGGCATTCACATCCAATCGTTGAGGATTTGCTTTCCGCTTTCCATCAAAATCGACATAAATTTATGTGCCATCCAGCCAATTGTGTTTTCATGGCTGAATAATAGTAACTATTGTATTGCGAAGTCCATCGCATCCATTCTTGGAGTATTCGCTATCAGTCTGGGTCACTCCATCATAATTGACCTAAATCGATGGGTCTTTTAGCCAGACGTCTTTTCATGACTGAATAACGGCAACGATTATATTGCAAAGCCAATCGCATCCAATCTTCTAGAACTCGTTTCCGCCTTTATAAATCCTTCAAAATCGACCTAAATTCGATGGATCTTTCAGCCAGACGTCTTTTTAGGACTGAACAACAGTAATGTCTGTATTGAGAAACCATTAGCATCCATTCTTCGTGAATTCGCATTTCGTGTGGATGATTCCTTCAAAATCGACCCAAATGGATGTGTCATCCAGCCAATCGTCTTTTCAGGGATGAATAACAGTAACGATTGTATTTTGAATTCCATCGCGTCCTTTCTTCGAGTATTCGATGTCAGTCTGGATCACTCCATCATAATTGACCTAAATCGATGAGTCTTTCAGCCAGACGTCTTTTCATGGCTGAATAATGGTAACGATTGTATTGCAAAGCCATTCGCATCCAATCGTTGAGAATTTGTTATCCGCTTTCCTTCAAAATCACCTTAAAATCGATGGGTCATCCAGCCAATTGTCTTTTCATGGCTGATTAACAGTAACGATTGTATTGCAAACCCATTCGCATCCATTGGTCGCGAACTCGCTTTTCGTGTGGATGATTCCTTCAAAATCGACCGAAATCGATGTGTCATCCAGCCAATCGTCTTTTCAGGGCTGAATAACAGTAACGATTGTATTGCAAAGACATTCGCATCCATTCTTCGAGTATTCGCTATCAGTCTGGGTCACTCGATCATTATTGACCTAAATCGATGGGTCTTTCAGCCAGTCGTCTTTTCATGGCTGAATAACAGTAACGATTTTATTGCAATGCCATTCGCATCCATTCTTCGTGAATTAGCATTTCGTGTGGATGATTCCTTCAAAATCGACGGAAATCGATGTGTCATCCAGCCAATCGTATTTTCAGGGATGAATAACAGTAACGATTGTATTGCATCCTTTCTTCGAGTATTCAATATCACTCCATCATAATTGACCTAAATCGATGAGTCTTTCAGCCAGACGTCTTTTCATGGCTGAATAATGGTAACGATTGTATTGCAAAGCCATTCGCATCCAATCGTTGAGAATTTGCTTTCCGCTTTCCTTCAAAATCACCATAAATCGATGGGTCATCCAGCCAATTGTCTTTTCATGGCTGATTAACAGTAACAATTGTATTGCAAACCCATTCGCATCCATTGTTCGCGAACTCGCTTTTCGTGTGGATGATTCCTTCAAAATCGACCCAAATCGATGTGTCATCCAGCCAATCGTCTTTTCAGGGAAGAATAACATTAACTATAGTATTGCGAAGTCCATCGCATCCATTCTTCGAGTATTCGATATCAGTCTGGATCACTCCTTCATAATTGACCTAAATCGATGTGTCTTTCAGCCAGACGTCTTTTCCTGGCTGAATAACCGTAACGATTGTATTGCAAAGCCTTTCGCATGCATTCTTCATGAATTCGCATTTCGTGTGGATGATTCCTTCATAATCGACCCAAATTGATGTGTCATCCAGCCAATCGTCTTTCCAGGAATGAATAACAGTAACGATTGTATTGCGAATACCATCGCATCCATTCTTCGAGTATTCGATATCAGTCTGGATCACTCCATCATAATTGACCTAAATCGATGGGTCTTTCAGTCAGACGACTTTTCATGGCTGAATAACAGCAACGATTGTATTGCGATGCCATTCGCATCCAATCTTCTAGAACGCGTTTCCGCCTTTATAAATCCTTCAAAATCGACCTAAATTCGATGGATCTTTCAGCCAGACGTCTTTTCAGGACTGAATAACAGTAATGTCAGTGTTGCGAAACCATTCGCATACATTCTTCACGAATGCGTTTTTCGTGTGTATGATTCATTCAAAATCGACACAAATCGATCGGTCATCCAGCCCATCGGCTTTTCAGGGCTGAATAACAGTAACCATTGTATTGCAAAGCCATTCGCATCCATTCTTCGAGTATTCGATATCAGTCTGGATCACTCGACCATAATTGACCTAAATCGATGGGTCTTTCAGCCAGACGTCTGTTCATGGCTGAATAACAGTAACGATTGTATTGCAAAGGCATTCACATCCAATCGTTGAGGATTTGCTTTCCGCTTTCCTTCAAAATCGACATAAATTGATGTGCCATCCAGCCAATTGTCTTTTCATGGCTGAATAATAGTAACTATTGTATTGCGAAGTCCATCGCATCCATTCTTCGTGTATTCGCTATCAGTCTCGGTCACTCACTCCATCAT
Organism: Ephialtes manifestator; assembly: GCA_963970395.1. Lineage (NCBI taxonomy): Eukaryota > Metazoa > Arthropoda > Insecta > Hymenoptera > Ichneumonidae > Ephialtes > Ephialtes manifestator. Next base: position 20,509,756 of record OZ019968.1, read on the forward strand.
AATTGACCTAAATCGATGGGTCTTCTAGCCAGAAGTCTTTTCAGGACTGAAAAACAGTAATGTCTGTATTGAGAAACCATTCGCATCCATTTTTCGCGAATTCCTTTTTCGGGTGTATGATTCTTTCAAAATCGACACAAATCGATGGGTCATACAGCCAATCGGCTTTTCACGGCTGAATAACAGTAACCATTGTATTGCGAAGTCCATCGCATCCATTCTTCGAGTATTCGCTATCTGTCTGGATCACTGTATCATAATTGACACTTAAATCGATGGGTCTTTCAGACAGACGTCTTTTCATGGCTGAATAACAGTAACGATTGTATTGCAAAGCCATTCGCATCCATTCTTCGTGAATTCGCATTTCGTGTGGATGATTCCTTCAAAATCGACCCAAATCGATGTGTCATCCAGCCAATCTTCCTTTCAGGGCTGAATAACAGTAACGATTTTATTGCAAAGCCATTCACATCCATTATTCGTGAATTCGCATTTCGTGTGGATGATTCCTTCAAAATCGACCCAAATCGATGTGTCATCCAGCCAATCGTCTTTTCAGGGATGAATAACAGTAACGATTGTATTGCGAAGACCATCGCATCCATTCTTCGAGTATTCGATATCAGTCTGGATCACTCCATCATAATTGACCTAAATCAATGGGTCTTTCAGCTAGACGTCATATCATGGCTGAATAACGGTAACGATTGTATTGCAAGGCCATTCGAATCCAATCGTTGAGAATTTTCTTTCCGCTTTCCATCAAAATCGACATAAATCGATGGGTCATCCAGCCAATTGTCTTTTCATGGCTGAATAACAGTAACTATTGTATTGCGAAGTCCATCGCATCCATTCTTCGAGTATTCCCTAATAGTCTGGATCACTCCTTTATTATTGACCTAAATCGATGGATCTTTCAGCCAGAAGTCTTTTCATGACTGAATAACGGCACGATTGTATTGCAAAGCCATTCGCATCCAATCTTCTAGAACTCATTGCCGCCTTTATAACGCCTTCAATATCGACCTAAATTCGATGGATCTTTCAGACAGACGTCTTTTCAGGACTGAATAACAGTAAGGACAGTATTGCGACGCCATTCGCATCCATTGTTCGCGAACTCGCTTTTCGTGTGGATGATTCCTTCATAATCGACCCAAATCGATTTGTCTTCCAGCCAATTGTCTTTCCAGGAATGAATAACAGTAACGATTGTATTGCGAATACCATCGCATCCATTCTTCGAGTATTCGATATCAGTCTGGGTCACTCCATCATAATTGACCTAAATCGATGGGTCTTTCAGCCAGACGTCTTTTCATGGCTGAATATCAGCAAAGATTGTATTGCAAAGCCATTCGCATCCAATCTTCTAGATTTCGTTTCCGCCTTTATAAATCCTTTAAAATCGACCTAAATTCGATGGATCTTACAGCCAGACGTCTCTTTAGTACTGAACAACAGTAATGTCTGTATTGAGAAACCATTAGCATCCATTCTTCGTGAATTCGCATTTCGTGTGGATGATTCCTTCATAATCGACCCAAATCGATGTGTCATCCAGCCAATCGTCTTTCCAGGAATGAATAACAGTAACTATTGTATTGCGAATACCATTCGCATCTAATCTTCTAGAACGCGTTTCCGCCTTTATAAATCCTTCAAAATCGACCTAAATTCGATGGATCTTTCAGCCAGACGTCTTTTCAGGACTGAATAACAGTAATGTCAGTGTTGCGAAACCGTTCGCATACATTTTTCACGAATTCGTTTTTCGTGTGTATGATTCATTCAAAATCGACACAAATCGATCGGTCATCCAGCCCATCGGCTTTTCAGGGCTGAATAACAGTAACCATTGTATTCCAAAGCCATTCGCATCCATTCTTCGAGTATTCGATATCAGTCTGGATCACTCCACCATAATTGACCTAAATCGATGGGTCTTTCAGCCAGACGTCTGTTCATGGCTGAATAACAGTAACGATTGTATTGCAAAGGCATTCACATCCAATCGTTGAGGATTTGCTTTCCGCTTTCCTTCAAAATCGACATAAATTGATGTGCCATCCAGCCAATTGTCTTTTCATGGCTGAATAATAGTAACTATTGTATTGCGAAGTCCATCGCATCCATTCTTCGAGTATTCGCTATCAGTCTGGATCAATCCTTCATAATTGATCTAAATCGATGGGTCTTTCAGCCAGACGTCTTGTCCTGGCTGAATAACAGTAACGATTATATTACAAAGCCATTCGCATCCATTCTTCGTGAATTCGCATTTCGTGTGGATGATTCCTTCAAAATCGACGGAAATCGATGTGTCAACCAGCCAATCGTATTTTCAGGGATGAATAACAGTAACGATTGTATTGCATCCTTTCTTCGAGTATTCAATATCACTCCATCATAATTGACCTAAATCGATGAGTCTTTCAGCCAGACGTCTTTTCATGGCTGAATAATGGTAACGATTGTATTGCAAAGCCATTCGCATCCAATCGTTGAGAAATTTGTTTTCCGCTTTCCTTCAAAATCACCATAAATCGATGGGTCATCCAGCCAATTGTCTTTTCATGGCTGATTAACAGTAAGGATTGTATTGCAAACCCATTCGCATCCATTGTTCGCGAACTCGCTTTTCGTGTGGATGATTCCTTCAAAATCGACCCAAATCGATGTGTCATCCAGACAATCGTCTTTTCAGGGCTGAATAACAGTAACGATTGTATTGCAAAGACATTCGCATCCATTCTTCGAGTATTCGCTATCAGTCTGGGTCACTCGATCATTATTGACCTAAATCGATGGGTCTTTCAGCCAGACGTCTTTTCATGGCTGAATATCAGCAAAGATTGTATTGCAAAGCCATTCGCATCCAATCTTCTAGATTTCGTTTCCGCCTTTATAAATCCTTTAAAATCGACCTAAATTCGATGGATCTTTCAGCCAGACGTCTTTTTAGTACTGAACAACAGTAATGTCTGTATTGAGAAACCATTAGCATCCATTCTTCGTGAATTCGCATTTCGTGTGGATGATTCCTTCAAAATCGACCCAAATCGATGTGTCATCCAGCCAATTGTCTTTCCAGGAATGAATAACAGTAACGATTGTATTGCGAATTCATCGCGTCCTTTCTTCGAGTATTCGATGTCAGTCTGGATCACTCCATCATAATTGACCTAAATCGATGGGTCTTTCAGCCAGACGTTTTTTCATGGCTGAATAACGGTAACGATTATATTGCAAAGCTATTCGCATCCAATCTTCTAGAACTCGTTTCCGCCTTTATAAATCCTTCAAAATCGACTTAAATTCGATGGATCTTTCAGCCAGACGTCTTTTCAGGACTGAATAACTGTAATGTCTCTATTGCGAAACCATTCGCATCCATTTCTCATGAATTCGTTTTTCGTGTGTATGATTCATTCTACATCCACACAAATCGACGGGTCATCCAGCCAATCGGCTTTTTAGGGCTGAATAACAGTAACCATTGTATTGCAAAGCCATTCGCATCCATTCTTCGATTATTCGATATCAGTCTCGATCACTCCATCATAATTGACCTAAATCGATGGTTCTTTCAGCCAGACGTCTTTTCATGGCTGAATAACGGTAACGATTGTATTGCGAAGTTCATCGCATCCTTTCTTCGAGTATTCAATATCAGTCTGGATCACTCCATCATAATTGATCTAAATCGATGGGTCTTTCAGCCAGATGTCTTTTCCTGGCTGAATAACAGTAACGATTATATTGCAAAGCCATTCGCATCCATTCTTCGTGAATTCGCATTTCGTATGTGCGATTCCTTCAAAATTAACCCAAATCGATGTGTCATCCAGCCAATCGTCTTTTCAGGGATGAATAACAATAACGATTGTATTACGAAGTCCATCGCATCCATTCTTCGAGTACTCGATATTATTCTGGATCTCTCCATCATAATTGACCTAAATCGATGGGTGTTTCAGCCAGACGTCATTTCATGGCTGAAAAACGGTAACGACTGTATTGCAAAGCCATTCGCATCCAATCATTGAGAATTTGCTTTCCGCTTTCCATCAAAATCGACATAAATCGATGGGTCATCCAGCCAATTGTCTTTTCATGGCTGAATAACAGTAACTATTGTATTGCGAAGTCCATAGCATCCATTCTTCGAGTATTCCCTAATAGTCTCGATCACTCCTTTATTATTGACCTAAATCGATGGATCTTTCAGCCAGAAGTCTTTTCATGACTGAATAACGGCACGATTGTATTGCAAAGCCATTCGCATCCAATCTTCTAGAACTCATTGCCGCCTTTATAACGCCTTCAATATCGACCTAAATTCGATGGATCTTTCAGACAGACGTCTTTTCAGGACTGAATAACAGTAAGGACAGTATTGCGACGCCATTCGCATCCATTTTTCGCGATTTCGTTTTTCGTGTGTGATTCCTTCAAAATCGACACAAATCGATGGGTCATCTAGCCAATCGTCTTTTCAGGGCTGAATAACAATAACGATTGTATTGCGAAGTCCATCGCATCCAGTCTTGGAGTATTCGCTATCAGTCTGGGTCACTCCATCATAATTGACCTAAATTCGATGGATCTTTCAGCCAGACGTCTTTTTAGGACTGAACAACAGTAATGTCTGTATTGAGAAACCATTTGCATCCATTCTTCGTGAGTTCGCATTTCGTGTGGATGATTCCTCCATAATCGACCCAAATCGATGTGTCATCCAGCCAATCGTCTTTCCAGGAATGAATAACAGTAACGATTGTATTGCGAATACCATTCGCATCTAATCTTCTAGAACGCGTTTCCGCCTTTATAAATCGTTCAAAATCGACCTAAATTCGATGGATCTTTCAGCCAGACGTCTTTTCAGGACTGAATAACAGTAATGTCAGTGTTGCGAAACCACTCGCATCCATTTTTCACGAATTCGTTTTTCGTGTGTATGATTCATTCAAAATCGACACAAATCGATCGGTCATCCAGCCCATCGGCTTTTCAGGGCTGAATAACAGTAACCATTGCATTGCAAAGCCATTCGCATCCATTCTTCGAGTATTCGATATCAGTCTGGATCACTGCACCATAATTGACCTAAATCGATGGGTCTTTCAACCAGACGTCTGTTCATGGCTGAATAACAGTAACGATTGTATTGCAAAGGCATTCACATCCAATCGTTGAGGATTTGCTTTCCGCTTTCCTTCAAAATCGACATAAATTGATGTGCCATCCAGCCAATTGTGTTTTCATGGCTGAATAATAGTAACTATTGTATTGCGAAGTCCATCGCATCCATTCTTGGAGTATTCGCTATCAGTCTGGGTCACTCCATCATAATTGACCTAAATCGATGGGTCTTTTAGCCAGACGTCTTTTCATGACTGAATAACGGCAACGATTATATTGCAAAGCCAATCGCATCCAATCTTCTAGAACTCGTTTCCGCCTTTATAAATCCTTCAAAATCGACCTAAATTCGATGGATCTTTCAGCCAGACGTCTTTTTAGGACTGAACAACAGTAATGTCTGTATTGAGAAACCATTAGCATCCATTCTTCGTGAATTCGCATTTCGTGTGGATGATTCCTTCAAAATCGACCCAAATGGATGTGTCATCCAGCCAATCGTCTTTTCAGGGATGAATAACAGTAACGATTGTATTTTGAATTCCATCGCGTCCTTTCTTCGAGTATTCGATGTCAGTCTGGATCGCTCCATCATAATTGACCTAAATCGATGAGTCTTTCAGCCAGACGTCTTTTCATGGCTGAATAATGGTAACGATTGTATTGCAAAGCCATTTGCATCCAATCGTTGAGAATTTGTTATCCGCTTTCCTTCAAAATCACCTTAAAATCGATGGGTCATCCAGCCAATTGTCTTTTCATGGCTGATTAACAGTAACGATTGTATTGCAAACCCATTCGCATCCATTGGTCGCGAACTCGCTTTTCGTGTGGATGATTCCTTCAAAATCGACCGAAATCGATGTGTCATCCAGCCAATCGTCTTTTCAGGGCTGAATAACAGTAACGATTGTATTGCAAGGACATTCGCATCCATTCTTCGAGTATTCGCTATCAGTCTGGGTCACTCGATCATTATTGACCTAAATCGATGGGTCTTTCAGCCAGTCGTCTTTTCATGGCTGAATAACAGTAACGATTTTATTGCAATGCCATTCGCATCCATTCTTCGTGAATTAGCATTTCGTGTGGATGATTCCTTCAAAATCGACCCAAATCGATGTGTCATCCAGCCAATCGTCTTTTCCGGGATGAATAACATTAACTATAGTATTGCGAAGTCCATCGCATCCATTCTTCGAGTATTCGATATCAGTCTGGATCACTCCTTCATAATTGACCTAAATCGGTGTCTTTCAGCCAGACGTCTTTTCCTGGCTGAATAACCGTAACGATTGTATTGCAAAGCCTTTCGCATCCATTCTTCATGAATTCGCATTTCGTGTGGATGATTCCTTCATAATCGACCCAAATCGATGTGTCATCCAGCCAATCGTCTTTCCAGGAATGAATAACAGTAACGATTGTATTGCGAATACCATCGCATCCATTCTTCGAGTATTCGATATCAGTCTGGATCACTCCATCATAATTGACCTAAATCGATGGGTCTTTCAGTCAGACGTCTTTTCATGGCTGAATAACAGCAACGATTGTATTGCGATGCCATTCGCATCCAATCTTCTAGAACGCGTTTCCGCCTTTATAAATCCTTCAAAATCGACCTAAATTCGATGGATCTTTCAGCCAGACGTCTTTTCAGGACTGAATAACAGTAATGTCAGTGTTGCGAAACCATTCGCATACATTTTTCACGAATGCGTTTTTCGTGTGTATGATTCATTCAAAATCGACACAAATCGATCGGTCATCCAGCCCATCGGCTTTTCAGGGCTGAATAACAGTAACCATTGTATTGCAAAGCCATTCGCATCCATTCTTCGAGTATTCGATATCAGTCTGGATCACTCCACCATAATTGACCTAAATCGATGGGTCTTTCAGCCAGACGTCTGTTCATGGCTGAATAACAGTAACGATTGTATTGCAAAGGCATTCACATCCAATCGTTGAGGATTTGCTTTCCGGTTTCCTTCAAAATCGACATAAATTGATGTGGCATCCAGCCAATTGTCTTTTCATGGCTGAATAATAGTAACTATTGTATTGCGAAGTCCATCGCATCCATTCTTCGAGTATTCGCTATCAGTCTTGATCAATCCTTCATAATTGATCTAAATCGATGGGTCTTTCAGCCAGACGTCTTGTCCTGGCTGAATAACAGTAACGATTATATTGCAAAGCCATTCGCATCCATTCTTCGTGAATTCGCAATTCGTGTGGATGATTCCTTCAAAATCGACCGAAATCGATGTGTCATCCAGCCAATCGTATTTTCAGGGATGAATAACAGTAACGATTGTATTGCATCCTTTCTTCGAGTATTCAATATCACTCCATCATAATTGACCTAAATCGATGAGTCTTTCAGCCAGACGTCTTTTCATGGCTGAATAATGGTAACGATTGTATTGCAAAGCCATTCGCATCCAATCGTTGAGAATTTGCTTTCCGCTTTCCTTCAAAATCGCCATAAATCGATGGGTCATCCAGCCAATTGTCTTTTCATGGCTGATTAACAGTAACGATTGTATTGCAAACCCATTCGCATCCATTGTTCGCGAACTCGCTTTTCGTGTGGATGATTCCTTCAAAATCGAAACAAATCGATGGGTCATCTAGCCAATCGTCTTTTCAGGGCTGAATAACAATAACGATTGTATTGCGAAGTCCATCGCATCCATTCTTGGAGTATTCGCTATCAGTCTGGGTCACTCCGTCATAATTGACCTAAATCGATGGGTCTTTCAGCCAGACGTCTTTTCATGACTGAATAACGGCAACGATTATATTGCAAACCCATTCGCATCCATTGTTCGCGAACTCGCTATCAGTCTGGGTCACTCGATCATTATTGACCTAAATCGATGGGTCTTTCAGCCAGTCGTCTTTTCATGGCTGAATAACAGTAACGATTTTATTGCAATGCCATTCGCATCCATTCTTCGTGAATTAGCATTTCGTGTCGATGATTCCTTCAAAATCGACCCAAATCGATGTGTCATCCAGCCAATCGTCTTTTCAGGGATGAATAACATTAACTATAGTATTGCGAAGTCCATCGCATCCATTCTTCGAGTATTCGATATCAGTCGGGATCACTCCTTCATAATTGACCTAAATCGATGTGTCTTTCAGCCAGACGTCTTTTCCTGGCTGAATAACCGTAACGATTGTATTGCAAAGCCTTTCCCATCCATTCTTCATGAATTCGCATTTCGTGTGGATGATTCCTTCATAATCGACCCAAATCGATGTGTCATCCAGCCAATCGTCTTTCCAGGAATGAATAACAGTAACGATTGTATTGCGAATACCATCGCATCCATTCTTCGAGTATTCGATATCAGTCTGGATCACTCCATCATAATTGACCTAAATCGATGGGTCTTTCAGCCAGACGTCTTTTCATGGCTGAATAACAGCAACGATTGTATTGCGATGCCATTCGCATCCAATCTTCTAGAACGCGTTTCCGCCTTTATAAATCCTTCAAAATCGACCTAAATTCGATGGATCTTTCAGCCAGACGTCTTTTCAGGACTGAATAACAGTAATGTCTGTATTGAGAAACCATTCGCATCCATTTTTCGCGAATTCCTTTTTCGGGTGTATGATTCATTCAAAATCGACACAAATCGATGGGTCATACAGCCAATCGGCTTTTCACGGCTGAATAACTGTAACCATTGTATTGCGAAGTCCATCGCATCCATTCTTCGAGTATTCGCTATCTGTCTGGATCACTGTATCATAATTGACACCTAAATCGATGGGTCTTTCAGACAGACGTCTTTTCATGGCTGAATAACAGTAACGATTGTATTGCAAAGCCATTCGCATCCATTCTTCGTGAATTCGCATTTCGTGTGGATGATTCCTTCAAAATCGACCCAAATCGATGTGTCATCCAGCCAATCGTCTTTTCAGGGATGAATAACAGTAACGATTGTATTGCGAAGACCATCGCATCCATTCTTCGAGTATTCGATATCAGTCTGGATCACTCCATCATAATTGACCTAAATCAATGGGTCTTTCAGCTAGACGTCATATCATGGCTGAATAACGGTAACGATTGTATTGCAAAGCCATTCGAATCCAATCGTTGAGAATTTGCTTTCCGCTTTCCATCAAAATCGACATAAATCGATGGGTCATCCAGCCAATTGTCTTTTCATGGCTGAATAACAGTAACTATTGTATTGCGAAGTCCATCGCATCCATTCTTCGAGTATTCCCTAATAGTCTGGATCACTCCTTTATTATTGACCTAAATCGATGGATCTTTCAGCCAGACGTCTTTTCATGACTGAATAACGGCAACGAGTGTATTGCAAAGCCATTCGCATCCAATCTTCTAGAACTCATTGCCGCCTTTATAACGCCTTCAATATCGACCTAAATTCGATGGATCTTTCAGACAGACGTCTTTTCAGGACTGAACAACAGTAATGTCTGTATTGAGAAACCATTCTTCGCGAATTCGCATTTCGTGTGGATGATTCCTTCATAATCGACCCAAATCGATGTGTCATCCAGCCAATCGTCTTTCCAGGAATGAATAACAGTAACGATTGTATTGCGAATACCATCGCATCCATTCTTCGAGTATTCGATATCAGTCTGGATCACTCCATCATAATTGACCTAAATCGATGGGTCTTTCAGCCAGACGTCTGTTCATGGCTGAATAACAGTAACGATTGTATTGCAAAGGCATTCACATCCAATCGTTGAGGATTTGCTTTCCGCTTTCCTTCAAAATCGACATAAATTGATGTGCCATCCAGCCAATTGTCTTTTCATGGCTGAATAATAGTAACTATTGTATTGCGAAGTCCATCGCATCCATTCTTGGAGTATTCGCTATCAGTCTGGATCAATCCTTCATAATTGATCTAAATCGATGGGTCTTTCAGCCAGACGTCTTGTCCTGGCTGAATAACAGTAACGATTATATTGCAAAGCCATTCGCATCCATTCTTCGTGAATTCGCATTTCGTGTGGATGATTCCTTCAAAATCGACGGAAATCGATGTGTCATCCAGCCAATCGTATTTTCAGGGCTGAATAACAGTAACTATTGTATTGCGAAGTCCATCGCATCCATTCTTCGAGTATTCCCTAATAGTCTCGATCACTTCTTTATTATTGACCTAAATCGATGGATCTTTCAGCCAGAAGTCTTTTCATGACTGAATAACGGCACGATTGTATTGCAAAGCCATTCGCATCCAATCTTCTAGAACTCGTTTCCGCCTTTATAAATCCTTTAAAATCGACCTAAATTCGATGGATCTTTCAGCCAGACGTCTTTTTAGGACTGAACAACAGTAATGTCTGTATTGAGAAACCATTAGCATCCATTCTTCGTGAATTCGCATTTCGTGTGGATGATTCCTTCATAATCGACCCAAATCGATGTGTCATCCAGCCAATCGTCTTTCCAGGAATGAATAACAGTAACGATTGTATTGCGAATACCATTCGCATCTAATCTTCTAGAACGCGTTTCCGCCTTTATAAATCCTTCAAAATCGACCTAAATTCGATGGATCTTTCAGCCAGACGTCTTTTCGGGACTGAATAACAGTAATGTCAGTTTTGCGAAACCATTCGCATCCATTTTTCACGAATTCGTTTTTCGTGTGTATGATTCATTCAAAATCGACACAAATCGATCGGTCATCCAGCCCATCGGCTTTTCATGGCTCAATAACAGTAACCATTGCATTGCAAAGCCATTCGCATCCATTCTTCGAGTATTCGATATCAGTCTGGATCACTCCACCATAATTGACCTAAATCGATGGGTCTTTCAGCCAGACGTCTGTTCATGGCTGAATAACAGTAACGATTGTATTGCAAAGGCATTCACATCCAATCGTTGAGGATTTGCTTTCCGCTTTCCATCAAAATCGACATAAATTGATGTGCCATCCAGCCAATTGTGTTTTCATGGCTGAATAATAGTAACTATTGTATTGCGAAGTCCATCGCATCCATTCTTGGAGTATTCGCTATCAGTCTGGGTCACTCCATCATAATTGACCTAAATCGATGGGTCTTTTAGCCAGACGTCTTTTCATGACTGAATAACGGCAACGATTATATTGCAAAGCCAATCGCATCCAATCTTCTAGAACTCGTTTCCGCCTTTATAAATCCTTCAAAATCGACCTAAATTCGATGGATCTTTCAGCCAGACGTCTTTTTAGGACTGAACAACAGTAATGTCTGTATTGAGAAACCATTAGCATCCATTCTTCGTGAATTCGCATTTCGTGTGGATGATTCCTTCAAAATCGACCCAAATGGATGTGTCATCCAGCCAATCGTCTTTTCAGGGATGAATAACAGTAACGATTGTATTTTGAATTCCATCGCGTCCTTTCTTCGAGTATTCGATGTCAGTCTGGATCACTCCATCATAATTGACCTAAATCGATGAGTCTTTCAGCCAGACGTCTTTTCATGGCTGAATAATGGTAACGATTGTATTGCAAAGCCATTCGCATCCAATCGTTGAGAATTTGTTATCCGCTTTCCTTCAAAATCACCTTAAAATCGATGGGTCATCCAGCCAATTGTCTTTTCATGGCTGATTAACAGTAACGATTGTATTGCAAACCCATTCGCATCCATTGGTCGCGAACTCGCTTTTCGTGTGGATGATTCCTTCAAAATCGACCGAAATCGATGTGTCATCCAGCCAATCGTCTTTTCAGGGCTGAATAACAGTAACGATTGTATTGCAAAGACATTCGCATCCATTCTTCGAGTATTCGCTATCAGTCTGGGTCACTCGATCATTATTGACCTAAATCGATGGGTCTTTCAGCCAGTCGTCTTTTCATGGCTGAATAACAGTAACGATTTTATTGCAATGCCATTCGCATCCATTCTTCGTGAATTAGCATTTCGTGTGGATGATTCCTTCAAAATCGACGGAAATCGATGTGTCATCCAGCCAATCGTATTTTCAGGGATGAATAACAGTAACGATTGTATTGCATCCTTTCTTCGAGTATTCAATATCACTCCATCATAATTGACCTAAATCGATGAGTCTTTCAGCCAGACGTCTTTTCATGGCTGAATAATGGTAACGATTGTATTGCAAAGCCATTCGCATCCAATCGTTGAGAATTTGCTTTCCGCTTTCCTTCAAAATCGCCATAAATCGATGGGTCATCCAGCCAATTGTCTTTTCATGGCTGATTAACAGTAACAATTGTATTGCAAACCCATTCGCATCCATTGTTCGCGAACTCGCTTTTCGTGTGGATGATTCCTTCAAAATCGACCCAAATCGATGTGTCATCCAGCCAATCGTCTTTTCAGGGATGAATAACAGTAACTATAGTATTGCGAAGTCCATCGCATCCATTCTTCGAGTATTCGATATCAGTCTGGATCACTCCTTCATAATTGACCTAAATCGATGGGTCTTTCAGCCAGTCGTCTTTTCATGGCTGAATAACAGTAACGATTTTATTGCAATGCCATTCGCATCCATTCTTCGTGAATTAGCATTTCGTGTGGATGATTCCTCCATAATCGACCCAAATCGATGTGTCATCCAGCCAATCGTCTTTCCAGGAATGAATAACAGTAACGATTGTATTGCGAATACCATCGCATCCATTCTTCGAGTATTCGATATCAGTCTGGATCACTCCATCATAATTGACCTAAATCGATGGGTCTTTCAGCCAGACGTTTTTTCATGGCTGAATAACGGTAACGATTATATTGCAAAGCTATTCGCATCCAATCTTCTAGAACTCGTTTCCGCCTTTATAAATCCTTCAAAATCGACTTAAATTCGATGGATCTTTCAGCCAGACGTCTTTTCAGGACTGAATAACAGTAATGTCTCTATTGCGAAACCATTCGCATCCATTTCTCACGAATTCGTTTTTCGTGTGTATGATTCATTCTACATCCACACAAATCGACGGGTCATCCAGCCAATCGGCTTTTTAGGGCTGAATAACAGTAACCATTGTATTGCAAAGCCATTCGCATCCATTCTTCGATTATTCGATATCAGTCTGGATCACTCCATCATAATTGACCTAAATCGATGGTTCTTTCAGCCAGACGTCTTTTCATGGCTGAATAACGGTAACGATTGTATTGCGAAGTTCATCGCATCCTTTCTTCGAGTATTCAATATCAGTCTGGATCACTCCATCATAATTGATCTAAATCGATGGGTCTTTCAGCCAGATGTCTTTTCTTGGCTGAATAACAGTAACGATTATATTGCAAAGCCATTCGCATCCATTCTTCGTGAATTCGCATTTCGTATGTGCGATTCCTTCAAAATCAACCCAAATCGATGTGTCATCCAGCCAATCGTCTTTTCAGGGATGAATAACAATAACGATTGTATTACGAAGTCCATCGCATCCATTCTTCGAGTACTCGATATTATTCTGGATCTCTCCATCATTATTGACCTAAATCGATGGGTGTTTCAGCCAGACGTCATTTCATGGCTGAATAACGGTAACGACTGTATTGCAAAGCCATTCGCATCCAATCATTGAGAATTTGCTTTCCGCTTTCCATCAAAATCGACATAAATCGATGGGTCATCCAGCCAATTGTCTTTTCATGGCTGATTAACAGTAACGATTGTATTGCAAACCCATTCGCATCCATTGTTCGCGAACTCGCTTTTCGTGTGGATGATTCCTTCAAAATCGACCCAAATCGATGTGTCATCCAGCCAATCGTCTTTTCAGGGCTGAATAACAGTAACGATTGTATTGCAATGCCATTCGCATCCATTCTTCGTGAATTAGCATTTCGTGTGGATGATTCCTTCAAAATCGACCGAAATCGATGTGTCATCCAGCCAATCGTCTTTTCAGGGAAGAATAACATTAACTATAGTATTGCGAAGTCCATCGCATCCATTCTTCAAGTATTCGATATCAGTCTGGATCACTCCTTCATAATTGACCTAAATCGGTGTCTTTCAGCCAGACGTCTTTTCCTGGCTGAATAACCGTAACGATTGTATTGCAAAGCCTTTCGCATCTATTCTTCATGAATTCGCATTTCGTGTGGATGATTCCTTCATAATCGACACAAATCGATGTGTCATCCAGCCAATCGTCTTTCCAGGAATGAATAACAGTAACGATTGTATTGCGAATACCATCGCATCCATTCTTCGAGTATTCGATATCAGTCTGGATCACTCCATCATAATTGACCTAAATCGATGGGTCTTTCAGTCAGACGTCTTTTCATGGCTGAATAACAGCAAAGATTGTATTGCAAAGCCATTCGCATCCAATCTTCTAGAACTCGTTTCCGCCTTTAGAAATCCTTCAAAATCGACTTAAATTCGATGGATCTTTCAGCCAGACGTCTTTTCAGGACTGAATAACAGTAATGTCTATATTGCGAAACCATTCGCATCCATTTCTCACGAATTCGTTTTTCGTGTGTATGATTCATTCTACATCCACACAAATCGACGGGTCATCCAGCCAATCGGCTTTTTAGGGCTGAATAACGGTAACGATTGTATTGCGAAGTTCATCGCATCCTTTCTTCGAGTATTCAATATCAGTCTGGATCACTCCATCATAATTGATCTAAATCGATGGGTCTTTCAGCCAGACGTCTTTTCCTGGCTGAATAACAGTAACGATTATATTGAAAAGCCATTCGCATCCATTCTTCGTGAATTCGCATTTCGTATGTGCGATTCCTTCAAAACCAACCCAAATCGATGTGTCATCCAGCCAATCGTCTTTTCAGGGATGAATAACAATAACGATTGTATTACGAAGTCCATCGCATCCATTCTTCGAGTACTCGATATTATTCTGGATCTCTCCATCATAATTGACCTAAATCGATGGGTGTTTCAGCCAGACGTCATTTCATGGCTGAATAACGTTAACGACTGTATTGCAAAGCCATTCGCATCCAATCATTGAGAATTTTCTTTCCGCTATCCATCAAAATCGACATAAATCGATGGGTCATCCAGCCAATTGTCTTTTCATGGCTGATTAACAGTAATGATTGTATTGCAAACCCATTCGCATCCATTGTTCGCGAACTCGCTTTTCGTGTGGATGATTCCTTCAGAATCGACCCAAATCGATGTGTCATCCAGGCGATCGTCTTTTCAGGGCTGAATAACAGTAACGATTGTATTGCAAAGACATTCGCATCCATTCTTCGACTATTCGCTATCAGTCTGGGTCACTCGATCATTATTGACCTAAATCGATGGGTCTTTCAGCCAGTCGTCTTTTCATGGCTGAATAACAGTAACGATTTTATTGCAATGCCATTCGCATCCATTCTTCGTGAATTAGCATTTCGTGTGGATGATTCCTTCAAAATCGACCCAAATCGATGTGTCATCCAGCCAATCGTCTTTTCAGGGATGAATAACATTAACTATAGTATTGCCAAGTCCATCGCATCCATTCTTCGAGTATTCGATATCAGTCTGGATCACTCCTTCATAATTGACCTAAATCGGTGTCTTTCAGCCAGACGTCTTTTCCTGGCTGAATAACCGTAACGATTGTATTGCAAAGCCTTTCGCATCCATTCTTCATGAATTCGCATTCCGTGTGGATGATTCCTTCATAATCGACCCAAATCGATGTGTCATCCAGCCAATCGTCTTTCCAGGAATGAATAACAGTAACGATTGTATTGCGAATACCATCGCATCCATTCTTCGAGTATTCGATATCAGTCTGGATCACTCCATCATAATTTACCTAAATCGATGGGACTTTCAGCCAGACGTCTTTTCATGGCTGAATAACAGCAACGATTGTATTGCGATGCCATTCGCATCCAATCTTCTAGAACGCGTTTCCGCCTTTATAAATCCTTCAAAATCGACCTAAATTCGATGGATCTTTCAGCCAGACGTCTTTTCAGGACTGAATAACAGTAATGTCAGTGTTGCGAAACCATTCGCATACATTTTTCACGAATTCGTTTTTCGTGTGTATGATTCATTCAAAATCGACACAAATCGATCGGTCATCCAGCCCATCGGCTTTTCAGGGCTGAATAACAGTAACCATTGTATGGCAAAGCCTTTCGCATCCATTCTTCATGAATTCGCATTTCGTGTGGATGATTCCTCCATAATCGACCCAAATCGATGTGTCATCCAGACAATCGTCTTTCCAGGAATGAATAACAGTAACGATTGTATTGCGAATACCATCGCATCCATTCTTCGAGTATTCGATATCAGTCTGGATCACTCCATCATAATTGACCTAAATCGATGGGCCTTTCAGTCAGACGTCTTTTCATGGCTGAATAACAGCAAAGATTGTATTGCAAAGCCATTCGCATCCAATCTTCTAGAACTCGTTTCCGCCTTTATAAATCCTTCAAAATCGACCTGAATTCGATGGATATTTCAGCCAGACGTCTTTTCAGGACTGAATAACAGAAATGTCTGTATTGCGAAACCATTCGCATCTATTTCTCACGAATTCGTTTTTCGTGTGGATGATTCCTTCAAAATCGACCCAAATCGATGTGTCATCCAGCCAATTGTCTTTCCAGGAATGAATAACAGTAACGATGGTATTGCGAATACCATCGCATCCATTCTTCGAGTATTCGATATCAGTCTGGATCACTCCATCATAATTGACCTAAATCGATGGATCTTTCAGCCAGACGTCTTTTTAGTACTGAACAACAGTAATGTCTGTATTGAGAAACCATTAGCATCCATTCTTCGTGAATTCGCATTTCGTGTGGATGATTCCTTCAAAATCGACCCAAATCGATGTGTCATCCAGCCAATTGTCTTTCCAGGAATGAATAACAGTAACGATTGTATTGCGAATTCCATCGCGTCCTTTCTTCGAGTATTCGATGTCAGTCTGGATCACTCCATCATAATTGACCTAAATCGATGGGTCTTTCAGCCAGACGTTTTTTCATGGCTGAATAACGGTAACGATTATATTGCAAAGCTATTCGCATCCAATCTTCTAGAACTCGTTTCCGCCTTTATAAATCCTTCAAAATCGACTTACATTCGATGGATCTTTCAGCCAGACGTCTTTTCAGGACTGAATAACAGTAATGTCAGTGTTGCGAAACCATTCGCATACATTCTTCACGAATGCGTTTTTCGTGTGTATGATTCATTCAAAATCGACACAAATCGATCGGTCATCCAGCCCATCGGCTTTTCAGGGCTGAATAACAGTAACCATTGTATTGCAAAGCCATTCGCATCCATTCTTCGAGTATTCGATATCAGTCTGGATCAATCCTTCATAATTGATCTAAATCGATGGGTCTTTCAGCCAGACGTCTTGTCCTGGCTGAATAACAGTAACGATTATATTGCAAAGCCATTCGCATCCATTCTTCGTGAATTCGCATTTCGTGTGGATGATTCCTTCAAAATCGACCGAAATCGATGTGTCATCCAGCCAATCGTATTTTCAGGGATGAATAACAGTAACGATTGTATTGCATCCTTTCTTCGAGTATTCAATATCACTCCATCATAATTGACCCAAATCGATGAGTCTTTCAGCCAGACGTCTTTTCATGGCTGAATAATGGTAACGATTGTATTGCAAAGCCATTCGCATCCAATCGTTGAGAATTTGCTTTCCGCTTTCCTTCAAAATCGCCATAAATCGATGGGTCATCCAGCCAATAACAGTAACGATTTTATTGCAAAGCCATTCACATCCATTATTCGTGAATTCGCATTTCGTGTGGATGATTCCTTCAAAATCGACCCAAATCGATGTGTCATCCAGCCAATCGTCTTTTCAGGGATGAATAACAGTAACGATTGTATTGCGAAGACCATCGCATCCATTCTTCGAGTATTCGATATCAGTCTGGATCACTCCATCATAATTGACCTAAATCAATGGGTCTTTCAGCTAGACGTCATATCATGGCTGAATAACGGTAACGATTGTATTGCAAAGCCATTCGAATCCAATCGTTGAGTATTTGCTTTCCGCTTTCCATTAAAATCGACATAAATCGATGGGTCATCCAGCCAATTGTCTTTTCATGGCTGAATAAGAGTAACTATTGTATTGCGAAGTCCATCGCATCCATTCTTCGAGTATTCCCTAATAGTCTCGATCACTCCTTTATTATTGACCTAAATCGATGGATCTTTCAGCCAGAAGTCTTTTCATGACTGAATAACGGCACGATTGTATTGCAAAGCCATTCGCATCCAATCTTCTAGAACTCATTGCCGCCTTTATAACGCCTTCAATATCGACCTAAATTCGATGTATCTTTCAGACAGACGTCTTTTCAGGACTGAATAACAGTAAGGACAGTATTGCGACGCCATTCGCATCCATTTTTCGCGATTTCGTTTTTCGTGTGTGATTCCTTCAAAATCGACACAAATCGATGGGTCATCTAGCCAATCGTCTTTTCAGGGCTGAATAACAATAACGATTGTATTGCGAAGTCCATCGCATCCAGTCTTGGAGTATTCGCTATCAGTCTGGGTCACTTCATCATAATTGACCTAAATCGATGGGTCGTTCAGCCAGACGTCTTTTCATGACTGAATAACGGCAATTATTATATTGCAAATCCATTCGCATCCAATCTTCTAGAACTCGTTTCCACCTTTATAAATCCTTTAAAATCGACCTAAATTCGATGGATCTTTCAGCCAGACGTCTTTTTAGGACTGAACAACAGTAATGTCTGTATTGAGAAACCATTAGCATCCATTCTTCGTGAATTCGCATTTCGTGTGGATGATTCCTTCATAATCGACCCAAATCGATGTGTCATCCAGCCAATCGTCTTTCCAGGAATGAATAACAGTAACGATTGTATTGCGAATACCATCGCATCCATTCTTCGAGTATTCGATATCAGTCTGGATCACTCCATCATAATTGACGTAAATCGATGGGTCTTTCAGTCAGACGTCTTTTCATGGCTGAATAATGGTAACGATTGTATTGCAAAGCCATTCGCATCCAATCGTTGAGAATTTGCTTTCCGCTTTCCTTCAAAATCGCCATAAATCGATGGGTCATCCAGCCAATTGTCTTTTCATGGCTGATTAACAGTAACGATTGTATTGCAAACCCATTCGCATCCATTGTTCGCGAACTCGCTTTTCGTGTGGATGATTCCTTCAAAATCGAAACAAATCGATGGGTCATCTAGCCAATCGTCTTTTCAGGGCTGCATAACAATAACGATTGTATTGCGAAGTCCATCGCATCCATTCTTGGAGTATTCGCTATCAGTCTGGGTCACTCCATCATAATTGACCTAAATCGATGGGTCTTTCAGCCAGACGTCTTTTCATGACTGAATAACGGCAACGATTATATTGCAAACCCATTCGCATCCATTGTTCGCGAACTCGCTATCAGTCTGGGTCACTCGATCATTATTGACCTAAATCGATGGGTCTTTCAGCCAGTCGTCTTTTCATGGCTGAATAACAGTAACGATTTTATTGCAATGCCATTCGCATCCATTCTTCGTGAATTAGCATTTCGTGTGGATGATTCCTTCAAAATCGACCCAAATCGTTGTGTCATCCAGCCAATCGTCTTTTCAGGGATGAATAACATTAACTATAGTATTGCGAAGTCCATCGCATCCATTCTTCGAGTATTCGATATCAGTCTGGATCACTCCTTCATAATTGACCTAAATCGATGTGTCTTTCAGCCAGACGTCTTTTCCTGGCTGAATAACCGTAACGATTGTATTGCAAAGCCTTTCGCATCCATTCTTCATGAATTCGCATTTCGTGTGGATGATTCCTTCATAATCGACCCAAATCGATGTGTCATCCAGCCAATCGTCTTTCCAGCAATGAATAACAGTAACGATTGTATTGCGAATACCATCGCATCCATTCTTCGAGTATTCGATATCAGTCTGGATCACTCCATCATAATTGACCTAAATCGATGGGTCTTTCAGCCAGACGTCTTTTCATGGCTGAATAACAGCAACGATTGTATTGCGATGCCATTCGCATCCAATCTTCTAGAACGCGTTTCCGCCTTTATAAATCCTTCAAAATCGACCTAAATTCGATGGATCTTTCAGCCAGACGTCTTTTCAGGACTGAATAACAGTAATGTCAGTGTTGCGAAACCATTCGCATACATTTTTCACGAATTCGTTTTTCGTGTGTATGATTCATTCAAAATCGACACAAATCGATCGGTCATCCAGCCCATCGGCTTTTCAGGGCTGAATAACAGTAACCATTGTATTGCAAAGCCATTCGCATCCATTCTTCGAGTATTCGATATCAGTCTGGATCACTCGACCATAATTGACCTAAATCGATGGGTCTTTCAGCCAGACGTCTGTTCATGGCTGAATAACAGTAACGATTGTATTGCAAAGGCATTCACATCCAATCGTTGAGGATTTGCTTTCCGCTTTCCTTCAAAATCGACATAAATTGATGTGCCATCCAGCCAATTGTCTTTTCATGGCTGAATAATAGTAACTATTGTATTGCGAAGTCCATCGCATCCATTCTTCGAGTATTCCCTAATAGTCTGGATCACTCCTTTATTATTGACCTAAATCGATGGATCTTTCAGCCAGACGTCTTTTCATGACTGAATAACGGCAACGATTGTATTGCAAAGCCATTCGCATCCAATCTTCTAGAACTCATTGCCGCCTTTATAACGCCTTCAATATCGACCTAAATTCGATGGATCTTTCAGACAGACGTCTTTTCAGGACTGAACAACAGTAATGTCTGTATTGAGAAACCATTCTTCGCGAATTCGCATTTCGTGTGGATGATTCCTTCATAATCGACCCAAATCGATGTGTCATCCAGCCAATCGTCTTTCCAGGAATGAATAACAGTAACGATTGTATTGCGAATACCATCGCATCCATTCTTCGAGTATTCGATATCAGTCTGGATCACTCCATCATAATTTACCTAAATCGATGGGACTTTCAGCCAGACGTCTTTTCATGGCTGAATAACAGCAACGATTGTATTGCGATGCCATTCGCATCCAATCTTCTAGAACGCGTTTCCGCCTTTATAAATCCTTCAAAATCGACCTAAATTCGATGGATCTTTCAGCCAGACGTCTTTTCAGGACTGAATAACAGTAATGTCAGTGTTGCGAAACCATTCGCATACATTTTTCACGAATTCGTTTTTCGTGTGTATGATTCATTCAAAATCGACACAAATCGATCGGTCATCCAGCCCATCGGCTTTTCAGGGCTGAATAACAGTAACCATTGTATGGCAAAGCCTTTCGCATCCATTCTTCATGAATTCGCATTTCGTGTGGATGATTCCTCCATAATCGACCCAAATCGATGTGTCATCCAGACAATCGTCTTTCCAGGAATGAATAACAGTAACGATTGTATTGCGAATACCATCGCATCCATTCTTCGAGTATTCGATATCAGTCTGGATCACTCCATCATAATTGACCTAAATCGATGGGCCTTTCAGTCAGACGTCTTTTCATGGCTGAATAACAGCAAAGATTGTATTGCAAAGCCATTCGCATCCAATCTTCTAGAACGCGTTTCCGCCTTTATAAATCCTTCAAAATCGACCTGAATTCGATGGATATTTCAGCCAGACGTCTTTTCAGGACTGAATAACAGAAATGTCTGTATTGCGAAACCATTCGCATCTATTTTTCACGAATTCGTTTTTCGTGTGGATGATTCCTTCAAAATCGACCCAAATCGATGTGTCATCCAGCCAATTGTCTTTCCAGGAATGAATAACAGTAACGATGGTATTGCGAATACCATCGCATCCATTCTTCGAGTATTCGATATCAGTCTGGATCACTCCATCATAATTGACCTAAATCGATGGATCTTTCAGCCAGACGTCTTTTTAGTACTGAACAACAGTAATGTCTGTATTGAGAAACCATTAGCATCCATTCTTCGTGAATTCGCATTTCGTGTGGATGATTCCTTCAAAATCGACCCAAATCGATGTGTCATCCAGCCAATTGTCTTTCCAGGAATGAATAACAGTAACGATTGTATTGCGAATTCCATCGCGTCCTTTCTTCGAGTATTCGATGTCAGTCTGGATCACTCCATCATAATTGACCTAAATCGATGGGTCTTTCAGCCAGACGTTTTTTCATGGCTGAATAACGGTAACGATTATATTGCAAAGCTATTCGCATCCAATCTTCTAGAACTCGTTTCCGCCTTTATAAATCCTTCAAAATCGACTTAAATTCGATGGATCTTTCAGCCAGACGTCTTTTCAGGACTGAATAACAGTAATGTCTCTATTGCGAAACCATTCGCATCCATTTCTCACGAATTCGTTTTTCGTGTGTATGATTCATTCTACATCCACACAAATCGACGGGTCATCCAGCCAATCGGCTTTTTAGGGCTGAATAACAGTAACCATTGTATTGCAAAGCCATTCGCATCCATTCTTCGATTATTCGATATCAGTCTGGATCACTCCATCATAATTGACCTAAATCGATGGTTCTTTCAGCCAGACGTCTTTTCATGGCTGAATAACGGTAACGATTGTATTGCGAAGTTCATCGCATCCTTTCTTCGAGTATTCAATATCAGTCTGGATCAATCCATCATAATTGATCTAAATCGATGGGTCTTTCAGCCAGATGTCTTTTCCTGGCTGAATAACAGTAACGATTATATTGCAAAGCCATTCGCATCCATTCTTCGTGAATTCGCATTTCGTATGTGCGATTCCTTCAAAATCAACCCAAATCGATGTGTCATCCAGCCAATCGTCTTTTCAGGGATGAATAACAATAACGATTGTATTACGAAGTCCATCGCATCCATTCGTCGAGTACTCGATATTATTCTGGATCTCTCCATCATAATTGACCCAAATCGATGGGTGTTTCAGCCAGACGTCATTTCATGGCTGAATAACGGTAACGACTGTATTGCAAAGCCATTCGCATCCAATCATTGAGAATTTGCTTTCCGCTTTCCATCAAAATCGACATAAATCGATGGGTCATCCAGCCAATTGTCTTTTCATGGCTGAATAACAGTAACTATTGTATTGCGAAGTCCATCGCATCCATTCTTCGAGTATTCCCTAATAGTCTCGATCACTCCTTTATTATTGACCTAAATCGATGGATCTTTCAGCCAGAAGTCTTTTCATGACTGAATAACGGCACGATTGTATTGCAAAGCCATTCGCATCCAATCTTCTAGAACTCATTGCCGCCTTTATAACGCCTTCAATATCGACCTAAATTCGATGTATCTTTCAGACAGACGTCTTTTCAGGACTGAATAACAGTAAGGACAGTATTGCGACGCCATTCGCATCCATTTTTCGCGATTTCGTTTTTCGTGTGTGATTCCTTCAAAATCGTCACAAATCGATGGGTCATCTAGCCAATCGTCTTTTCAGGGCTGAATAACAATAACGATTGTATTGCGAAGTCCATCGCATCCAGTCTTGGAGTATTCGCTATCAGTCTGGGTCACTTCATCATAATTGACCTAAATCGATGGGTCTTTCAGCCAGACGTCTTTTCATGACTGAATAACGGCAATTATTATATTGCAAAGCCATTCGCATCCAATCTTCTAGAACTCGTTTCCACCTTTATAAATCCTTTAAAATCGACCTAAATTCGATGGATCTTTCAGCCAGACGTCTTTTTAGTACTGAACAACAGTAATGTCTGTATTGAGAAACCATTAGCATCCATTCTTCGTGAATTCGCATTTCGTGTGGATGATTCCTTCATAATCGACCCAAATCGATGTGTCATCCAGCCAATCGTCTTTCCAGGAATGAATAACAGTAACGATTGTATTGCGAATACCATTCGCATCTAATCTTCTAGAATGCGTTTCCGCCTTTATAAATCCTTCAAAATCGACCTAAATTCGATGGATCTTTCAGCCAGACGTCTTTTCAGGACTGAATAACAGTAATGTCAGTGTTGCGAAACCATTCGCATCCATTTTTCACGAATTCGTTTTTCGTGTGTATGATTCATTCAAAGTCGACACAAATCGATCGGTCATCCAGCCCATCGGCTTTTCAGGGCTGAATAACAGTAACCATTGCATTGCAAAGCCATTCGCATCCATTCTTCGAGTATTCGATATCAGTCTGGATCACTACACCATAATTGACCTAAATCGATGGGTCTTTCAGCCAGACGTCTGTTCATGGCTGAATAACAGTAACGATTGTATTGCAAAGGCATTCACATCCAATCGTTGAGGATTTGCTTTCCGCTTTCCTTCAAAATCGACATAAATTGATGTGCCATCCAGCCAATTGTGTTTTCATGGCTGAATAATAGTAACTATTGTATTGCGAAGTCCATCGCATCCATTCTTGGAGTATTCGCTATCAGTCTGGGTCACTCCATCATAATTGACCTAAATCGATGGGTCTTTTAGCCAGACGTCTTCTCATGGCTGAATAATGGTAACGATTGTATTGCAAAGCCATTCGCATCCAATCGTTGAGAATTTGTTTTCCGCTTTCCTTCAAAATCACCATAAATCGATGGGTCATCCAGCCAATTGTCTTTTCATGGCTGATTAACAGTAACGATTGTATTGCAAACCCGTTCGCATCCATTGTTCGCGAACTCGCTTTTCGTGTGGATGATTCCTTCAAAATCGACCCAAATCGATGTGTCATCCAGCCAATCGTCTTTTCAGGGCTGAATAACAGTAACGATTGTATTGCAAAGTCATTCGCATCCATTCTTCGAGTATTCGCTATCAGTCTGGGTCACTCGATCATTATTGACCTAAATCGATGGGTCTTTCAGCCAGTCGTCTTTTCATGGCTGAATAACAGTAACGATTTTATTGCAATGCCATTCGCATCCATTCTTCGTGAATTAGCATTTCGTGTGGATGATTCCTTCAAAATCGACCCAAATCGATGTGTCATCCAGCCAATCGTCTTTTCAGGGATGAATAACATTAACTATAGTATTGCGAAGTGCATCGCATCCATTCTTCGAGTATTCGATATCAGTCTGGATCACTCCTTCATAATTGACCTAAATCGGTGTCTTTCAGCCAGACGTCTTTTCCTGGCTGAATAACCGTAACGATTGTATTGCAAAGCCTTTCGCATCCATTCTTCATGAATTCGCATTTCGTGTGGATGATTCCTTCATAATCGACCCAAATCGATGTGTCATCCAGCCAATCGTCTTTCCAGGAATGAATAACAGTTACGATTGTATTGCGAATACCATCGCATCCATTCTTCGAGTATTCGATATCAGTCTGGATCACTCCATCATAATTGACCTAAATCGATGGGTCTTTCAGTCAGACGTCTTTTCATGGCTGAATAACAGCAACGATTGTATTGCGATGCCATTCGCATCCAATCTTCTAGAACGCGTTTCCGCCTTTATAAATCCTTCAAAATCGACCTAAATTCGATGGATCTTTCAGCCAGACGTCTTTTCAGGACTGAATAACAGTAATGTCAGTGTTGCGAAACTATTCGCATACATTCTTCACGAATGCGTTTTTCGTGTGTATGATTCATTCAAAATCGACACAAATCGATCGGTCATCCAGCCCATCGGCTTTTCAGGGCTGAATAACAGTAACCATTGTATTGCAAAGCCATTCGCATCCATTCTTCGAGTATTCGATATCAGTTTGGATCACTCCACCATAATTGACCTAAATCGATGGGTCTTTCAGCCAGACGTCTGTTCATGGTTGAATAACAGTAACGATTGTATTGCAAAGGCATTCACATCCAATCGTTGAGGATTTGCTTTCCGGTTTCCTTCAAAATCGACATAAATTCATGTGGCATCCAGCCAATTGTCTTTTCATGGCTGAATAATAGTAACTATTGTATTGCGAAGTCCATCGCATCCATTCTTCGAGTATTCGCTATCAGTCTGGATCAATCCTTCATAATTGATCTAAATCGATGGGTCTTTCAGCCAGACGTCTTGTCCTGGCTGAATAACAGTAACGATTATATTGCAAAGCCATTCGCATCCATTCTTCGTGAATTCGCATTTCGTGTGGATGATTCCTTCAAAATCGACCGAAATCGATGTGTCATCCAGCCAATCGTATTTTCAGGGATGAATAACAGTAACGATTGTATTGCATCCTTTCTTCGAGTATTCAATATCACTCCATCATAATTGACCCAAATCGATGAGTCTTTCAGCCAGACGTCTTTTCATGGCTGAATAATGGTAACGATTGTATTGCAAAGCCATTCGCATCCAATCGTTGAGAATTTGCTTTCCGCTTTCCTTCAAAATCGCCATAAATCGATGGGTCATCCAGCCAATTGTTTTTTCATGGCTGATTAACAGTAACGATTGTATCGCAAACCCATTCGCATCCATTGTTCGCGAACTCGCTTTTCGTGTGGATGATTCCTTCAAAATCGAAACAAATCGATGGGTCATCTAGCCAATCGTCTTTTCAGGGCTGAATAACAATAACGATTGTATTGCGAAGTCCATCGCATCCATTCTTGGAGTATTCGCTATCAGTCTGGGTCACTCCATCATAATTGACCTAAATCGATGGGTCTTTCAGCCAGACGTCTTTTCATGACTGAATAACGGCAACGATTATATTGCAAACCCATTCGCATCCATTGTTCGCGAACTCGCTATCAGTCTGGGTCACTCGATCATTATTGACCTAAATCGATGGGTCTTTCAGCCAGTCGTCTTTTCATGGCTGAATAACAGTAACGATTTTATTGCAATGCCATTCGCATCCATTCTTCGTGAATTAGCATTTCGTGTGGATGATTCCTTCAAAATCGACCCAAATCGATGTGTCATCCAGCCAATCGTCTTTTCAGGGATGAATAACATTAACTATAGTATTGCGAAGTCCATCGCATCCATTCTTCGAGTATTCGATATCAGTCTCGGTCACTCACTCCATCATAATTGACCTAAATCGATGGGTCTTCTAGCCAGAAGTCTTTTCAGGACTGAAAAACAGTAATGTCTGTATTGAGAAACCATTCGCATCCATTTTTCGCGAATTCCTTTTTCGGGTGTATGATTCTTTCAAAATCGACACAAATCGATGGGTCATACAGCCAATCGGCTTTTCACGGCTGAATAACAGTAACCATTGTATTGCGAAGTCCATCGCATCCATTCTTCGAGTATTCGCTATCTGTCTGGATCACTGTATCATAATTGACACTTAAATCGATGGGTCTTTCAGACAGACGTCTTTTCATGGCTGAATAACAGTAACGATTGTATTGCAAAGCCATTCGCATCCATTATTCGTGAATTCGCATTTCGTGTGGATGATTCCTTCAAAATCGACCCAAATCGATGTGTCATCCAGCCAATCTTCCTTTCAGGGCTGAATAACAGTAACGATTTTATTGCAAAGCCATTCACATCCATTATTCGTGAATTCGCATTTCGTGTGGATGATTCCTTCAAAATCGACCCAAATCGATGTGTCATCCAGCCAATCGTCTTTTCAGGGATGAATAACAGTAACGATTGTATTGCGAAGACCATCGCATCCATTCTTCGAGTATTCGATATCAGTCTGGATCACTCCATCATAATTGACCTAAATCAATGGGTCTTTCAGCTAGACGTCATATCATGGCTGAATAACGGTAACGATTGTATTGCAAAGCCATTCGAATCCAATCGTTGAGAATTTTCTTTCCGCTTTCCATCAAAATCGACACAAATCGATGGGTCATCCAGCCAATTGTCTTTTCATGGCTGAATAACAGTAACTATTGTATTGCGAAGTCCATCGCATCCATTCTTCGAGTATTCCCTAATAGTCTGGATCACTCCTTTATTATTGACCTAAATCGATGGATCTTTCAGCCAGAAGTCTTTTCATGACTGAATAACGGCACGATTGTATTGCAAAGCCATTCGCATCCAATCTTCTAGATTTCGTTTCCGCCTTTATAAATCCTTTAAAATCGACCTAAATTCGATGGATCTTACAGCCAGACGTCTTTTTAGTACTGAACAACAGTAATGTCTGTATTGAGAAACCATTAGCATCCAATCTTCTAGAACTCATTGCCGCCTTTATAACGCCTTCAATATCGACCTAAATTCGATGGATCTTTCAGACAGACGTCTTTTCAGGACTGAATAACAGTAAGGACAGTATTGCGACGCCATTCGCATCCATTGTTCGCGAACTCGCTTTTCGTGTGGATGATTCCTTCAAAATCGACCCAAATCGATTTGTCATCCAGCCAATTGTCTTTCCAGGAATGAATAACAGTAACGATTGTATTGCGAATACCATCGCATCCATTCTTCGAGTATTCGATATCAGTCTGGGTCACTCCATCATAATTGACCTAAATCGATGGGTCTTTCAGCCAGACGTCTTTTCATGGCTGAATATCAGCAAAGATTGTATTGCAAAGCCATTCGCATCCAATCTTCTAGATTTCGTTTCCGCCTTTATAAATCCTTTAAAATCGACCTAAATTCGATGGATCTTACAGCCAGACGTCTTTTTAGTACTGAACAACAGTAATGTCTGTATTGAGAAACCATTAGCATCCATTCTTCGTGAATTCGCATTTCGTGTGGATGATTCCTTCATAATCGACCCAAATCGATATGTCATCCAGCCAATCGTCTTTCCAGGAATGAATAACAGTAACGATTGTATTGCGAATACCATTCGCATCTAATCTTCTAGAACGCGTTTCCGCCTTTATAAATCCTTCAAAATCGACCTAAATTCGATGGATCTTTCAGCCAGCCGTCTTTTTAGGACTGAACAACAGTAATGTCTGTATTGAGAAACCATTAGCATCCGTTCTTCGTGAATTCGCATTTCGTGTGGATGATTCCATCAAAATCGACCCAAATGGATGTGTCATCCAGCCAATCGTCTTTTCAGGGATGAATAACAGTAACGATTGTATTTCGAATTCAATCGCGTCCTTTCTTCGAGTATTCGATGTCAGTCTGGATCACTCCATCATAATTGACCTAAATCGATGAGTCTTTCAGCCAGACGTCTTTTCATGGCTGAATAATGGTAACGATTGTATTGCAAAGCCATTCGCATCCAATCGTTGAGAATTTGTTTTCCGCTTTCCTTCAAAATCACCATAAATCGATGGGTCATCCAGCCAATTGTCTTTTCATGGCTGATTAACAGTAACGATTGTATTGCAAACCCGTTCACATCCATTGTTCGCGAACTCGCTTTTCGTGTGGATGATTCCTTCAAAATCGACCGAAATCGATGTGTCATCCAGCCAATCGTCTTTTCAGGGCTGAATAACAGTAACGATTGTATTGCAAGGACATTCGCATCCATTCTTCGAGTATTCGCTATCAGTCTGGGTCACTCGATCATTATTGACCTAAATCGATGGGTCTTTCAGCCAGTCGTCTTTTCATGGCTGAATAACAGTAACGATTTTATTGCAATGCCATTCGCATCCATTCTTCGTGAATTAGCATTTCGTGTGGATGATTCCTTCAAAATCGACCCAAATCGATGTGTCATCCAGCCAATCGTCTTTTCCGGGATGAATAACATTAACTATAGTATTGCGAAGTCCATCGCATCCATTCTTCGAGTATTCGATATCAGTCTGGATCACTCCTTCATAATTGACCTAAATCGGTGTCTTTCAGCCAGACGTCTTTTCCTGGCTGAATAACCGTAACGATTGTATTGCAAAGCCTTTCGCATCCATTCTTCATGAATTCGCATTTCGTGTGGATGATTCCTTCATAATCGACCCAAATCGATGTGTCATCCAGCCAATCGTCTTTCCAGGAATGAATAACAGTAACGATTGTATTGCGAATACCATCGCATCCATTCTTCGAGTATTCGATATCAGTCTGGATCACTCCATCATAATTGACCTAAATCGATGGGTCTTTCAGTCAGACGTCTTTTCATGGCTGAATAACAGCAACGATTGTATTGCGATGCCATTCGCATCCAATCTTCTAGAACGCGTTTCCGCCTTTATAAATCCTTCAAAATCGACCTAAATTCGATGGATCTTTCAGCCAGACGTCTTTTCAGGACTGAATAACAGTAATGTCAGTGTTGCGAAACCATTCGCATACATTTTTCACGAATGCGTTTTTCGTGTGTATGATTCATTCAAAATCGACACAAATCGATCGGTCATCCAGCCCATCGGCTTTTCAGGGCTGAATAACAGTAACCATTGTATTGCAAAGCCATTCGCATCCATTCTTCGAGTATTCGATATCAGTCTGGATCACTCCACCATAATTGACCTAAATCGATGGGTCTTTCAGCCAGACGTCTGTTCATGGCTGAATAACAGTAACGATTGTATTGCAAAGGCATTCACATCCAATCGTTGAGGATTTGCTTTCCGGTTTCCTTCAAAATCGACATAAATTGATGTGGCATCCAGCCAATTGTCTTTTCATGGCTGAATAATAGTAACTATTGTATTGCGAAGTCCATCGCATCCATTCTTCGAGTATTCGCTATCAGTCTTGATCAATCCTTCATAATTGATCTAAATCGATGGGTCTTTCAGCCAGACGTCTTGTCCTGGCTGAATAACAGTAACGATTATATTGCAAAGCCATTCGCATCCATTCTTCGTGAATTCGCAATTCGTGTGGATGATTCCTTCAAAATCGACCGAAATCGATGTGTCATCCAGCCAATCGTATTTTCAGGGATGAATAACAGTAACGATTGTATTGCATCCTTTCTTCGAGTATTCAATATCACTCCATCATAATTGACCTAAATCGATGAGTCTTTCAGCCAGACGTCTTTTCATGGCTGAATAATGGTAACGATTGTATTGCAAAGCCATTCGCATCCAATCGTTGAGAATTTGCTTTCCGCTTTCCTTCAAAATCGCCATAAATCGATGGGTCATCCAGCCAATTGTCTTTTCATGGCTGATTAACAGTAACGATTGTATTGCAAACCCATTCGCATCCATTGTTCGCGAACTCGCTTTTCGTGTGGATGATTCCTTCAAAATCGAAACAAATCGATGGGTCATCTAGCCAATCGTCTTTTCAGGGCTGAATAACAATAACGATTGTATTGCGAAGTCCATCGCATCCATTCTTGGAGTATTCGCTATCAGTCTGGGTCACTCCGTCATAATTGACCTAAATCGATGGGTCTTTCAGCCAGACGTCTTTTCATGACTGAATAACGGCAACGATTATATTGCAAACCCATTCGCATCCATTGTTCGCGAACTCGCTATCAGTCTGGGTCACTCGATCATTATTGACCTAAATCGATGGGTCTTTCAGCCAGTCGTCTTTTCATGGCTGAATAACAGTAACGATTTTATTGCAATGCCATTCGCATCCATTCTTCGTGAATTAGCATTTCGTGTCGATGATTCCTTCAAAATCGACCCAAATCGATGTGTCATCCAGCCAATCGTCTTTTCAGGGATGAATAACATTAACTATAGTATTGCGAAGTCCATCGCATCCATTCTTCGAGTATTCGATATCAGTCGGGATCACTCCTTCATAATTGACCTAAATCGATGTGTCTTTCAGCCAGACGTCTTTTCCTGGCTGAATAACCGTAACGATTGTATTGCAAAGCCTTTCCCATCCATTCTTCATGAATTCGCATTTCGTGTGGATGATTCCTTCATAATCGACCCAAATCGATGTGTCATCCAGCCAATCGTCTTTCCAGGAATGAATAACAGTAACGATTGTATTGCGAATACCATCGCATCCATTCTTCGAGTATTCGATATCAGTCTGGATCACTCCATCATAATTGACCTAAATCGATGGGTCTTTCAGCCAGACGTCTTTTCATGGCTGAATAACAGCAACGATTGTATTGCGATGCCATTCGCATCCAATCTTCTAGAACGCGTTTCCGCCTTTATAAATCCTTCAAAATCGACCTAAATTCGATGGATCTTTCAGCCAGACGTCTTTTCAGGACTGAATAACAGTAATGTCTGTATTGAGAAACCATTCGCATCCATTTTTCGCGAATTCCTTTTTCGGGTGTATGATTCATTCAAAATCGACACAAATCGATGGGTCATACAGCCAATCGGCTTTTCACGGCTGAATAACTGTAACCATTGTATTGCGAAGTCCATCGCATCCATTCTTCGAGTATTCGCTATCTGTCTGGATCACTGTATCATAATTGACACCTAAATCGATGGGTCTTTCAGACAGACGTCTTTTCATGGCTGAATAACAGTAACGATTGTATTGCAAAGCCATTCGCATCCATTCTTCGTGAATTCGCATTTCGTGTGGATGATTCCTTCAAAATCGACCCAAATCGATGTGTCATCCAGCCAATCGTCTTTTCAGGGATGAATAACAGTAACGATTGTATTGCGAAGACCATCGCATCCATTCTTCGAGTATTCGATATCAGTCTGGATCACTCCATCATAATTGACCTAAATCAATGGGTCTTTCAGCTAGACGTCATATCATGGCTGAATAACGGTAACGATTGTATTGCAAAGCCATTCGAATCCAATCGTTGAGAATTTGCTTTCCGCTTTCCATCAAAATCGACATAAATCGATGGGTCATCCAGCCAATTGTCTTTTCATGGCTGAATAACAGTAACTATTGTATTGCGAAGTCCATCGCATCCATTCTTCGAGTATTCCCTAATAGTCTGGATCACTCCTTTATTATTGACCTAAATCGATGGATCTTTCAGCCAGACGTCTTTTCATGACTGAATAACGGCAACGAGTGTATTGCAAAGCCATTCGCATCCAATCTTCTAGAACTCATTGCCGCCTTTATAACGCCTTCAATATCGACCTAAATTCGATGGATCTTTCAGACAGACGTCTTTTCAGGACTGAACAACAGTAATGTCTGTATTGAGAAACCATTCTTCGCGAATTCGCATTTCGTGTGGATGATTCCTTCATAATCGACCCAAATCGATGTGTCATCCAGCCAATCGTCTTTCCAGGAATGAATAACAGTAACGATTGTATTGCGAATACCATCGCATCCATTCTTCGAGTATTCGATATCAGTCTGGATCACTCCATCATAATTGACCTAAATCGATGGGTCTTTCAGCCAGACGTCTGTTCATGGCTGAATAACAGTAACGATTGTATTGCAAAGGCATTCACATCCAATCGTTGAGGATTTGCTTTCCGCTTTCCTTCAAAATCGACATAAATTGATGTGCCATCCAGCCAATTGTCTTTTCATGGCTGAATAATAGTAACTATTGTATTGCGAAGTCCATCGCATCCATTCTTGGAGTATTCGCTATCAGTCTGGATCAATCCTTCATAATTGATCTAAATCGATGGGTCTTTCAGCCAGACGTCTTGTCCTGGCTGAATAACAGTAACGATTATATTGCAAAGCCATTCGCATCCATTCTTCGTGAATTCGCATTTCGTGTGGATGATTCCTTCAAAATCGACGGAAATCGATGTGTCATCCAGCCAATCGTATTTTCAGGGCTGAATAACAGTAACTATTGTATTGCGAAGTCCATCGCATCCATTCTTCGAGTATTCCCTAATAGTCTCGATCACTTCTTTATTATTGACCTAAATCGATGGATCTTTCAGCCAGAAGTCTTTTCATGACTGAATAACGGCACGATTGTATTGCAAAGCCATTCGCATCCAATCTTCTAGAACTCGTTTCCGCCTTTATAAATCCTTTAAAATCGACCTAAATTCGATGGATCTTTCAGCCAGACGTCTTTTTAGGACTGAACAACAGTAATGTCTGTATTGAGAAACCATTAGCATCCATTCTTCGTGAATTCGCATTTCGTGTGGATGATTCCTTCATAATCGACCCAAATCGATGTGTCATCCAGCCAATCGTCTTTCCAGGAATGAATAACAGTAACGATTGTATTGCGAATACCATTCGCATCTAATCTTCTAGAACGCGTTTCCGCCTTTATAAATCCTTCAAAATCGACCTAAATTCGATGGATCTTTCAGCCAGACGTCTTTTCGGGACTGAATAACAGTAATGTCAGTTTTGCGAAACCATTCGCATCCATTTTTCACGAATTCGTTTTTCGTGTGTATGATTCATTCAAAATCGACACAAATCGATCGGTCATCCAGCCCATCGGCTTTTCATGGCTCAATAACAGTAACCATTGCATTGCAAAGCCATTCGCATCCATTCTTCGAGTATTCGATATCAGTCTGGATCACTCCACCATAATTGACCTAAATCGATGGGTCTTTCAGCCAGACGTCTGTTCATGGCTGAATAACAGTAACGATTGTATTGCAAAGGCATTCACATCCAATCGTTGAGGATTTGCTTTCCGCTTTCCATCAAAATCGACATAAATTGATGTGCCATCCAGCCAATTGTGTTTTCATGGCTGAATAATAGTAACTATTGTATTGCGAAGTCCATCGCATCCATTCTTGGAGTATTCGCTATCAGTCTGGGTCACTCCATCATAATTGACCTAAATCGATGGGTCTTTTAGCCAGACGTCTTTTCATGACTGAATAACGGCAACGATTATATTGCAAAGCCAATCGCATCCAATCTTCTAGAACTCGTTTCCGCCTTTATAAATCCTTCAAAATCGACCTAAATTCGATGGATCTTTCAGCCAGACGTCTTTTTAGGACTGAACAACAGTAATGTCTGTATTGAGAAACCATTAGCATCCATTCTTCGTGAATTCGCATTTCGTGTGGATGATTCCTTCAAAATCGACCCAAATGGATGTGTCATCCAGCCAATCGTCTTTTCAGGGATGAATAACAGTAACGATTGTATTTTGAATTCCATCGCGTCCTTTCTTCGAGTATTCGATGTCAGTCTGGATCACTCCATCATAATTGACCTAAATCGATGAGTCTTTCAGCCAGACGTCTTTTCATGGCTGAATAATGGTAACGATTGTATTGCAAAGCCATTCGCATCCAATCGTTGAGAATTTGTTATCCGCTTTCCTTCAAAATCACCTTAAAATCGATGGGTCATCCAGCCAATTGTCTTTTCATGGCTGATTAACAGTAACGATTGTATTGCAAACCCATTCGCATCCATTGGTCGCGAACTCGCTTTTCGTGTGGATGATTCCTTCAAAATCGACCGAAATCGATGTGTCATCCAGCCAATCGTCTTTTCAGGGCTGAATAACAGTAACGATTGTATTGCAAAGACATTCGCATCCATTCTTCGAGTATTCGCTATCAGTCTGGGTCACTCGATCATTATTGACCTAAATCGATGGGTCTTTCAGCCAGTCGTCTTTTCATGGCTGAATAACAGTAACGATTTTATTGCAATGCCATTCGCATCCATTCTTCGTGAATTAGCATTTCGTGTGGATGATTCCTTCAAAATCGACGGAAATCGATGTGTCATCCAGCCAATCGTATTTTCAGGGATGAATAACAGTAACGATTGTATTGCATCCTTTCTTCGAGTATTCAATATCACTCCATCATAATTGACCTAAATCGATGAGTCTTTCAGCCAGACGTCTTTTCATGGCTGAATAATGGTAACGATTGTATTGCAAAGCCATTCGCATCCAATCGTTGAGAATTTGCTTTCCGCTTTCCTTCAAAATCGCCATAAATCGATGGGTCATCCAGCCAATTGTCTTTTCATGGCTGATTAACAGTAACAATTGTATTGCAAACCCATTCGCATCCATTGTTCGCGAACTCGCTTTTCGTGTGGATGATTCCTTCAAAATCGACCCAAATCGATGTGTCATCCAGCCAATCGTCTTTTCAGGGATGAATAACAGTAACTATAGTATTGCGAAGTCCATCGCATCCATTCTTCGAGTATTCGATATCAGTCTGGATCACTCCTTCATAATTGACCTAAATCGATGGGTCTTTCAGCCAGTCGTCTTTTCATGGCTGAATAACAGTAACGATTTTATTGCAATGCCATTCGCATCCATTCTTCGTGAATTAGCATTTCGTGTGGATGATTCCTCCATAATCGACCCAAATCGATGTGTCATCCAGCCAATCGTCTTTCCAGGAATGAATAACAGTAACGATTGTATTGCGAATACCATCGCATCCATTCTTCGAGTATTCGATATCAGTCTGGATCACTCCATCATAATTGACCTAAATCGATGGGTCTTTCAGCCAGACGTTTTTTCATGGCTGAATAACGGTAACGATTATATTGCAAAGCTATTCGCATCCAATCTTCTAGAACTCGTTTCCGCCTTTATAAATCCTTCAAAATCGACTTAAATTCGATGGATCTTTCAGCCAGACGTCTTTTCAGGACTGAATAACAGTAATGTCTCTATTGCGAAACCATTCGCATCCATTTCTCACGAATTCGTTTTTCGTGTGTATGATTCATTCTACATCCACACAAATCGACGGGTCATCCAGCCAATCGGCTTTTTAGGGCTGAATAACAGTAACCATTGTATTGCAAAGCCATTCGCATCCATTCTTCGATTATTCGATATCAGTCTGGATCACTCCATCATAATTGACCTAAATCGATGGTTCTTTCAGCCAGACGTCTTTTCATGGCTGAATAACGGTAACGATTGTATTGCGAAGTTCATCGCATCCTTTCTTCGAGTATTCAATATCAGTCTGGATCACTCCATCATAATTGATCTAAATCGATGGGTCTTTCAGCCAGATGTCTTTTCTTGGCTGAATAACAGTAACGATTATATTGCAAAGCCATTCGCATCCATTCTTCGTGAATTCGCATTTCGTATGTGCGATTCCTTCAAAATCAACCCAAATCGATGTGTCATCCAGCCAATCGTCTTTTCAGGGATGAATAACAATAACGATTGTATTACGAAGTCCATCGCATCCATTCTTCGAGTACTCGATATTATTCTGGATCTCTCCATCATTATTGACCTAAATCGATGGGTGTTTCAGCCAGACGTCATTTCATGGCTGAATAACGGTAACGACTGTATTGCAAAGCCATTCGCATCCAATCATTGAGAATTTGCTTTCCGCTTTCCATCAAAATCGACATAAATCGATGGGTCATCCAGCCAATTGTCTTTTCATGGCTGATTAACAGTAACGATTGTATTGCAAACCCATTCGCATCCATTGTTCGCGAACTCGCTTTTCGTGTGGATGATTCCTTCAAAATCGACCCAAATCGATGTGTCATCCAGCCAATCGTCTTTTCAGGGCTGAATAACAGTAACGATTGTATTGCAATGCCATTCGCATCCATTCTTCGTGAATTAGCATTTCGTGTGGATGATTCCTTCAAAATCGACCGAAATCGATGTGTCATCCAGCCAATCGTCTTTTCAGGGAAGAATAACATTAACTATAGTATTGCGAAGTCCATCGCATCCATTCTTCAAGTATTCGATATCAGTCTGGATCACTCCTTCATAATTGACCTAAATCGGTGTCTTTCAGCCAGACGTCTTTTCCTGGCTGAATAACCGTAACGATTGTATTGCAAAGCCTTTCGCATCTATTCTTCATGAATTCGCATTTCGTGTGGATGATTCCTTCATAATCGACACAAATCGATGTGTCATCCAGCCAATCGTCTTTCCAGGAATGAATAACAGTAACGATTGTATTGCGAATACCATCGCATCCATTCTTCGAGTATTCGATATCAGTCTGGATCACTCCATCATAATTGACCTAAATCGATGGGTCTTTCAGTCAGACGTCTTTTCATGGCTGAATAACAGCAAAGATTGTATTGCAAAGCCATTCGCATCCAATCTTCTAGAACTCGTTTCCGCCTTTAGAAATCCTTCAAAATCGACTTAAATTCGATGGATCTTTCAGCCAGACGTCTTTTCAGGACTGAATAACAGTAATGTCTATATTGCGAAACCATTCGCATCCATTTCTCACGAATTCGTTTTTCGTGTGTATGATTCATTCTACATCCACACAAATCGACGGGTCATCCAGCCAATCGGCTTTTTAGGGCTGAATAACGGTAACGATTGTATTGCGAAGTTCATCGCATCCTTTCTTCGAGTATTCAATATCAGTCTGGATCACTCCATCATAATTGATCTAAATCGATGGGTCTTTCAGCCAGACGTCTTTTCCTGGCTGAATAACAGTAACGATTATATTGAAAAGCCATTCGCATCCATTCTTCGTGAATTCGCATTTCGTATGTGCGATTCCTTCAAAACCAACCCAAATCGATGTGTCATCCAGCCAATCGTCTTTTCAGGGATGAATAACAATAACGATTGTATTACGAAGTCCATCGCATCCATTCTTCGAGTACTCGATATTATTCTGGATCTCTCCATCATAATTGACCTAAATCGATGGGTGTTTCAGCCAGACGTCATTTCATGGCTGAATAACGTTAACGACTGTATTGCAAAGCCATTCGCATCCAATCATTGAGAATTTTCTTTCCGCTATCCATCAAAATCGACATAAATCGATGGGTCATCCAGCCAATTGTCTTTTCATGGCTGATTAACAGTAATGATTGTATTGCAAACCCATTCGCATCCATTGTTCGCGAACTCGCTTTTCGTGTGGATGATTCCTTCAGAATCGACCCAAATCGATGTGTCATCCAGGCGATCGTCTTTTCAGGGCTGAATAACAGTAACGATTGTATTGCAAAGACATTCGCATCCATTCTTCGACTATTCGCTATCAGTCTGGGTCACTCGATCATTATTGACCTAAATCGATGGGTCTTTCAGCCAGTCGTCTTTTCATGGCTGAATAACAGTAACGATTTTATTGCAATGCCATTCGCATCCATTCTTCGTGAATTAGCATTTCGTGTGGATGATTCCTTCAAAATCGACCCAAATCGATGTGTCATCCAGCCAATCGTCTTTTCAGGGATGAATAACATTAACTATAGTATTGCCAAGTCCATCGCATCCATTCTTCGAGTATTCGATATCAGTCTGGATCACTCCTTCATAATTGACCTAAATCGGTGTCTTTCAGCCAGACGTCTTTTCCTGGCTGAATAACCGTAACGATTGTATTGCAAAGCCTTTCGCATCCATTCTTCATGAATTCGCATTCCGTGTGGATGATTCCTTCATAATCGACCCAAATCGATGTGTCATCCAGCCAATCGTCTTTCCAGGAATGAATAACAGTAACGATTGTATTGCGAATACCATCGCATCCATTCTTCGAGTATTCGATATCAGTCTGGATCACTCCATCATAATTTACCTAAATCGATGGGACTTTCAGCCAGACGTCTTTTCATGGCTGAATAACAGCAACGATTGTATTGCGATGCCATTCGCATCCAATCTTCTAGAACGCGTTTCCGCCTTTATAAATCCTTCAAAATCGACCTAAATTCGATGGATCTTTCAGCCAGACGTCTTTTCAGGACTGAATAACAGTAATGTCAGTGTTGCGAAACCATTCGCATACATTTTTCACGAATTCGTTTTTCGTGTGTATGATTCATTCAAAATCGACACAAATCGATCGGTCATCCAGCCCATCGGCTTTTCAGGGCTGAATAACAGTAACCATTGTATGGCAAAGCCTTTCGCATCCATTCTTCATGAATTCGCATTTCGTGTGGATGATTCCTCCATAATCGACCCAAATCGATGTGTCATCCAGACAATCGTCTTTCCAGGAATGAATAACAGTAACGATTGTATTGCGAATACCATCGCATCCATTCTTCGAGTATTCGATATCAGTCTGGATCACTCCATCATAATTGACCTAAATCGATGGGCCTTTCAGTCAGACGTCTTTTCATGGCTGAATAACAGCAAAGATTGTATTGCAAAGCCATTCGCATCCAATCTTCTAGAACTCGTTTCCGCCTTTATAAATCCTTCAAAATCGACCTGAATTCGATGGATATTTCAGCCAGACGTCTTTTCAGGACTGAATAACAGAAATGTCTGTATTGCGAAACCATTCGCATCTATTTCTCACGAATTCGTTTTTCGTGTGGATGATTCCTTCAAAATCGACCCAAATCGATGTGTCATCCAGCCAATTGTCTTTCCAGGAATGAATAACAGTAACGATGGTATTGCGAATACCATCGCATCCATTCTTCGAGTATTCGATATCAGTCTGGATCACTCCATCATAATTGACCTAAATCGATGGATCTTTCAGCCAGACGTCTTTTTAGTACTGAACAACAGTAATGTCTGTATTGAGAAACCATTAGCATCCATTCTTCGTGAATTCGCATTTCGTGTGGATGATTCCTTCAAAATCGACCCAAATCGATGTGTCATCCAGCCAATTGTCTTTCCAGGAATGAATAACAGTAACGATTGTATTGCGAATTCCATCGCGTCCTTTCTTCGAGTATTCGATGTCAGTCTGGATCACTCCATCATAATTGACCTAAATCGATGGGTCTTTCAGCCAGACGTTTTTTCATGGCTGAATAACGGTAACGATTATATTGCAAAGCTATTCGCATCCAATCTTCTAGAACTCGTTTCCGCCTTTATAAATCCTTCAAAATCGACTTACATTCGATGGATCTTTCAGCCAGACGTCTTTTCAGGACTGAATAACAGTAATGTCAGTGTTGCGAAACCATTCGCATACATTCTTCACGAATGCGTTTTTCGTGTGTATGATTCATTCAAAATCGACACAAATCGATCGGTCATCCAGCCCATCGGCTTTTCAGGGCTGAATAACAGTAACCATTGTATTGCAAAGCCATTCGCATCCATTCTTCGAGTATTCGATATCAGTCTGGATCAATCCTTCATAATTGATCTAAATCGATGGGTCTTTCAGCCAGACGTCTTGTCCTGGCTGAATAACAGTAACGATTATATTGCAAAGCCATTCGCATCCATTCTTCGTGAATTCGCATTTCGTGTGGATGATTCCTTCAAAATCGACCGAAATCGATGTGTCATCCAGCCAATCGTATTTTCAGGGATGAATAACAGTAACGATTGTATTGCATCCTTTCTTCGAGTATTCAATATCACTCCATCATAATTGACCCAAATCGATGAGTCTTTCAGCCAGACGTCTTTTCATGGCTGAATAATGGTAACGATTGTATTGCAAAGCCATTCGCATCCAATCGTTGAGAATTTGCTTTCCGCTTTCCTTCAAAATCGCCATAAATCGATGGGTCATCCAGCCAATAACAGTAACGATTTTATTGCAAAGCCATTCACATCCATTATTCGTGAATTCGCATTTCGTGTGGATGATTCCTTCAAAATCGACCCAAATCGATGTGTCATCCAGCCAATCGTCTTTTCAGGGATGAATAACAGTAACGATTGTATTGCGAAGACCATCGCATCCATTCTTCGAGTATTCGATATCAGTCTGGATCACTCCATCATAATTGACCTAAATCAATGGGTCTTTCAGCTAGACGTCATATCATGGCTGAATAACGGTAACGATTGTATTGCAAAGCCATTCGAATCCAATCGTTGAGTATTTGCTTTCCGCTTTCCATTAAAATCGACATAAATCGATGGGTCATCCAGCCAATTGTCTTTTCATGGCTGAATAAGAGTAACTAT
This sequence comes from Ephialtes manifestator, assembly GCA_963970395.1. Classification (NCBI taxonomy): domain Eukaryota; kingdom Metazoa; phylum Arthropoda; class Insecta; order Hymenoptera; family Ichneumonidae; genus Ephialtes; species Ephialtes manifestator. The sequence continues at coordinate 20,551,495 of OZ019968.1, forward strand.
TGTATTGCGAAGTCCATCGCATCCATTCTTCGAGTATTCCCTAATAGTCTCGATCACTCCTTTATTATTGACCTAAATCGATGGATCTTTCAGCCAGAAGTCTTTTCATGACTGAATAACGGCACGATTGTATTGCAAAGCCATTCGCATCCAATCTTCTAGAACTCATTGCCGCCTTTATAACGCCTTCAATATCGACCTAAATTCGATGTATCTTTCAGACAGACGTCTTTTCAGGACTGAATAACAGTAAGGACAGTATTGCGACGCCATTCGCATCCATTTTTCGCGATTTCGTTTTTCGTGTGTGATTCCTTCAAAATCGACACAAATCGATGGGTCATCTAGCCAATCGTCTTTTCAGGGCTGAATAACAATAACGATTGTATTGCGAAGTCCATCGCATCCAGTCTTGGAGTATTCGCTATCAGTCTGGGTCACTTCATCATAATTGACCTAAATCGATGGGTCGTTCAGCCAGACGTCTTTTCATGACTGAATAACGGCAATTATTATATTGCAAATCCATTCGCATCCAATCTTCTAGAACTCGTTTCCACCTTTATAAATCCTTTAAAATCGACCTAAATTCGATGGATCTTTCAGCCAGACGTCTTTTTAGGACTGAACAACAGTAATGTCTGTATTGAGAAACCATTAGCATCCATTCTTCGTGAATTCGCATTTCGTGTGGATGATTCCTTCATAATCGACCCAAATCGATGTGTCATCCAGCCAATCGTCTTTCCAGGAATGAATAACAGTAACGATTGTATTGCGAATACCATCGCATCCATTCTTCGAGTATTCGATATCAGTCTGGATCACTCCATCATAATTGACGTAAATCGATGGGTCTTTCAGTCAGACGTCTTTTCATGGCTGAATAATGGTAACGATTGTATTGCAAAGCCATTCGCATCCAATCGTTGAGAATTTGCTTTCCGCTTTCCTTCAAAATCGCCATAAATCGATGGGTCATCCAGCCAATTGTCTTTTCATGGCTGATTAACAGTAACGATTGTATTGCAAACCCATTCGCATCCATTGTTCGCGAACTCGCTTTTCGTGTGGATGATTCCTTCAAAATCGAAACAAATCGATGGGTCATCTAGCCAATCGTCTTTTCAGGGCTGCATAACAATAACGATTGTATTGCGAAGTCCATCGCATCCATTCTTGGAGTATTCGCTATCAGTCTGGGTCACTCCATCATAATTGACCTAAATCGATGGGTCTTTCAGCCAGACGTCTTTTCATGACTGAATAACGGCAACGATTATATTGCAAACCCATTCGCATCCATTGTTCGCGAACTCGCTATCAGTCTGGGTCACTCGATCATTATTGACCTAAATCGATGGGTCTTTCAGCCAGTCGTCTTTTCATGGCTGAATAACAGTAACGATTTTATTGCAATGCCATTCGCATCCATTCTTCGTGAATTAGCATTTCGTGTGGATGATTCCTTCAAAATCGACCCAAATCGTTGTGTCATCCAGCCAATCGTCTTTTCAGGGATGAATAACATTAACTATAGTATTGCGAAGTCCATCGCATCCATTCTTCGAGTATTCGATATCAGTCTGGATCACTCCTTCATAATTGACCTAAATCGATGTGTCTTTCAGCCAGACGTCTTTTCCTGGCTGAATAACCGTAACGATTGTATTGCAAAGCCTTTCGCATCCATTCTTCATGAATTCGCATTTCGTGTGGATGATTCCTTCATAATCGACCCAAATCGATGTGTCATCCAGCCAATCGTCTTTCCAGCAATGAATAACAGTAACGATTGTATTGCGAATACCATCGCATCCATTCTTCGAGTATTCGATATCAGTCTGGATCACTCCATCATAATTGACCTAAATCGATGGGTCTTTCAGCCAGACGTCTTTTCATGGCTGAATAACAGCAACGATTGTATTGCGATGCCATTCGCATCCAATCTTCTAGAACGCGTTTCCGCCTTTATAAATCCTTCAAAATCGACCTAAATTCGATGGATCTTTCAGCCAGACGTCTTTTCAGGACTGAATAACAGTAATGTCAGTGTTGCGAAACCATTCGCATACATTTTTCACGAATTCGTTTTTCGTGTGTATGATTCATTCAAAATCGACACAAATCGATCGGTCATCCAGCCCATCGGCTTTTCAGGGCTGAATAACAGTAACCATTGTATTGCAAAGCCATTCGCATCCATTCTTCGAGTATTCGATATCAGTCTGGATCACTCGACCATAATTGACCTAAATCGATGGGTCTTTCAGCCAGACGTCTGTTCATGGCTGAATAACAGTAACGATTGTATTGCAAAGGCATTCACATCCAATCGTTGAGGATTTGCTTTCCGCTTTCCTTCAAAATCGACATAAATTGATGTGCCATCCAGCCAATTGTCTTTTCATGGCTGAATAATAGTAACTATTGTATTGCGAAGTCCATCGCATCCATTCTTCGAGTATTCCCTAATAGTCTGGATCACTCCTTTATTATTGACCTAAATCGATGGATCTTTCAGCCAGACGTCTTTTTATGACTGAATAACGGCAACGATTGTATTGCAAAGCCATTCGCATCCAATCTTCTAGAACTCATTGCCGCCTTTATAACGCCTTCAATATCGACCTAAATTCGATGGATCTTTCAGACAGACGTCTTTTCAGGACTGAACAACAGTAATGTCTGTATTGAGAAACCATTCTTCGCGAATTCGCATTTCGTGTGGATGATTCCTTCATAATCGACCCAAATCGATGTGTCATCCAGCCAATCGTCTTTCCAGGAATGAATAACAGTAACGATTGTATTGCGAATACCATCGCATCCATTCTTCGAGTATTCGATATCAGTCTGGATCACTCCATCATAATTTACCTAAATCGATGGGACTTTCAGCCAGACGTCTTTTCATGGCTGAATAACAGCAACGATTGTATTGCGATGCCATTCGCATCCAATCTTCTAGAACGCGTTTCCGCCTTTATAAATCCTTCAAAATCGACCTAAATTCGATGGATCTTTCAGCCAGACGTCTTTTCAGGACTGAATAACAGTAATGTCAGTGTTGCGAAACCATTCGCATACATTTTTCACGAATTCGTTTTTCGTGTGTATGATTCATTCAAAATCGACACAAATCGATCGGTCATCCAGCCCATCGGCTTTTCAGGGCTGAATAACAGTAACCATTGTATGGCAAAGCCTTTCGCATCCATTCTTCATGAATTCGCATTTCGTGTGGATGATTCCTCCATAATCGACCCAAATCGATGTGTCATCCAGACAATCGTCTTTCCAGGAATGAATAACAGTAACGATTGTATTGCGAATACCATCGCATCCATTCTTCGAGTATTCGATATCAGTCTGGATCACTCCATCATAATTGACCTAAATCGATGGGCCTTTCAGTCAGACGTCTTTTCATGGCTGAATAACAGCAAAGATTGTATTGCAAAGCCATTCGCATCCAATCTTCTAGAACGCGTTTCCGCCTTTATAAATCCTTCAAAATCGACCTGAATTCGATGGATATTTCAGCCAGACGTCTTTTCAGGACTGAATAACAGAAATGTCTGTATTGCGAAACCATTCGCATCTATTTTTCACGAATTCGTTTTTCGTGTGGATGATTCCTTCAAAATCGACCCAAATCGATGTGTCATCCAGCCAATTGTCTTTCCAGGAATGAATAACAGTAACGATGGTATTGCGAATACCATCGCATCCATTCTTCGAGTATTCGATATCAGTCTGGATCACTCCATCATAATTGACCTAAATCGATGGATCTTTCAGCCAGACGTCTTTTTAGTACTGAACAACAGTAATGTCTGTATTGAGAAACCATTAGCATCCATTCTTCGTGAATTCGCATTTCGTGTGGATGATTCCTTCAAAATCGACCCAAATCGATGTGTCATCCAGCCAATTGTCTTTCCAGGAATGAATAACAGTAACGATTGTATTGCGAATTCCATCGCGTCCTTTCTTCGAGTATTCGATGTCAGTCTGGATCACTCCATCATAATTGACCTAAATCGATGGGTCTTTCAGCCAGACGTTTTTTCATGGCTGAATAACGGTAACGATTATATTGCAAAGCTATTCGCATCCAATCTTCTAGAACTCGTTTCCGCCTTTATAAATCCTTCAAAATCGACTTAAATTCGATGGATCTTTCAGCCAGACGTCTTTTCAGGACTGAATAACAGTAATGTCTCTATTGCGAAACCATTCGCATCCATTTCTCACGAATTCGTTTTTCGTGTGTATGATTCATTCTACATCCACACAAATCGACGGGTCATCCAGCCAATCGGCTTTTTAGGGCTGAATAACAGTAACCATTGTATTGCAAAGCCATTCGCATCCATTCTTCGATTATTCGATATCAGTCTGGATCACTCCATCATAATTGACCTAAATCGATGGTTCTTTCAGCCAGACGTCTTTTCATGGCTGAATAACGGTAACGATTGTATTGCGAAGTTCATCGCATCCTTTCTTCGAGTATTCAATATCAGTCTGGATCAATCCATCATAATTGATCTAAATCGATGGGTCTTTCAGCCAGATGTCTTTTCCTGGCTGAATAACAGTAACGATTATATTGCAAAGCCATTCGCATCCATTCTTCGTGAATTCGCATTTCGTATGTGCGATTCCTTCAAAATCAACCCAAATCGATGTGTCATCCAGCCAATCGTCTTTTCAGGGATGAATAACAATAACGATTGTATTACGAAGTCCATCGCATCCATTCGTCGAGTACTCGATATTATTCTGGATCTCTCCATCATAATTGACCCAAATCGATGGGTGTTTCAGCCAGACGTCATTTCATGGCTGAATAACGGTAACGACTGTATTGCAAAGCCATTCGCATCCAATCATTGAGAATTTGCTTTCCGCTTTCCATCAAAATCGACATAAATCGATGGGTCATCCAGCCAATTGTCTTTTCATGGCTGAATAACAGTAACTATTGTATTGCGAAGTCCATCGCATCCATTCTTCGAGTATTCCCTAATAGTCTCGATCACTCCTTTATTATTGACCTAAATCGATGGATCTTTCAGCCAGAAGTCTTTTCATGACTGAATAACGGCACGATTGTATTGCAAAGCCATTCGCATCCAATCTTCTAGAACTCATTGCCGCCTTTATAACGCCTTCAATATCGACCTAAATTCGATGTATCTTTCAGACAGACGTCTTTTCAGGACTGAATAACAGTAAGGACAGTATTGCGACGCCATTCGCATCCATTTTTCGCGATTTCGTTTTTCGTGTGTGATTCCTTCAAAATCGTCACAAATCGATGGGTCATCTAGCCAATCGTCTTTTCAGGGCTGAATAACAATAACGATTGTATTGCGAAGTCCATCGCATCCAGTCTTGGAGTATTCGCTATCAGTCTGGGTCACTTCATCATAATTGACCTAAATCGATGGGTCTTTCAGCCAGACGTCTTTTCATGACTGAATAACGGCAATTATTATATTGCAAAGCCATTCGCATCCAATCTTCTAGAACTCGTTTCCACCTTTATAAATCCTTTAAAATCGACCTAAATTCGATGGATCTTTCAGCCAGACGTCTTTTTAGTACTGAACAACAGTAATGTCTGTATTGAGAAACCATTAGCATCCATTCTTCGTGAATTCGCATTTCGTGTGGATGATTCCTTCATAATCGACCCAAATCGATGTGTCATCCAGCCAATCGTCTTTCCAGGAATGAATAACAGTAACGATTGTATTGCGAATACCATTCGCATCTAATCTTCTAGAATGCGTTTCCGCCTTTATAAATCCTTCAAAATCGACCTAAATTCGATGGATCTTTCAGCCAGACGTCTTTTCAGGACTGAATAACAGTAATGTCAGTGTTGCGAAACCATTCGCATCCATTTTTCACGAATTCGTTTTTCGTGTGTATGATTCATTCAAAGTCGACACAAATCGATCGGTCATCCAGCCCATCGGCTTTTCAGGGCTGAATAACAGTAACCATTGCATTGCAAAGCCATTCGCATCCATTCTTCGAGTATTCGATATCAGTCTGGATCACTACACCATAATTGACCTAAATCGATGGGTCTTTCAGCCAGACGTCTGTTCATGGCTGAATAACAGTAACGATTGTATTGCAAAGGCATTCACATCCAATCGTTGAGGATTTGCTTTCCGCTTTCCTTCAAAATCGACATAAATTGATGTGCCATCCAGCCAATTGTGTTTTCATGGCTGAATAATAGTAACTATTGTATTGCGAAGTCCATCGCATCCATTCTTGGAGTATTCGCTATCAGTCTGGGTCACTCCATCATAATTGACCTAAATCGATGGGTCTTTTAGCCAGACGTCTTTTCATGGCTGAATAATGGTAACGATTGTATTGCAAAGCCATTCGCATCCAATCGTTGAGAATTTGTTTTCCGCTTTCCTTCAAAATCACCATAAATCGATGGGTCATCCAGCCAATTGTCTTTTCATGGCTGATTAACAGTAACGATTGTATTGCAAACCCGTTCGCATCCATTGTTCGCGAACTCGCTTTTCGTGTGGATGATTCCTTCAAAATCGACCCAAATCGATGTGTCATCCAGCCAATCGTCTTTTCAGGGCTGAATAACAGTAACGATTGTATTGCAAAGTCATTCGCATCCATTCTTCGAGTATTCGCTATCAGTCTGGGTCACTCGATCATTATTGACCTAAATCGATGGGTCTTTCAGCCAGTCGTCTTTTCATGGCTGAATAACAGTAACGATTTTATTGCAATGCCATTCGCATCCATTCTTCGTGAATTAGCATTTCGTGTGGATGATTCCTTCAAAATCGACCCAAATCGATGTGTCATCCAGCCAATCGTCTTTTCAGGGATGAATAACATTAACTATAGTATTGCGAAGTGCATCGCATCCATTCTTCGAGTATTCGATATCAGTCTGGATCACTCCTTCATAATTGACCTAAATCGGTGTCTTTCAGCCAGACGTCTTTTCCTGGCTGAATAACCGTAACGATTGTATTGCAAAGCCTTTCGCATCCATTCTTCATGAATTCGCATTTCGTGTGGATGATTCCTTCATAATCGACCCAAATCGATGTGTCATCCAGCCAATCGTCTTTCCAGGAATGAATAACAGTTACGATTGTATTGCGAATACCATCGCATCCATTCTTCGAGTATTCGATATCAGTCTGGATCACTCCATCATAATTGACCTAAATCGATGGGTCTTTCAGTCAGACGTCTTTTCATGGCTGAATAACAGCAACGATTGTATTGCGATGCCATTCGCATCCAATCTTCTAGAACGCGTTTCCGCCTTTATAAATCCTTCAAAATCGACCTAAATTCGATGGATCTTTCAGCCAGACGTCTTTTCAGGACTGAATAACAGTAATGTCAGTGTTGCGAAACTATTCGCATACATTCTTCACGAATGCGTTTTTCGTGTGTATGATTCATTCAAAATCGACACAAATCGATCGGTCATCCAGCCCATCGGCTTTTCAGGGCTGAATAACAGTAACCATTGTATTGCAAAGCCATTCGCATCCATTCTTCGAGTATTCGATATCAGTTTGGATCACTCCACCATAATTGACCTAAATCGATGGGTCTTTCAGCCAGACGTCTGTTCATGGTTGAATAACAGTAACGATTGTATTGCAAAGGCATTCACATCCAATCGTTGAGGATTTGCTTTCCGGTTTCCTTCAAAATCGACATAAATTCATGTGGCATCCAGCCAATTGTCTTTTCATGGCTGAATAATAGTAACTATTGTATTGCGAAGTCCATCGCATCCATTCTTCGAGTATTCGCTATCAGTCTGGATCAATCCTTCATAATTGATCTAAATCGATGGGTCTTTCAGCCAGACGTCTTGTCCTGGCTGAATAACAGTAACGATTATATTGCAAAGCCATTCGCATCCATTCTTCGTGAATTCGCATTTCGTGTGGATGATTCCTTCAAAATCGACCGAAATCGATGTGTCATCCAGCCAATCGTATTTTCAGGGATGAATAACAGTAACGATTGTATTGCATCCTTTCTTCGAGTATTCAATATCACTCCATCATAATTGACCCAAATCGATGAGTCTTTCAGCCAGACGTCTTTTCATGGCTGAATAATGGTAACGATTGTATTGCAAAGCCATTCGCATCCAATCGTTGAGAATTTGCTTTCCGCTTTCCTTCAAAATCGCCATAAATCGATGGGTCATCCAGCCAATTGTTTTTTCATGGCTGATTAACAGTAACGATTGTATCGCAAACCCATTCGCATCCATTGTTCGCGAACTCGCTTTTCGTGTGGATGATTCCTTCAAAATCGAAACAAATCGATGGGTCATCTAGCCAATCGTCTTTTCAGGGCTGAATAACAATAACGATTGTATTGCGAAGTCCATCGCATCCATTCTTGGAGTATTCGCTATCAGTCTGGGTCACTCCATCATAATTGACCTAAATCGATGGGTCTTTCAGCCAGACGTCTTTTCATGACTGAATAACGGCAACGATTATATTGCAAACCCATTCGCATCCATTGTTCGCGAACTCGCTATCAGTCTGGGTCACTCGATCATTATTGACCTAAATCGATGGGTCTTTCAGCCAGTCGTCTTTTCATGGCTGAATAACAGTAACGATTTTATTGCAATGCCATTCGCATCCATTCTTCGTGAATTAGCATTTCGTGTGGATGATTCCTTCAAAATCGACCCAAATCGATGTGTCATCCAGCCAATCGTCTTTTCAGGGATGAATAACATTAACTATAGTATTGCGAAGTCCATCGCATCCATTCTTCGAGTATTCGATATCAGTCTCGGTCACTCACTCCATCATAATTGACCTAAATCGATGGGTCTTCTAGCCAGAAGTCTTTTCAGGACTGAAAAACAGTAATGTCTGTATTGAGAAACCATTCGCATCCATTTTTCGCGAATTCCTTTTTCGGGTGTATGATTCTTTCAAAATCGACACAAATCGATGGGTCATACAGCCAATCGGCTTTTCACGGCTGAATAACAGTAACCATTGTATTGCGAAGTCCATCGCATCCATTCTTCGAGTATTCGCTATCTGTCTGGATCACTGTATCATAATTGACACTTAAATCGATGGGTCTTTCAGACAGACGTCTTTTCATGGCTGAATAACAGTAACGATTGTATTGCAAAGCCATTCGCATCCATTATTCGTGAATTCGCATTTCGTGTGGATGATTCCTTCAAAATCGACCCAAATCGATGTGTCATCCAGCCAATCTTCCTTTCAGGGCTGAATAACAGTAACGATTTTATTGCAAAGCCATTCACATCCATTATTCGTGAATTCGCATTTCGTGTGGATGATTCCTTCAAAATCGACCCAAATCGATGTGTCATCCAGCCAATCGTCTTTTCAGGGATGAATAACAGTAACGATTGTATTGCGAAGACCATCGCATCCATTCTTCGAGTATTCGATATCAGTCTGGATCACTCCATCATAATTGACCTAAATCAATGGGTCTTTCAGCTAGACGTCATATCATGGCTGAATAACGGTAACGATTGTATTGCAAAGCCATTCGAATCCAATCGTTGAGAATTTTCTTTCCGCTTTCCATCAAAATCGACACAAATCGATGGGTCATCCAGCCAATTGTCTTTTCATGGCTGAATAACAGTAACTATTGTATTGCGAAGTCCATCGCATCCATTCTTCGAGTATTCCCTAATAGTCTGGATCACTCCTTTATTATTGACCTAAATCGATGGATCTTTCAGCCAGAAGTCTTTTCATGACTGAATAACGGCACGATTGTATTGCAAAGCCATTCGCATCCAATCTTCTAGATTTCGTTTCCGCCTTTATAAATCCTTTAAAATCGACCTAAATTCGATGGATCTTACAGCCAGACGTCTTTTTAGTACTGAACAACAGTAATGTCTGTATTGAGAAACCATTAGCATCCAATCTTCTAGAACTCATTGCCGCCTTTATAACGCCTTCAATATCGACCTAAATTCGATGGATCTTTCAGACAGACGTCTTTTCAGGACTGAATAACAGTAAGGACAGTATTGCGACGCCATTCGCATCCATTGTTCGCGAACTCGCTTTTCGTGTGGATGATTCCTTCAAAATCGACCCAAATCGATTTGTCATCCAGCCAATTGTCTTTCCAGGAATGAATAACAGTAACGATTGTATTGCGAATACCATCGCATCCATTCTTCGAGTATTCGATATCAGTCTGGGTCACTCCATCATAATTGACCTAAATCGATGGGTCTTTCAGCCAGACGTCTTTTCATGGCTGAATATCAGCAAAGATTGTATTGCAAAGCCATTCGCATCCAATCTTCTAGATTTCGTTTCCGCCTTTATAAATCCTTTAAAATCGACCTAAATTCGATGGATCTTACAGCCAGACGTCTTTTTAGTACTGAACAACAGTAATGTCTGTATTGAGAAACCATTAGCATCCATTCTTCGTGAATTCGCATTTCGTGTGGATGATTCCTTCATAATCGACCCAAATCGATATGTCATCCAGCCAATCGTCTTTCCAGGAATGAATAACAGTAACGATTGTATTGCGAATACCATTCGCATCTAATCTTCTAGAACGCGTTTCCGCCTTTATAAATCCTTCAAAATCGACCTAAATTCGATGGATCTTTCAGCCAGCCGTCTTTTTAGGACTGAACAACAGTAATGTCTGTATTGAGAAACCATTAGCATCCGTTCTTCGTGAATTCGCATTTCGTGTGGATGATTCCATCAAAATCGACCCAAATGGATGTGTCATCCAGCCAATCGTCTTTTCAGGGATGAATAACAGTAACGATTGTATTTCGAATTCAATCGCGTCCTTTCTTCGAGTATTCGATGTCAGTCTGGATCACTCCATCATAATTGACCTAAATCGATGAGTCTTTCAGCCAGACGTCTTTTCATGGCTGAATAATGGTAACGATTGTATTGCAAAGCCATTCGCATCCAATCGTTGAGAATTTGTTTTCCGCTTTCCTTCAAAATCACCATAAATCGATGGGTCATCCAGCCAATTGTCTTTTCATGGCTGATTAACAGTAACGATTGTATTGCAAACCCGTTCACATCCATTGTTCGCGAACTCGCTTTTCGTGTGGATGATTCCTTCAAAATCGACCCAAATCGATGTGTCATCCAGCCAATCGTCTTTTCAGGGCTGAATAACAGTAACGATTGTATTGCAAAGACATTCGCATCCATTGTTCGCGAACTCGCTTTTCGTGTGGATGATTCTTTCAAAATCGAAACAAATCGATGGGTCATCTAGCCAATCGTCTTTTCAGGGCTGAATAACAATAACGATTGTATTGCGAAGTCCATCGCATCCATTCTTGGAGTATTCGCTATCAGTCTGGGTCACTCCATCATAATTGACCTAAATCGATGGGTCTTTCAGCCAGACGTCTTTTCATGACTGAATAACGGCAACGATTATATTGCAAACCCATTCGCATCCATTGTTCGCGAACTCGCTATCAGTCTGGGTCACTCGATCATTATTGACCTAAATCGATGGGTCTTTCAGCCAGTCGTCTTTTCATGGCTGAATAACAGTAACGATTTTATTGCAATGCCATTCGCATCCATTCTTCGTGAATTAGCATTTCGTGTGGATGATTCCTTCAAAATCGACCCAAATCGATGTGTCATCCAGCCAATCGTCTTTTCAGGGATGAATAACATTAACTATAGTATTGCGAAGTCCATCGCATCCATTCTTCGAGTATTCGATATCAGTCTGGATCACTCCTTCATAATTGACCTAAATCGATGTGTCTTTCAGCCAGACGTCTTTTCCTGGCTGAATAACCGTAACGATTGTATTGCAAAGCCTTTCGCATCCATTCTTCATGAATTCGCATTTCGTGTGGATGATTCCTTCATAATCGACCCAAATCGATGTGTCATCCAGCCAATCGTCTTTCCAGGAATGAATAACAGTAACGATTGTATTGCGAATGCCATCGCATCCATTCTTCGAGTATTCGATATCAGTCTGGATCACTCCATCATAATTGACCTAAATCGATGGGTCTTTCAGCCAGACGTCTTTTCATGGCTGAATAACAGCAACGATTGTATTGCGATGCCATTCGCATCCAATCTTCTAGAACGCGTTTCCGCCTTTATAAATCCTTCAAAATCGACCTAAATTCGATGGATCTTTCAGCCAGACGTCTTTTCAGGACTGAATAACAGTAATGTCTGTATTGAGAAACCATTCGCATCCATTTTTCGCGAATTCCTTTTTCGGGTATATGATTCATTCAAAATCGACACAAATCGATGGGTCATACAGCCAATCAGCTTTTCACGGCTGAATAACAGTAACCATTGTATTGCGAAGTCCATCGCATCCATTCTTCGAGTATTCGCTATCTGTCTGGATCACTGTATCATAATTGACACCTAAATCGATGGGTCTTTCAGACAGACGTCTTTCATGGCCGAATAACAGTAACGATTGTATTGCGAAGACCATCGCATCCATTCTTCGAGTATTCGATATCAGTCTGGATCACTCCATCATAATTGACCTAAATCAATGGGTCTTTCAGCTAGACGTCATATCATGGCTGAATAACGGTAACGATTGTATTGCAAAGCCATTCGAATCCAATCGTTGAGAATTTGCTTTCCGCTTTCCATCAAAATCGACATAAATCGATGGGTCATCCAGCCAATTGTCTTTTCATGGCTGAATAACAGTAACTATTGTATTGCGAAGTCCATCGCATCCATTCTTCGAGTATTCCCTAATAGTCTGGATCACTCCTTTATTATTGACCTAAATCGATGGATCTTTCAGCCAGACGTCTTTTCATGACTGAATAACGGCAACGAGTGTATTGCAAAGCCATTCGCATCGAATCTTCTAGAACTCATTGCCGCCTTTATAACGCCTTCAATATCGACCTAAATTCGATGGATCTTTCAGACAGACGTCTTTTCAGGACTGAACAACAGTAATGTCTGTATTGAGAAACCATTCTTCGCGAATTCGCATTTCGTGAGGATGATTCCTTCATAATCGACCCAAATCGATGTGTCATCCAGCCAATCGTCTTTCCAGGAATGAATAACAGTAACGATTGTATTGCGAATACCATCGCATCCATTCTTCGAGTATTCGATATCAGTCTGGATCACTCCATCATAATTGACCTAAATCGATGGGTCTTTCAGCCAGACGTCTGTTCATGGCTGAATAACAGTAACGATTGTATTGCAAAGGCATTCACATCCAATCGTTGAGGATTTGCTTTCCGCTTTCCTTCAAAATCGACATAAATTGATGTGCCATCCAGCCAATTGTCTTTTCATGGCTGAATAATAGTAAGTATTGTATTGCGAAGTCCATCGCATCCATTCTTGGAATATTCGCTATCAGTCTGGATCAATCCTTCATAATTGATCTAAATCGATGGGTCTTTCAGCCAGACGTCTTGTCCTGGCTGAATAACAGTAACGATTATATTGCAAAGCCATTCGCATCCATTCTTCGTGAATTCGCATTTCGTGTGGATGATTCCTTCAAAATCGACGGAAATCGATGTGTCATCCAGCCAATCGTATTTTCATGGCTGAATAACAGTAACTATTGTAATGCGAAGTCCATCGCATCCATTCTTCGAGTATTCCTTAATAGTCTCGATCACTCCTTTATTATTGACCTAAATCGATGGATCTTTCAGCCAGAAGTCTTTTCATGACTGAATAACGGCACGATTGTATTGCAAAGCCATTCGCATCCAATCTTCTAGAACTCATTGCCGCCTTTATAACGCCTTCAATATCGACCTAAATTCGATGGATCTTTCAGACAGACGTCTTTTCAGGACTGAATAACAGTAAGGACAGTATTGCGACGCCATTCGCATCCATTTTTCGCGATTTCGTTTTTCGTGTGTGATTCCTTCAAAATCGACACAAATCGATGGATCATCTAGCCAATCGTCTTTTCAGGGCTGAATAACAGTAACGATTGTATTGCGAAGTCCATCGCATCCAGTCTTGGAGTATTCGCTATCAGTCTGGGTCACTCCATCATAATTGACCTAAATCGATGGGTCTTTCAGCCAGACGTCTTTTCATGGCTGAATATCAGCAAAGATTGTATTGCAAAGCCATTCGCATCCAATCTTCTAGATTTCGTTTCCGCCTTTATAAATCCTTTAAAATCGACCTAAATTCGATGGATCTTACTGCCAGACGTCTTTTTAGTACTGAACAACAGTAATGTCTGTATTGAGAAACCATTAGCATCCATTCTTCGTGAATTCGCATTTCGTGTGGATGATTCCTTCATAATCGACCCAAATCGATGTGTCATCCAGCCAATCGTCTTTCCAGGAATGAATAACAGTAACTATTGTATTGCGAATACCATTCGCATCTAATCTTCTAGAACGCGTTTCCGCCTTTATAAATCCTTCAAAATCGACCTAAATTCGATGGATCTTTCAGCCAGACGTCTTTTCAGGACTGAATAACAGTAATGTCAGTGTTGCGAAACCGTTCGCATACATTTTTCACGAATTCGTTTTTCGTGTGTATGATTCATTCAAAATCGACACAAATCGATCGGTCATCCAGCCCATCGGCTTTTCAGGGCTGAATAACAGTAACCATTGTATTGCAAAGCCATTCGCATCCATTCTTCGAGTATTCGATATCAGTCTGGATCACTCCACCATAATTGACCTAAATCGTTGGGTCTTTCAGCCAGACGTCTGTTCATGGCTGAATAACAGTAACGATTGTATTGCAAAGGCATTCACATCCAATCGTTGAGGATTTGCTTTCCGCTTTCCTTCAAAATCGACATAAATTGATGTGCCATCCAGCCAATTGTCTTTTCATGGCTGAATAATAGTAACTATTGTATTGCGAAGTCCATCGCATCCATTCTTCGAGTATTCGCTATCAGTCTGGATCAATCCTTCATAATTGATCTAAATCGATGGGTCTTTCAGTCAGACGTCTTGTCCTGGCTGAATAACAGTAACGATTATATTACAAAGCCATTCGCATCCATTCTTCGTGAATTCGCATTTCGTGTGGATGATTCCTTCAAAATCGACGGAAATCGATGTGTCAACCAGCCAATCGTATTTTCAGGGATGAATAACAGTAACGATTGTATTGCATCCTTTCTTCGAGTATTCAATATCACTCCATCATAATTGACCTAAATCGATGAGTCTTTCAGCCAGACGTCTTTTCATGGCTGAATAATGGTAACGATTGTATTGCAAAGCCATTCGCATCCAATCGTTGAGAAATTTGTTTTCCGCTTTCCTTCAAAATCACCATAAATCGATGGGTCATCCAGCCAATTGTCTTTTCATGGCTGATTAACAGTAACGATTGTATTGCAAACCCATTCGCATCCATTGTTCGCGAACTCGCTTTTCGTGTGGATGATTCCTTCAAAATCGACCCAAATCGATGTGTCATCCAGACAATCGTCTTTTCAGGGCTGAATAACAGTAACGATTGTATTGCAAAGACATTCGCATCCATTCTTCGAGTATTCGCTATCAGTCTGGGTCACTCGATCATTATTGACCTAAATCGATGGGTCTTTCAGCCAGACGTCTTTTCATGGCTGAATATCAGCAAAGATTGTATTGCAAAGCCATTCGCATCCAATCTTCTAGAACTCGTTTCCGCCTTTATAAATCCTTTAAAATCGACCTAAATTCGATGGATCTTTCAGCCAGACGTCTTTTTAGGACTGAACAACAGTAATGTCTGTATTGAGAAACCATTTGCATCCATTCTTCGTTAGTTCGCATTTCGTGTGGATGATTCCTCCATAATCGACCCAAATCGATGTGTCATCCAGCCAATCGTCTTTCCAGGAATGAATAACAGTAACGATTGTTTTGCGAATACCATTCGCATCTAATCTTCTAGAACGCGTTTCCGCCTTTATAAATCGTTCAAAATCGACCTAAATTCGATGGATCTTTCAGCCAGACGTCTTTTCAGGACTGAATAACAGTAATGTCAGTGTTGCGAAACCATTCGCATTCATTTTTCACGAATTCGTTTTTCGTGTGTATGATTCATTCAAAATCGACACAAATCGATCGGTCATCCAGCCCATCGGCTTTGCAGGGCTGAATAACAGTAACCATTGCATTGCAAAGCCATTCGCATCCATTCTTCGAGTATTCGATATCAGTCTGGATCACTGCACCATAATTGACCTAAATCGATGGGTCTTTCAACCAGACGTCTGTTCATGGCTGAATAACAGTAACGATTGTATTGCAAAGGCATTCACATCCAATCGTTGAGGATTTGCTTTCCGCTTTCCTTCAAAATCGACATAAATTGATGTGCCATCCAGCCAATTGTGTTTTCATGGCTGAATAATAGTAACTATTGTATTGCGAAGTCCATCGCATCCATTCTTGGAGTATTCGCTATCAGTCTGGGTCACTCCATCATAATTGACCTAAATCGATGGGTCTTTTAGCCAGACGTCTTTTCATGACTGAATAACGGCAACGATTATATTGCAAAGCCAATCGCATCCAATCTTCTAGAACTCGTTTCCGCCTTTATAAATCCTTTAAAATCGACCTAAATTCGATGGATCTTTCAGCCAGCCGTCTTTTTAGGACTGAACAACAGTAATGTCTGTATTGAGAAACCATTAGCATCCATTCTTCGTGAATTCGCATTTCGTGTGGATGATTCCATCAAAATCGACCCAAATGGATGTGTCATCCAGCCAATCGTCTTTTCAGGGATGAATAACAGTAACGATTGTATTTCGAATTCAATCGCGTCCTTTCTTCGAGTATTCGATGTCAGTCTGGATCACTCCATCATAATTGACCTAAATCGATGAGTCTTTCAGCCAGACGTCTTTTCATGGCTGAATAATGGTAACGATTGTATTGCAAAGCCATTCGCATCCAATCGTTGAGAATTTGTTATCCGCTTTCCTTCAAAATCACCTTAAAATCGATGGGTCATCCAGCCAATTGTCTTTTCATGGCTGATTAACAGTAACGATTGTATTGCAAACCCATTCGCATCCATTGGTCGCGAACTCGCTTTTCGTGTGGATGATTCCTTCAAAATCGACCGAAATCGATGTGTCATCCAGCCAATCGTCTTTTCAGGGCTGAATAACAGTAACGATTGTATTGCAAAGACATTCGCATCCATTCTTCGAGTATTCGCTATCAGTCTGGGTCACTCGATCATTATTGACCTAAATCGATGGGTCTTTCAGCCAGTCGTCTTTTCATGGCTGAATAACAGTAACGATTTTATTGCAATGCCATTCGCATCCATTCTTCGTGAATTAGCATTTCGTGTGGATGATTCCTTCAAAATCGACCCAAATCGATGTGTCATCCAGCCAATCGTCTTTTCAGGGATGAATAACATTAACTATAGTATTGCGAAGTCCATCGCATCCATTCTTCGAGTATTCGATATCAGTCTGGATCACTCCTTCATAATTGACCTAAATCGGTGTCTTTCAGCCAGACGTCTTTTCCTGGCTGAATAACCGTAACGATTGTATTGCAAAGCCTTTCGCATCCATTCTTCATGAATTCGCATTTCGTGTGGATGATTCCTTCATAATCGACCCAAATCGATGTGTCATCCAGCCAATCGTCTTTCCAGGAATGAATAACATTAACGATTGTATTGCGAATACCATCGCGTCCATTCTTCGAGTATTCGATATCAGTCTGGATCACTCAATCATAATTGACCTAAATCGATGGGTCTTTCAGTCAGACGTCTTTTCATGGCTGAATAACAGCAACGATTGTATTGCGATGCCATTCGCATCCAATCTTCTAGAACGCGTTTCCGCCTTTATAAATCCTTCAAAATCGACCTAAATTCGATGGATCTTTCAGCCAGACGTCTTTTCAGGACTGAATAACAGTAATGTCAGTGTTGCGAAACCATTCGCATACATTTTTCACGAATGCGTTTTTCGTGTGTATGATTCATTCAAAATCGACACAAATCGATCGGTCATCCAGCCCATCGGCTTTTCAGGGCTGAATAACAGTAACCATTGTATTGCAAAGCCATTCGCATCCATTCTTCGAGTATTCGATATCCGTCTGGATCACTCCACCATAATTGACCTAAATCGATGGGTCTTTCAGCCAGACGTCTGTTCATGGCTGAATAACAGTAACGATTGTATTGCAAAGGCATTCACATCCAATCGTTGAGGATTTGCTTTCCGGTTTCCTTCAAAATCGACATAAATTGATGTGGCATCCAGCCAATTGTCTTTTCATGGCTGAATAATAGTAACTATTGTATTGCGAAGTCCATCGCATCCATTCTTCGAGTATTCGCTATCAGTCTTGATCAATCCTTCATAATTGAACTAAATCGATGGGTCTTTCAGCCAGACGTCTTGTCCTGGCTGAATAACAGTAACGATTATATTGCAAAGCCATTCGCATCCATTCTTCGTGAATTCGCATTTCGTGTGGATGATTCCTTCAAAATCGACCGAAATCGATGTGTCATCCAGCCAATCGTATTTTCAGGGATGAATAACAGTAACGTTTGTATTGCATCCTTTCTTCGAGTATTCAATATCACTCCATCATAATTGACCTAAATCGATGAGTCTTTCAGCCAGACGTCTTTTCATGGCTGAATAATGGTAACGATTGTATTGCAAAGCCATTCGCATCCAATCGTTGAGAATTTGCTTTCCGCTTTCCTTCAAAATCGCCATAAATCGATGGGTCATCCAGCCAGTTGTCTTTTCATGGCTGATTAACAGTAAGGATTGTATTGCAATGCCATTCGCATCCATTCTTCGTGAATTAGCATTTCGTGTGGATGATTCCTTCAAAATCGACCCAAATCGATGTGTCATCCAGCCAATCGTCTTTTCAGGGATGAATAACATTAACTATAGTATTGCGAAGTCCATCGCATCCATTCTTCGAGTATTCGATATCAGTCTGGATCACTCCTTCATAATTGACCTAAATCGATGTGTCTTTCAGCCAGACGTCTTTTCCTGGCTGAATAACCGTAACGATTGTATTGCAAAGCCTTTCGCATCCATTCTTCATGAATTCGCATTTCGTGTGGATGATTCCTTCATAATCGACCCAAATCGATGTGTCATCCAGCCAATCGTCTTTCCAGGAATGAATAACAGTAACGATTGTATTGCGAATACCATCGCATCCATTCTTCGAGTATTCGATATCAGTCTGGATCACTCCATCATAATTGACCTAAATCGATGGGTCTTTCAGCCAGACGTCTTTTCATGGCTGAATAACAGCAACGATTGTATTGCGATGCCATTCGCATCCAATCTTCTAGAACGCGTTTCCGCCTTTATAAATCCTTCAAAATCGACCTAAATTCGATGGATCTTTCAGCCAGACGTCTTTTCAGGACTGAATAACAGTAATGTCTGTATTGAGAAACCATTCGCATCCATTTTTCGCGAATTCCTTTTTCGGGTGTATGATTCATTCAAAATCGACACAAATCGATGGGTCATACAGCCAATCGGCTTTTCACGGCTGAATAACAGTAACCATTGTATTGCGACGTCCATCGCATCCATTCTTCGAGTATTCGCTATCTGTCTGGATCACTGTATCATAATTGACACCTAAATCGATGGGTCTTTCAGACAGACGTCTTTTCATGGCTGAATAACAGTAACGATTGTATTGCAAAGCCATTCGCATCCATTCTTCGTGAATTCGCATTTCGTGTGGATGATTCCTTCAAAATCGACCCAAATCGATGTGTCATCCAGCCAATCGTCTTTTCAGGGATGAATAACAGTAACGATTGTATTGCGAAGACCATCGCATCCATTCTTCGAGTATTCGATATCAGTCTGGATCACTCCATCATAATTGACCTAAATCAATGGGTCTTTCAGCTAGACGTCATATCATGGCTGAATAACGGTAACGATTGTATTGCAAAGCCATTCGAATCCAATCATTGAGAATTTGCTTTCCGCTTTCCATCAAAATCGACATAAATCGATGGGTCATCCAGCCAATTGTCTTTTCATGGCTGAATAACAGTAACTATTGTATTGCGAAGTCCATCGCATCCATTCTTCGAGTATTCCCTAATAGTCTGGATCACTCCTTTATTATTGACCTAAATCGATGGATCTTTCAGCCAGACGTCTTTTCATGACTGAATAACGGCAACGAGTGTATTGCAAAGCCATTCGCATCCAATCTTCTAGAACTCATTGCCGCCTTTATAACGCCTTCAATATCGACCTAAATTCGATGGATCTTTCAGACAGACGTCTTTTCAGGACTGAACAACAGTAATGTCTGTATTGAGAAACCATTCTTCGCGAATTCGCATTTCGTGTGGATGATTCCTTCATAATCGACCCAAATCGATGTGTCATCCAGCCAATCGTCTTTCCAGGAATGAATAACAGTAACGATTGTATTGCGAATACCATCGCATCCATTCTTCGAGTATTCGATATCAGTCTGGATCACTCCATCATAATTGACCTAAATCGATGGGTCTTTCAGCCAGACGTCTGTTCATGGCTGAATAACAGTAACGATTGTATTGCAAAGGCATTCACATCCAATCGTTGAGGATTTGCTTTCCGCTTTCCTTCAAAATCGACATAAATTGATGTGCCATCCAGCCAATTGTCTTTTCATGGCTGAATAATAGTAACTATTGTATTGCGAAGTCCATCGCATCCATTCTTGGAGTATTCGCTATCAGTCTGGATCAATCCTTCATAATTGATCTAAATCGATGGGTCTTTCAGCCAGACGTCTTGTCCTGGCTGAATAACAGTAACGATTATATTGCAAAGCCATTCGCATCCATTCTTCGTGAATTCGCATTTCGTGTGGATGATTCCTTCAAAATCGACGGAAATCGATGTGTCATCCAGCCAATCGTATTTTCATGGCTGAATAACAGTAACTATTGTATTGCGAAGTCCATCGCATCCATTCTTCGAGTATTCCCTAATAGTCTCGATCACTCCTTTATTATTGACCTAAATCGATGGATCTTTCAGCCAGAAGTCTTTTCATGACTGAATAACGGCACGATTGTATTGCAAAGCCATTCGCATCCAATCTTCTAGAACTCATTCCCGCCTTTATAACGCCTTCAATATCGACCTAAATTCGATGGATCTTACAGACAGACGTCTTTTCAGGACTGAATAACAGTAAGGACAGTATTGCGACGCCATTCGCATCCATTTTTCGCGATTTCGTTTTTCGTGTGTGATTCCTTCAAAATCGACACAAATCGATGGATCATCTAGCCAATCGTCTTTTCAGGGCTGAATAACAGTAACGATTGTATTGCGAAGTCCATCGCATCCAGTCTTGGAGTATTCGCTATCAGTCTGGGTCACTCCATCATAATTGACCTAAATCGATGGGTCTTTCAGCCAGACGTCTTTTCATGACTGAATAACGGCAATTATTATATTGCAAAGCCATTCGCATCCAATCTTCTAGAACTCGTTTCCGCCTTTATAAATCCTTTAAAATCGACCTAAATTCGATGGATCTTTCAGCCAGACGTCTTTTTAGGACTGAACAACAGTAATGTCTGTATTGAGAAACCATTAGCATCCATTCTTCGTGAATTCGCATTTCGTGTGGATGATTCCTTCATAATCGACCCAAATCGATATGTCATCCAGCCAATCGTCTTTCCAGGAATGAATAACAGTAACGATTGTATTGCGAATACCATTCGCATCTAATCTTCTAGAACGCGTTTCCGCCTTTATAAATCCTTCAAAATCGACCTAAATTCGATGGATCTTTCAGCCAGACGTCTTTTCGGGACTGAATAACAGTAATGTCAGTTTTGCGAAACCATTCGCATCCATTTTTCACGAATTCGTTTTTCGTGTGTATGATTCATTCAAAATCGACACAAATCGATCGGTCATCCAGCCCATCGGCTTTTCAGGGCTGAATAACAGTAACCATTGCATTGCAAAGCCATTCGCATCCATTCTTCGAGTATTCGATATCAGTCTGGATCACTCCACCATAATTGACCTAAATCGATGGGTCTTTCAGCCAGACGTCTGTTCATGGCTGAATAACAGTAACGATTGTATTGCAAAGGCATTCACATCCAATCGTTGAGGATTTGCTTTCCGCTTTCCTTCAAAATCGACATAAATTGATGTGCCATCCAGCCAATTGTGTTTTCATGGCTGAATAATAGTAACTATTGTATTGCGAAGTCCATCGCGTCCATTCTTGGAGTATTCGCTATCAGTCTGGGTCACTCCATCATAATTGACCTAAATCGATGGGTCTTTTAGCCAGACGTCTTTTCATGACTGAATAACCTCAACGATTATATTGCAAAGCCAATCGCATCCAATCTTCTAGAACTCGTTTCCGCCTTTATAAATCCTTCAAAATCGACCTAAATTCGATGGATCTTTCAGCCAGACGTCTTTTTAGGACTGAACAACAGTAATGTCTGTATTGATAAACCATTAGCATCCATTCTTCGTGAATTCGCATTTCGTGTGGATGATTCCTTCAAAATCGACCCAAATGGATGTGTCATCCAGCCAATCGTCTTTTCAGGGATGAATAACAGTAACGATTGTATTTCGAATTCCATCGCGTCCTTTCTTCGAGTATTCGATGTCAGTCTGGATCACTCCATCATAATTGACCTAAATCGATGAGTCTTTCAGCCAGACGTCTTTTCATGGCTGAATAATGGTAACGATTGTATTGCAAAGCCATTCGCATCCAATCGTTGAGAATTTGTTATCCGCTTTCCTTCAAAATCACCTTAAAATCGATGGGTCATCCAGCCAATTGTCTTTTCATGGCTGATTAACAGTAACGATTGTATTGCAAACCCATTCGCATCCATTGGTCGCGAACTCGCTTTTCGTGTGGATGATTCCTTCAAAATCGACCGAAATCGATGTGTCATCCAGCCAATCGTCTTTTCAGGGCTGAATAACAGTAACGATTGTATTGCAAAGACATTCGCATCCATTCTTCGAGTATTCGCTATCAGTCTGGGTCACTCGATCATTATTGACCTAAATCGATGGGTCTTTCAGCCAGTCGTCTTTTCATGGCTGAATAACAGTAACGATTTTATTGCAATGCCATTCGCATCCATTCTTCGTGAATTAGCATTTCGTGTGGATGATTCCTTCAAAATCGACCCAAATCGATGTGTCATCCAGCCAATCGTCTTTTCAGGGATGAATAACATTAACTATAGTATTGCGAAGTCCATCGCATCCATTCTTCGAGTATTCGATATCAGTCTGGATCACTCCTTCATAATTGACCTAAATCGGTGTCTTTCAGCCAGACGTCTTTTCCTGGCTGAATAACCGTAACGATTGTATTGCAAAGCCTTTCGCATCCATTCTTCATGAATTCGCATTTCGTGTGGATGATTCCTTCATAATCGACCCAAATCGATGTGTCATCCAGCCAATCGTCTTTCCAGGAATGAATAACAGTAACGATTGTATTGCGAATACCATCGCGTCCATTCTTCGAGTATTCGATATCAGTCTGGATCACTCAATCATAATTGACCTAAATCGATGGGTCTTTCAGTCAGACGTCTTTTCATGGCTGAATAACAGCAACGATTGTATTGCGATGCCATTCGCATCCAATCTTCTAGAACGCGTTTCCGCCTTTATAAATCCTTCAAAATCGACCTAAATTCGATGGATCTTTCAGCCAGACGTCTTTTCAGGACTGAATAACAGTAATGTCAGTGTTGCGAAACCATTCGCATACATTTTTCACGAATGCGTTTTTCGTGTGTATGATTCATTCAAAATCGACACAAATCGATCGGTCATCCAGCCCATCGGCTTTTCAGGGCTGAATAACAGTAACCATTGTATTGCAAAGCCATTCGCATCCATTCTTCGAGTATTCGATATCAGTCTGGATCACTCCACCATAATTGACCTAAATCGATGGGTCTTTCAGCCAGACGTCTGTTCATGGCTGAATAACAGTAACGATTGTATTGCAAAGGCATTCACATCCAATCGTTGAGGATTTGCTTTCCGGTTTCCTTCAAAATCGACATAAATTGATGTGGCATCCAGCCAATTGTCTTTTCATGGCTGAATAATAGTAACTATTGTATTGCGAAGTCCATCGCATCCATTCTTCGAGTATTCGCTATCAGTCTTGATCAATCCTTCATAATTGATCTGAATCGATGGGTCTTTCAGCCAGACGTCTTGTCCTGGCTGAATAACAGTAACGATTATATTGCAAAGCCATTCGCATCCATTCTTCGTGAATTCGCATTTCGTGTGGATGATTCCTTCAAAATCGACCGAAGTCGATGTGTCATCCAGCCAATCGTATTTTCAGGGATGAATAACAGTAACGTTTGTATTGCATCCTTTCTTCGAGTATTCAATATCACTCCATCATAATTGACCTAAATCGATGAGTCTTTCAGCCAGACGTCTTTTCTTGGCTGAATAATGGTAACGATTGTATTGCAAAGCCATTCGCATCCAATCGTTGAGAATTTGCTTTCCGCTTTCCTTCAAAATCGCCATAAATCGATGGGTCATCCAGCCAATTGTCTTTTCATGGCTGATTAACAGTAAGGATTGTATTGCAAACCCATTCGCATCCATTGTTCGCGAACTCGCTTTTCGTGTGGATGATTCCTTCAAAATCGAAACAAATCGATGGGTCATCTAGCCAATCGTCTTTTCAGGGCTGAATAACAATAACGATTGTATTGCGAAGTCCATCGCATCCATTCTTGGAGTATTCGCTATCAGTCTGGGTCACTCCATCATAATTGACCTAAATCGATGGGTCTTTCAGCCAGACGTCTTTTCATGACTGAATAACGGCAACGATTATATTGCAAACCCATTCGCATCCATTGTTCGCGAACTCGCTATCAGTCTGGGTCACTCGATCATTATTGACCTAAATCGATGGGTCTTTCAGCCAGTCGTCTTTTCATGGCTGAATAACAGTAACGATTTTATTGCAATGCCATTCGCATCCATTCTTCGTGAATTAGCATTTCGTGTGGATGATTCCTTCAAAATCGACCCAAATCGATGTGTCATCCAGCCAATCGTCTTTTCAGGGATGAATAACATTAACTATAGTATTGCGAAGTCCATCGCATCCATTCTTCGAGTATTCGATATCAGTCTGGATCACTCCTTCATAATTGACCTAAATCGATGTGTCTTTCAGCCAGACGTCTTTTCCTGGCTGAATAACCGTAACGATTGTATTGCAAAGCCTTTCGCATCCATTCTTCATGAATTCGCATTTCGTGTGGATGATTCCTTCATAATCGACCCAAATCGATGTGTCATCCAGCCAATCGTCTTTCCAGGAATGAATAACAGTAACGATTGTATTGCGAATACCATCGCATCCATTCTTCGAGTATTCGATATCAGTCTGGATCACTCCATCATAATTGACCTAAATCGATGGGTCTTTCAGCCAGACGTCTTTTCATGGCTGAATAACAGCAACGATTGTATTGCGATGCCATTCGCATCCAATCTTCTAGAACGCGTTTCCGCCTTTATAAATCCTTCAAAATCGACCTAAATTCGATGGATCTTTCAGCCAGACGTCTTTTCAGGACTGAATAACAGTAATGTCTGTATTGAGAAACCATTCGCATCCATCTTTCGCGAATTCCTTTTTCGGGTGTATGATTCATTCAAAATCGACACAAATCGATGGGTCATACAGCCAATCGGCTTTTCACGGCTGAATAACAGTAACCATTGTATTGCGACGTCCATCGCATCCATTCTTCGAGTATTCGCTATCTGTCTGGATCACTGTATCATAATTGACACCTAAATCGATGGGTCTTTCAGACAGACGTCTTTTCATGGCTGAATAACAGTAACGATTGTATTGCAAAGCCATTCGCATCCATTCTTCGTGAATTCGCATTTCGTGTGGATGATTCCTTCAAAATCGACCCAAATCGATGTGTCATCCAGCCAATCGTCTTTTCAGGGATGAATAACAGTAACGATTGTATTGCGAAGACCATCGCATCCATTCTTCGAGTATTCGATATCAGTCTGGATCACTCCATCATAATTGACCTAAATCAATGGGTCTTTCAGCTAGACGTCATATCATGGCTGAATAACGGTAACGATTGTATTGCAAAGCCATTCGAATCCAATCGTTGAGAATTTGCTTTCCGCTTTCCATCAAAATCGACATAAATCGATGGGTCATCCAGCCAATTGTCTTTTCATGGCTGAATAACAGTAACTATTGTATTGCGAAGTCCATCGCATCCATTCTTCGAGTATTCCCTAATAGTCTGGATCACTCCTTTATTATTGACCTAAATCGATGGATCTTTCAGCCGGACGTCTTTTCATGACTGAATAACGGCAACGAGTGTATTGCAAAGCCATTCGCATCCAATCTTCTAGAACTCATTGCCGCCTTTATAACGCCTTCAATATCGACCTAAATTCGATGGATCTTTCAGACAGACGTCTTTTCAGGACTGAACAACAGTAATGTCTGTATTGAGAAACCATTCTTCGCGAATTCGCATTTCGTGTGGATGATTCCTTCATAATCGACCCAAATCGATGTGTCATCCAGCCAATCGTCTTTCCAGGAATGAATAACAGTAACGATTGTATTGCGAATACCATCGCATCCATTCTTCGAGTATTCGATATCAGTCTGGATCACTCCATCATAATTGACCTAAATCGATGGGTCTTTCAGCCAGACGTCTGTTCATGGCTGAATAACAGTAACGATTGTATTGCAAAGGCATTCACATCCAATCGTTGAGGATTTGCTTTCCGCTTTCCTTCAAAATCGACATAAATTGATGAGCCATCCAGCCAATTGTCTTTTCATGGCTGAATAATAGTAACTATTGTATTGCGAAGTCCATCGCATCCATTCTTGGAGTATTCGCTATCAGTCTGGATCAATCCTTCATAATTGATCTAAATCGATGGGTCTTTCAGCCAGACGTCTTGTCCTGGCTGAATAACAGTAACGATTATATTGCAAAGCCATTCGCATCCATTCTTCGTGAATTCGCATTTCGTGTGGATGATTCCTTCAAAATCGACGGAAATCGATGTGTCATCCAGCCAATCGTATTTTCATGGCTGAATAACAGTAACTATTGTATTGCGAAGTCCATCGCATCCATTCTTCGAGTATTCCCTAATAGTCTCGATCACTCCTTTATTATTGACCTAAATCGATGGATCTTTCAGCCAGAAGTCTTTTCATGACTGAATAACGGCACGATTGTATTGCAAAGCCATTCGCATCCAATCTTCTAGAACTCATTCCCGCCTTTATAACGCCTTCAATATCGACCTAAATTCGATGGATCTTTCAGACAGACGTCTTTTCAGGACTGAATAACAGTAAGGACAGTATTGCGACGCCATTCGCATCCATTTTTCGCGATTTCGTTTTTCGTGTGTGATTCCTTCAAAATCGACACAAATCGATGGATCATCTAGCCAATCGTCTTTTCAGGGCTGAATAACAGTAACGATTGTATTGCGAAGTCCATCGCATCCAGTCTTGGAGTATTCGCTATCAGTCTGGGTCACTCCATCATAATTGACCTAAATCGATGGGTCTTTCAGCCAGACGTCTTTTCATGACTGAATAACGGCAATTATTATATTGCAAAGCCATTCGCATCCAATCTTCTAGAACTCGTTTCCGCCTTTATAAATCCTTTAAAATCGACCTAAATTCGATGGATCTTTCAGCCAGACGTCTTTTTAGGACTGAACAACAGTAATGTCTGTATTGAGAAACCATTAGCATCCATTCTTCGTGAATTCGCATTTCGTGTGGATGATTCCTTCATAATCGACCCAAATCGATGTGTCATCCAGCCAATCGTCTTTCCAGGAATGAATAACAGTAACGATTGTATTGCGAATACCATTCGCATCTAATCTTCTAGAACGCGTTTCCGCCTTTATAAATCCTTCAAAATCGACCTAAATTCGATGGATCTTTCAGCCAGACGTCTTTTCGGGACTGAATAACAGTAATGTCAGTTTTGCGAAACCATTCGCATCCATTTTTCACGAATTCGTTTTTCGTGTGTATGATTCATTCAAAATCGACACAAATCGATCGGTCATCCAGCCCATCGGCTTTTCAGGGCTGAATAACAGTAACCATTGCATTGCAAAGCCACTCGCATCCATTCTTCGAGTATTCGATATCAGTCTGGATCACTCCACCATAATTGACCTAAATCGATGGGTCTTTCAGCCAGACGTCTGTTCATGGCTGAATAACAGTAACGATTGTATTGCAAAGGCATTCACATCCAATCGTTGAGGATTTGCTTTCCGCTTTCCTTCAAAATCGACATAAATTGATGTGCCATCCAGCCAATTGTGTTTTCATGGCTGAATAATAGTAACTATTGTATTGCGAAGTCCATCGCATCCATTCGTGGAGTATTCGCTATCAGTCTGGGTCACTCCATCATAATTGACCTAAATCGATGGGTCTTTTAGCCAGACGTCTTTTCATGACTGAATAACGGCAACGATTATATTGCAAAGCCAATCGCATCCAATCTTCTAGAACTCGTTTCCGCCTTTATAAATCCTTCAAAATCGACCTAAATTCGATGGATCTTTCAGCCAGACGTCTTTTTAGGACTGAACAACAGTAATGTCTGTATTGAGAAACCATTAGCATCCATTCTTCGTGAATTCGCATTTCGTGTGGATGATTCCTTCAAAATCGACCCAAATGGATGTGTCATCCAGCCAATCGTCTTTTCAGGGATGAATAACAGTAACGATTGTATTTCGAATTCCATCGCGTCCTTTCTTCGAGTATTCGATGTCAGTCTGGATCACTCCATCATAATTGACGTAAATCGATGAGTCTTTCAGCCAGACGTCTTTTCATGGCTGAATAATGGTAACGATTGTATTGCAAAGCCATTCGCATCCAATCGTTGAGAATTTGTTATCCGCTTTCCTTCAAAATCACCTTAAAATCGATGGGTCATCCAGCCAATTGTCTTTTCATGGCTGATTAACAGTAACGATTGTATTGCAAACCCATTCGCATCCATTGGTCGCTAACTCGCTTTTCGTGTGGATGATTCCTTCAAAATCGACCGAAATCGATGTGTCATCCAGCCAATCGTCTTTTCAGGGCTGAATAACAATAACGATTGTATTGCAAAGACATTCGCATCCATTCTTCGAGTATTCGCTATCAGTCTGGGTCACTCGATCATTATTGACCTAAATCGATGGGTCTTTCAGCCAGTCGTCTTTTCATGGCTGAATAACAGTAACGATTTTATTGCAATGCCATTCGCATCCATTCTTCGTGAATTAGCATTTCGTGTGGATGATTCCTTCAAAATCGACGGAAATCGATGTGTCATCCAGCCAATCGTATTTTCAGGGATGAATAACAGTAACGATTGTATTGCATCCTTTCTTCGAGTATTCAATATCACTCCATCATAATTGACCTAAATCGATGAGTCTTTCAGCCAGACGTCTTTTCATGGCTGAATAATGGTAACGATTGTATTGCAAACCCATTCGCATCCAATCGTTGAGAATTTGCTTTCCGCTTTCCTTCAAAATCGCCATAAATCGATGGGTCATCCAGCCAATTGTCTTTTCATGGCTGATTAACAGTAACGATTGTATTGCAAACCCATTCGCATCCATTGTTCGCGAACTCGCTTTTCGTGTGGATGATTCCTTCAAAATCGACCCAAATCGATGTGTCATCCAGCCAATCGTCTTTTCAGGGATGAATAACAGTAACGATTGTATTGCGAAGTCCATCGCATCCATTCTTGGAGTATTCGCTATCAGTCTGGGTCACTCCATCATAATTGACCTAAATCGATGGGTCTTTCAGCCAGACGTCTTTTCATGACTGAATAACGGCAACGATTATATTGCAAACCCATTCGCATCCATTGTTCGCGAACTCGCTATCAGTCTGGGTCACTCGATCATTATTGACCTAAATCGATGTGTCTTTCAGCCAGTCGTCTTTTCATGGCTGAATAACAGTAACGATTTTATTGCAATGCCATTCGCATCCATTCTTCGTGAATTAGCATTTCGTGTGGATGATTCCTTCAAAATCGACCCAAATCTATGTGTCATCCAGCCAATCGTCTTTTCAGGGATGAATAACATTAACTATAGTATTGCGAAGTCCATCGCATCCATTCTTCGAGTATTCGATATCAGTCTGGATCACTCCGCCATAATTGACCTAAATCGATGTGTCTTTCAGCCAGACGTCTTTTCCTGGCTGAATAACCGTAACGATTGTATTGCAAAGCCTTTCGCATCCATTCTTCATGAATTCGCATTTCGTGTGGATGATTCCTTCATAATCGACCCAAATCGATGTGTCATCCAGCCAATCGTCTTTCCAGGAATGAATAACAGTAACGATTGTATTGCGAATACCATCGCATCCATTCTTCGAGTATTCGATATCAGTCTGGATCACTCCATCATAATTGACCTAAATCGATGGGTCTTTCAGCCAGACGTCTTTTCATGGCTGAATAACAGCAACGAGTGTATTGCAAAGCCATTCGCATCCAATCTTCTAGAACTCATTGCCGCCTTTATAACGCCTTCAATATCGACCTAAATTCGATGGATCTTTCAGACAGACGTCTTTTCAGGACTGAACAACAGTAATGTCTGTATTGAGAAACCATTCTTCGCGAATTCGCATTTCGTGTGGATGATTCCTTCATAATCGACCCAAATCGATGTGTCATCCAGCCAATCGTCTTTCCAGGAATGAATAACAGTAACGATTGTATTGCGAATACCATCGCATCCATTCTTCGAGTATTCGATATCAGTCTGGATCACTCCATCATAATTGA
Organism: Ephialtes manifestator; assembly: GCA_963970395.1. NCBI lineage: Eukaryota > Metazoa > Arthropoda > Insecta > Hymenoptera > Ichneumonidae > Ephialtes > Ephialtes manifestator. The sequence continues at coordinate 20,582,556 of OZ019968.1, forward strand.
CCTAAATCGATGGGTCTTTCAGCCAGACGTCTGTTCATGGCTGAATAACAGTAACGATTGTATTGCAAAGGCATTCACATCCAATCGTTGAGGATTTGCTTTCCGCTTTCCTTCAAAATCGACATAAATTGATGTGCCATCCAGCCAATTGTCTTTTCATGGCTGAATAATAGTAACTATTGTATTGCGAAGTCCATCGCATCCATTCTTGGAGTATTCGCTATCAGTCTGGATCAATCCTTCATAATTGATCTAAATCGATGGGTCTTTCAGCCAGACGTCTTGTCCTGGCTGAATAACAGTAACGATTATATTGCAAAGCCATTCGCATCCATTCTTCGTGAATTCGCATTTCGTGTGGATGATTCCTTCAAAATCGACGGAAATCGATGTGTCATCCAGCCAATCGTATTTTCATGGCTGAATAACAGTAACTATTGTATTGCGAAGTCCATCGCATCCATTCTTCGAGTATTCCCTAATAGTCTCGATCACTCCTTTATTATTGACCTAAATCGATGGATCTTTCAGCCAGAAGTCTTTTCATGACTGAATAATGGCACGATTGTATTGCAAAGCCATTCGCATCCAATCTTCTAGAACTCATTGCCGCCTTTATAACGCCTTCAATATCGACCTAAATTCGATGGATCTTTCAGACAGACGTCTTTTCAGGACTGAATAACAGTAAGGACAGTATTGCGACGCCATTCGCATCCATTTTTCGCGATTTCGTTTTTCGTGTGTGATTCCTTCAAAATCGACACAAATCGATGGATCATCTAGCCAATCGTCTTTTCAGGGCTGAATAACAGTAACGATTGTATTGCGAAGTCCATCGCATCCAGTCTTGGAGTATTCGCTATCAGTCTGGGTCACTCCATCATAATTTACCTAAATCGATGGGTCTTTCAGCCAGACGTCTTTTCATGACTGAATAACGGCAATTATTATATTGCAAAGCCATTCGCATCCAATCTTCTAGAACTCGTTTCCGCCTTTATAAATCCTTTAAAATCGACCTAAATTCGATGGATCTTTCAGCCAGACGTCTTTTTAGTACTGAACAACAGTAATGTCTGTATTGAGACACCATTAGCATCCATTCTTCGTGAATTCGCATTTCGTGTGGATGATTCCTTCATAATCGACCCAAATCGATGTGTCATCCAGCCAATCGTCTTTCCAGGAATGAATAACAGTAACGATTGTATTGCGAATACCATTCGCATCTAATCTTCTAGAACGCGTTTCCGCCTTTATAAATCCTTCAAAATCGACCTAAATTCGATGGATCTTTCAGCCAGACGTCTTTTCGGGACTGAATAACAGTAATGTCAGTTTTGCGAAACCATTCGCATCCATTTTTCACGAATTCGTTTTTCGTGTGTATGATTCATTCAAAATCGACACAAATCGATCGGTCATCCAGCCCATCGGCTTTTCAGGGCTGAATAACAGTAACCATTGCATTGCAAAGCCATTCGCATCCATTCTTCGAGTATTCGATATCAGTCTGGATCACTCCACCATAATTGACCTAAATCGATGGGTCTTTCAGCCAGACGTCTGTTCATGGCTGAATAACAGTAACGATTGTATTGCAAAGGCATTCACATCCAATCGTTGAGGATTTGCTTTCCGCTTTCCTTCAAAATCGACATAAATTGATGTGCCATCCAGCCAATTGTGTTTTCATGGCTGAATAATAGTAACTATTGTATTGCGAAGTCCATCGCATCCATTCGTGGAGTATTCGCTATCAGTCTGGGTCACTCCATCATAATTGACCTAAATCGATGGGTCTTTTAGCCAGACGTCTTTTCATGACTGAATAACGGCAACGATTATATTGCAAAGCCAATCGCATCCAATCTTCTAGAACTCGTTTCCGCCTTTATAAATCCTTCAAAATCGACCTAAATTCGATGGATCTTTCAGCCAGACGTCTTTTTAGGACTGAACAACAGTAATGTCTGTATTGAGAAACCATTAGCATCCATTCTTCGTGAATTCGCATTTCGTGTGGATGATTCCTTCAAAATCGACCCAAATGGATGTGTCATCCAGCCAATCGTCTTTTCAGGGATGAATAACAGTAACGATTGTATTTCGAATTCCATCGCGTCCTTTCTTCGAGTATTCGATGTCAGTCTGGATCACTCCATCATAATTGACGTAAATCGATGAGTCTTTCAGCCAGACGTCTTTTCATGGCTGAATAATGGTAACGATTGTATTGCAAAGCCATTCGCATCCAATCGTTGAGAATTTGTTATCCGCTTTCCTTCAAAATCACCTTAAAATCGATGGGTCATCCAGCCAATTGTCTTTTCATGGCTGATTAACAGTAACGATTGTATTGCAAACCCATTCGCATCCATTGGTCGCGAACTCGCTTTTCGTGTGGATGATTCCTTCAAAATCGACCGAAATCGATGTGTCATCCAGCCAATCGTCTTTTCAGGGCTGAATAACAATAACGATTGTATTGCAAAGACATTCGCATCCATTCTTCGAGTATTCGCTATCAGTCTGGGTCACTCGATCATTATTGACCTAAATCGATGGGTCTTTCAGCCAGTCGTCTTTTCATGGCTGAATAACAGTAACGATTTTATTGCAATGCCATTCGCATCCATTCTTCGTGAATTAGCATTTCGTGTGGATGATTCCTTCAAAATCGACGGAAATCGATGTGTCATCCAGCCAATCGTATTTTCAGGGATGAATAACAGTAACGATTGTATTGCATCCTTTCTTCGAGTATTCAATATCACTCCATCATAATTGACCTAAATCGATGAGTCTTTCAGCCAGACGTCTTTTCATGGCTGAATAATGGTAACGATTGTATTGCAAACCCATTCGCATCCAATCGTTGAGAATTTGCTTTCCGCTTTCCTTCAAAATCGCCATAAATCGATGGGTCATCCAGCCAATTGTCTTTTCATGGCTGATTAACAGTAACGATTGTATTGCAAACCCATTCGCATCCATTGTTCGCGAACTCGCTTTTCGTGTGGATGATTCCTTCAAAATCGACCCAAATCGATGTGTCATCCAGCCAATCGTCTTTTCAGGGATGAATAACAGTAACGATTGTATTGCGAAGTCCATCGCATCCATTCTTGGAGTATTCGCTATCAGTCTGGATCACTCCATCATAATTGACCTAAATCGATGGGTCTTTCAGCCAGACGTCTTTTCATGGCTGAATAACAGCAACGAGTGTATTGCAAAGCCATTCGCATCCAATCTTCTAGAACTCATTGCCGCCTTTATAACGCCTTCAATATCGACCTAAATTCGATGGATCTTTCAGACAGACGTCTTTTCAGGACTGAACAACAGTAATGTCTGTATTGAGAAACCATTCTTCGCGAATTCGCATTTCGTGTGGATGATTCCTTCATAATCGACCCAAATCGATGTGTCATCCAGCCAATCGTCTTTCCAGGAATGAATAACAGTAACGATTGTATTGCGAATACCATCGCATCCATTCTTCGAGTATTCGATATCAGTCTGGATCACTCCATCATAATTGACCTAAATCGATGGGTCTTTCAGCCAGACGTCTGTTCATGGCTGAATAACAGTAACGATTGTATTGCAAAGGCATTCACATCCAATCGTTGAGGATTTGCTTTCCGCTTTCCTTCAAAATCGACATAAATTGATGTGCCATCCAGCCAATTGTCTTTTCATGGCTGAATAATAGTAACTATTGTATTGCGAAGTCCATCGCATCCATTCTTGGAGTATTCGCTATCAGTCTGGATCAATCCTTCATAATTGATCTAAATCGATGGGTCTTTCAGCCAGACGTCTTGTCCTGGCTGAATAACAGTAACGATTATATTGCAAAGCCATTCGCATCCATTCTTCGTGAATTCGCATTTCGTGTGGATGATTCCTTCAAAATCGACGGAAATCGATGTGTCATCCAGCCAATCGTATTTTCATGGCTGAATAACAGTAACTATTGTATTGCGAAGTCCATCGCATCCATTCTTCGAGTATTCCCTAATAGTCTCGATCACTCCTTTATTATTGACCTAAATCGATGGATCTTTCAGCCAGAAGTCTTTTCATGACTGAATAATGGCACGATTGTATTGCAAAGCCATTCGCATCCAATCTTCTAGAACTCATTGCCGCCTTTATAACGCCTTCAATATCGACCTAAATTCGATGGATCTTTCAGACAGACGTCTTTTCAGGACTGAATAACAGTAAGGACAGTATTGCGACGCCATTCGCATCCATTTTTCGCGATTTCGTTTTTCGTGTGTGATTCCTTCAAAATCGACACAAATCGATGGATCATCTAGCCAATCGTCTTTTCAGGGCTGAATAACAGTAACGATTGTATTGCGAAGTCCATCGCATCCAGTCTTGGAGTATTCGCTATCAGTCTGGGTCACTCCATCATAATTGACCTAAATCGATGGGTCTTTCAGCCAGACGTCTTTTCATGACTGAATAACGGCAATTATTATATTGCAAAGCCATTCGCATCCAATCTTCTAGAACTCGTTTCCGCCTTTATAAATCCTTTAAAATCGACCTAAATTCGATGGATCTTTCAGCCAGACGTCTTTTTAGTACTGAACAACAGTAATGTCTGTATTGAGACACCATTAGCATCCATTCTTCGTGAATTCGCATTTCGTGTGGATGATTCCTTCATAATCGACCCAAATCGATGTGTCATCCAGCCAATCGTCTTTCCAGCAATGAATAACAGTAACGATTGTATTGCGAATACCATTCGCATCTAATCTTCTAGAACGCGTTTCCGCCTTTATAAATCCTTCAAAATCGACCTAAATTCGATGGATCTTTCAGCCAGACGTCTTTTCGGGACTGAATAACAGTAATGTCAGTTTTGCGAAACCATTCGCATCCATTTTTCACGAATTCGTTTTTCGTGTGTATGATTCATTCAAAATCGACACAAATCGATCGGTCATCCAGCCCATCGGCTTTTCAGGGCTGAATAACAGTAACCATTGCATTGCAAAGCCATTCGCATCCATTCTTCGAGTATTCGATATCAGTCTGGATCACTCCACCATAATTGACCTAAATCGATGGGTCTTTCAGCCAGACGTCTGTTCATGGCTGAATAACAGTAACGATTGTATTGCAAAGGCATTCACATCCAATCGTTGAGGATTTGCTTTCCGCTTTCCTTCAAAATCGACATAAATTGATGTGCCATCCAGCCAATTGTGTTTTCATGGCTGAATAATAGTAACTATTGTATTGCGAAGTCCATCGCATCCATTCTTGGAGTATTCGCTATCAGTCTGGGTCACTCCATCATAATTGACCTAAATCGATGGGTCTTTTAGCCAGACGTCTTTTCATGACTGAATAACGGCAACGATTATATTGCAAAGCCAATCGCATCCAATCTTCTAGAACTCGTTTCCGCCTTTATAAATCCATCAAAATCGACCTAAATTCGATGGATCTTTCAGCCAGACGTCTTTTTAGGACTGAACAACAGTAATGTCTGTATTGAGAAACCATTAGCATCCATTCTTCGTGAATTCGCATTTCGTGTGGATGATTCCTTCAAAATCGACCCAAATGGATGTGTCATCCAGCCAATCGTCTTTTCAGGGATGAATAACAGTAACGATTGTATTTCGAATTCCATCGCGTCCTTTCTTCGAGTATTCGATGTCAGTCTGTATCACTCCATCATAATTGACCTAAATCGATGAGTCTTTCAGCCAGACGTCTTTTCATGGCTGAATAATGGTAACGATTGTATTGCAAAGCCATTCGCATCCAATCGTTGAGAATTTGTTATCCGCTTTCCTTCAAAATCACCTTAAATCGATGGGTCATCCAGCCAATTGTCTTTTCATGGCTGATTAACAGTAACGATTGTATTGCAAACCCATTCGCATCCATTGGTCGCGAACTCGCTTTTCGTGTGGATGATTCCTTCAAAATCGACCGAAATCGATGTGTCATCGAGCCAATCGTCTTTTCAGGGCTGAATAACAGTAACGATTGTATTGCAAAGACATTCGCATCCATTCTTCGAGTATTCGCTATCAGTCTGGGTCACTCGATCATTATTGACCTAAATCGATGGGTCTTTCAGCCAGTCGTCTTTTCATGGCTGAATAACAGTAACGATTTTATTGCAATGCCATTCGCATCCATTCTTCGTGAATTATCATTTCGTGTGGATGATTCCTTCAAAATCGACGGAAATCGATGTGTCATCCAGCCAATCGTATTTTCAGGGATGAATAACAGTAACGATTGTATTGCATCCTTTCTTCGAGTATTCAATATCACTCCATCATAATTGACCTAAATCGATGAGTCTTTCAGCCAGACGTCTTTTCATGGCTGAATAATGGTAACGATTGTATTGCAAAGCCATTCGCATCCAATCGTTGAGAATTTGCTTTCCGCTTTCATTCAAAATCGCCATAAATCGATGGGTCATCCAGCCAATTGTCTTTTCATGGCTGATTAACAGTAACAATTGTATTGCAAACCCATTCGCATCCATTGTTCGCGAACTCGCTTTTCGTGTGGATGATTCCTTCAAAATCGACCCAAATCGATGTGTCATCCAGCCAATCGTCTTTTCAGGGATGAATAACAGTAACTATAGTATTGCGAAGTCCATCGCATCCATTCTTCGAGTATTCGATATCAGTCTGGATCACTCCTTCATAATTGACCTAAATCGATGGGTCTTTCAGCCAGTCGTCTTTTCATGGCTGAATAACAGTAACGATTTTATTGCAATGCCATTCGCATCCATTCTTCGTGAATTAGCATTTCGTGTGGATGATTCCTCCATAATCGACCCAAATCGATGTGTCATCCAGCCAATCGTCTTTCCAGGAATGAATAACAGTAACGATTGTATTGCGAATACCATCGCATCCATTCTTCGAGTATTCGATATCAGTCTGGATCACTCCATCATAATTGACCTAAATCGATGGGTCTTTCAGCCAGACGTTTTTTCATGGCTGAATAACGGTAACGATTATATTGCAAAGCTATTCGCATCCAATCTTCTAGAACTCGTTTCCGCCTTTATAAATCCTTCAAAATCGACTTAAATTCGATGGATCTTTCAGCCAGACGTCTTTTCAGGACTGAATAACAGTAATGTCTCTATTGCGAAACCATTCGCATCCATTTCTCACGAATTCGTTTTTCGTGTGTATGATTCATTCTACATCCACACAAATCGACGGGTCATCCAGCCAATCGGCTTTTTAGGGCTGAATAACAGTAACCATTGTATTGCAAAGCCATTCGCATCCATTCTTCGATTATTCGATATCAGTCTGGATCACTCCATCATAATTGACCTAAATCGATGGTTCTTTCAGCCAGACGTCTTTTCATGGCTGAATAACGTGTGACAGGATAATAATTTTGTCAACCTTTTCCTCGACGTCAACGCTCAATTTGACTTCTCGAGCGTTCGTACGAAACATTATATATATTCCAATTTATATTACCGCTACTTTCGACGATCATTCGTCGATACATTGACGAATTTTGGTCGAAAATTGCCATCTCGCGAGAAAGAACACTGCGTTTTAGCCTACCCGACAACATGAGGCTGAGCGAGACGACGCGAGAGCTGACAAGCGCAAGCGCGTTATATCGATTATTAGATCGATCAGAGTTGCCTATTCGACTACGCATCACGTACGCCGGCCGGTTAACGAGCCGGCACCAAAAATCACTTTGTCGTCGAACCTCAGAGGGGATAGAGAGCGCAAAGTCAGCCCTCGAGAAGTCACGCGGTTGTTATAACGAAACATCGACTACGTTGTCGAAAGATATTTGTCAAATAGTGTCAAGAATTGTAAAATTATCAAGGATCGTGTTACCAAGAAAGATTGAATTATTATTCGTCAAAGTAGACGACAAGTTTTGTCAATTAAAACTCTAGTGAGAGTATTTCACGTAAGTTTTTATAATTATATATCTTTGCCTGAAAATTGTGTTTATTGTTTTGCATCCTTAAATCCTATGGTCATCCAATTACCTACCCTGCGATTAGCCGGACATAAGAAATAGATTCAAAGAGATATAAGATAGTTTATCAGTTTACTTAAAACTGATTGGCGCCCATCATTGATGTAAAAAGAAATTATTTGTAAACTCAGAGCCCTGGCAGCCACTGACCACGGCCGCGCCAGGTGGAATATTCTCAGAGAAGAGAGTATTCTTTCTCATTTGGCGCCCAACGTGGGGCACAGTTGGAATTTTTGTCAATTAAAGTTATATAAAATAAAATATTTGCGAATTAAAAATTATATGAAGAAAAATTTTGTCAATTAAAAATTAAATAAAGTAAAATTTTTGTCAATTAAAATGATTAAAGGTATTCAATCAAAATTTGTTAATTAATTATTAATGCAAAATTTTAAAAGAAAAATATATTTTAAACAAAAGGGGTCATATAAATTGTGAAGTCGAATATATTGAAATTCGAAGCGAATATTTAGCTGAACGAATATTTCGAGTGTAGCGTCGCTCGGTAACGGCTATCACACGGTCGAACGTGTGCGAATGTAAACACTGCGAGGCGACGCGTAGATGTTTACGATTGAGACAAAAGAACGATCACTTCGCTTAATACTATTCGACTATCTTCGATATTTGCTTGTCCGAAATAATATTTCGAAATTATTACCCGCTTGAATAACATTGTACTGCTTTTTATTATTTGTCATATATGCTTACTGTAACCTGCGCTGTACTGTATTTGCTATAATGCTATACTAGAAATTAAGATCATCTCGATAATTATTGGCCCACAAATTGTGTCCTTGTTGTAAATGTGAATTATTTATATGTATTATTTATTGAAATTATTTATTGAAATTACTGAAATTATTTATTGAAATTAATTAAAGTTGAAATCGATTGTTTTGTCAAAAAGGCATTGGCGAGGCAATAAATTAGAAAATTGAATCCGAATATTTTGTCGAAAAGGTATTGACAGGATTACTAGTCGAAGTTAATGATATACGAAAATATGAGAAACTGTCAAACGTTCAGGGCTCGACCATGTCACTCAGCGAAACGGTTTTTAGAGGAAACGCGTCAGGGAGGGACATGTCTGTTGGGTTCGTTCGGGTGCAAACCACTAAGGGCGTGGGGGCAGGGGATATGTGCACTGCTCAAATCTCGGACACGGACGTTTCGACAAAGAAATTAGAAAATATTGATACAGATATAAAACGCGTAGGGTCTCTCGAGGGCAAGGTAGACCGAATAAAAGAACTATTGGATGAATTTAGTATTAGAAATTTGGAAACCCAAGTACGACTCAACTCGACAGTAGAGGGAGTAGCACTTGGTGGCGCGACGATATCGCTCGAAGCGTCTGAGAATCGGTCCCAGTGTGGCCAAAGAATTAATTTGAGAAAGTCGAATACGCGGCTGTTGGCTCAGAGGGCTCAGCAGTCGCCCCGAGAAAGATTATCGAATCCCTCGGAAGTATTCGCACCAGATAGTCAGTCATCGTGTGAGGATGCACGATGGCTGCCCCGAGAAAGATTATTGAATCCCTCGGGAAGTTCAAGCAAGTCGAATATGCGGCTGTTGGCTCAGAGGGCGCAGCACTCGCACCGAGAAAGATTATTGAATCCCTCGGAAGTATTCGCAACGGATAGTCAGTCGTCGTGTGAAGATGCACGATTGCTGCCTCGAGAAAGATTATCGAATCCCTCGAGTAGGTTTGTCCCGTATCGCCAAGAGTGCGGTCGAGACGTCAGAAATTTTGAATTGTCAAACGCAGAAAATAGGTTAGGTTTTGAAACATCAGTAAAGAATCGACCGGATTTGTCGAACGGTCGGGAACAAAATTCTATAAACGCGAACTTAGCGCTGTCAAGTCGACAAATTGATGAAACACCAACTAATTTCGTCAAAATTACGGTGACGCAAACAACATCTGAAGGCGAAATAATCACCGAAGAAAAATACGTACCCGAAGAAATATATCGGCAAACGTTATACGAACCAAACGAGTTACCTGGAAATGACTATTTATACCCGAGCTATCGACAAAGACGCGAAAAACATAGAGTAAAATCCAGAAAAGGTATTCTAGCGTGGTCAAGTAGTGAGTCTAGTGACAGTGACGATGACCTACAACGATTCGACAAACGCAGTAATTCGCGGAAAAACAAAGACCGTAATTTGACGAATAATCCTCATAATAACTATTCGATTCGTAACTACTCACAACAGCGCGAAAATCGTTCAATAACACCAAGACAAAAGGTATCGTGGCAAGGTCGTAAATCGAACGACAGTGACGATAACAAACGATATTTCGACGAACGTATTAATTCACAGAACGAAACGAACAGTTATTCGGGAAATCGGTACACCGGAAACAGAACAAATTTATTCGCGTATAATTACGATCGCGATCTCGACGCCGTGACGTCACCGACATATTTGTCAAATAATTGTCAACCTTTCGTCAATCAAAGCTCCGAACATAACGACGCGTATCTTGACGAAGATAATAGAACATTGACAATCACATCTGAGGATCAATCGGATCTAGATCCTAGCGTAATATTCTGTTATAATTGTGGTGAAATGGGGCACGCTTCAAGCTCTTGTACTGTCGAACGACAGGTTGTATGCTACATTTGTGAAAGCAAAGGCCACGTAAACGCAGATTGTCCAACGCGTTCGGGATTTGACGAAAACGAACTGAACGTTAACAACCAAACAGAAACGGAATATGAGTCAGACTCTTATTACACAGACAGTTCCGTATTAGATCTGTTAACGAAAGAGGAAACTGACTCCTCCGAAATTTCTGACAAAACAGCTGAATCGTCAATTGGTACGAAAACATCTGACAACGACTTAGACTTAACTGCATCGACTGTATCAGACGAACCTATTCAGGAATCTCCAACTTTGTCAATAACGATAACACATCAACGTAATGGTACCATAATTGACGATCTACCAGACAATACGTCGATCACCGAAAACCCAAAAGACTCGAAACTAATCGGGATGCCACAACACCTTGTGCATCGGTTGACTCAGTCGCGACTCTCTTACGTAGACATTGCTCATAAAGAGCTGGGGAAGGTCACGATAATACCAGTTGAAATTTTAGTTCATGGTGAAAAACTCGACAAAGTTCTAGAAAACGGAGATAGTGCTCGCGAAGATCCAACTAGACTCGCGGAAACATCGATAAAATTTCCTGTTTCTGATACAAAATCTCATCTTATAGTTGACAGTGGGGGCGGGAAAACGCACTTAATCCGAAACATCTTTGAACGTGCGAGAAACCTTCGAATCCCATGGCACGCGTAATAATAACTAAAACCCACGATTACAGCAGTGATGCAATCAAATGTATGGGTTTAAATTTCGTCAAAACTTTAGCTTAAGTTTTTATTGCTTTAGTATTTTTACTGCGACGATTAGGAGGCAATCATAAACAGAAACCGTTTTGTTGATCAAAGTCGAGCCATAAAACAGTAAAATCATTAACCAATTAAAGTACTGAAATCTATCCTGACAAACGTCTTATCAATGCCAATCAAAGACAAAATAACTCGACTTGAAATCAATGCAGATGTTACAAACCGAATAAAAAATTTCCTATTAAATTCATAGAATTCTGCCAAGCCAATCCATCGATATTTGAGCTTAATTGTTGTGAAATAATGAATTGGGCCAGTGATTGTCAAATTAGCTGTTAAGTACGTTAAATTGTCGGAAATAAATTGTCAAATTTATAATTTATTGTCAACGTTTATTTGCTTGTTAAAATGGTTCCGTACAGATAATATACCAACATTAACAATATTCGACGCCCTCAAGAGAATATTCGTCGACAACGCAAGCGACGAGAAGTACCAACACGAAGATATCGAAGTCAACAGCGAAGAAGCCAACATGCAGCACTGCTTTGTGAAAAAGCTAACACCGAGACTCGAAGGATGGTTCTCTATGATAAAATCCAATCTCGGAGGAATAACATCTCAGCATTTGACAGTTTGTGGGTTATTCAACTGACGGTCCACGAAACATGCGGACGCTTAAGGATCAACAGCAATACCGAACCTTGAAGTGTTGCAGCTACCAAAAGAAATTCAATCTCTTCGTCAAATCCAGCATGTACTTCAATAACCTCGGAAAGAAAACTGAGATCTTTCGAATACTGCAGCCTTTGTTGTCATATTATTATGATACAACAATCTTAGATCCATTGCCGTCCTCTCACAGCAACATACGAGGGCCTTTTCTGTCTGAAACTCGCGCAAAGCAACAGCGAGAATCAACCGTTATATCTAGCAGAATTGTCAGTCGAACTCTCTACAAGAAAACGTCAGGAAACGTGTCGACATCTCGTCACTCTCGGAATCTCCACTAAGATCTACAGTGATACTCTAATAATTGCCAGTACCGTTGGAAAACTACGCATCAGTGAACTCGTCAAATATCATTCGATGAAAACGGTCAAGGACCGCAGCTGTTAACTGGACAGAGCCTTTCAAATCTGCGGAGTCAACTTTACTGTCACTTTCAACAGCATTCATTTCCACTACATCGAGAATGAACACGTTCTGAATGGATGTCCACTTCCAAGAATTCACGTCTACTGTCTCACATTACCGTAATCACAACATTCGCTACATCGACATCAACTAGTGAATTTTATCCATTCACGAGGCTGGAAAAGTCATGACGTAAAACTCAAAGTAAATTTGACGGCCCAGATGACTGTCTCAAACTTATACGAGCATGGTTAATTTGCGAGTAGGCACTCGCTTTTGCAACAATAATTGTCAATTCAACGGTAGAATTTGCAACTACACTGCCCGAGAAGACAGAATTCGCTGTCCATTCCACATTGCAACTTGTCGACACTCGCCAACCCGGCAGCGGAATCGGCAATCGCTTTGTCAGAAGGAAAAAGACAAAACGCGATTCGCGCTTTGACTTCACCACGTGTCAAAAAGAGCCTTGATGAAATCATGTTGGAGAGACCGGAACTCTGCGACGGAGAAGAAATACGCGTCATCATTGCGGCCAAATATAAGAAATAAGACGGCATTCGTCAAGACTCCGATCTCAGTATTAACTCGATGTTAAGTCATTATTATTCACATGTCATATTTCGTCACGCATCATGCCAAAGGGCAATAATAATTGTTTATTTCGTTGAGAATCTCGAAAGTCCAAACGGCAAAATTTTATGTGTGCATTACAGACCATCAAAGTGTTTTGATTAATTTAAAGTTTGTCTGCACACTGCCAATTTTTGGTATTATTTAAATTGTCAAAACTCTTCAGTTTTCGTTATTTTAGCGCCGATTGCTGCGCCATCATTGACAACAAAATATATAAACTTTTATTTTATTCTGTTTTGTTTTGTCGTAATCAAGGAATCACTTGAAACAAAATTCCCTGATTACGAAAGTTCGAATACGAACTATGCTGCTGTAATGAAGCCAAATATAAATTAAAATAAGTAATGCTTCCAATCGCGAGCGAGACCTTATTTGACACGTAACCTTTCCTCAACCTTTAGGAATGCAAAACCATTAATACGATTTTGTCAATTGTCTCGACTGATATTACGGTCATACAAAGTGTTCTAGGCAAGGATTATAAGTTTCGGACTCTTCCTTTGACGAGCAAATTTTGAATTTCGCTGATGACGTCAAGGTTCGAGGGGAGAGAATGTGACAGGATAATAATTTTGTCAACCCTTTCCTCGACGTCAACGCTCAATTTGACTTCTCGAGCGTTCGTACGAAACATTATATATATTCCAATTTATATTACCGCTACTTTCGACGATCATTCGTCGATACATTGACGAATTATGGTCGAAAATTGCCATCTCGCGAGAAAGAACACTGCGTTTTAGCCTACCCGACAACATGAGGCTGAGCGAGACGACGCGAGAGCTGACAAGCGCAAGCGCGTTATATCGATTATTAGATCGATCAGAGTTGCCTATTCGACTACGCATCACGTACGCCGGCCGGTTAACGAGCCGGCACCAAAAATCACTTTGTCGTCGAACCTCAGAGGGGATAGAGAGCGCAAAGTCAGCCCTCGAGAAGTCACGCGGTTGTTATAACGAAACATCGACTACGTTGTCGAAAGATATTTGTCAAATAGTGTCAAGAATTGTAAAATTATCAAGGATCGTGTTACCAAGAAAGATTGAATTATTATTCGTCAAAGTAGACGACAAGTTTTGTCAATTAAAACTCTAGTGAGAGTATTTCACGTAAGTTTTTATAATTATATATCTTTGCCTGAAAATTGTGTTTATTGTTTTGCATCCTTAAATCCTATGGTCATCCAATTACCTACCCTGCGATTAGCCGGACATAAGAAATAGATTCAAAGAGATAAAAGATAGTTTATCAGTTTACTTAAAACTGATTGGCGCCCATCATTGATGTAAAAAGAAATTATTTGTAAACTCAGAGCCCTGGCAGCCACTGACCACGGCCGCGCCAGGTGGAATATTCTCAGAGAAGAGAGTATTCTTTCTCAAACGGTAACGATTGTATTGCGAAGTTCATCGCATCCTTTCTTCGAGTATTCAATATCAGTCTGGATCACTCCATCATAATTGATCTAAATCGATGGGTCTTTCAGCCAGATGTCTTTTCCTGGCTGAATAACAGTAACGATTATATTGCAAAGCCATTCGCATCCATTCTTCGTGAATTCGCATTTCGTATGTGCGATTCGTTCAAAATCAACCCAAATCGATGTGTCATCCAGCCAATCGTCTTTTCAGGGATGAATAACAATAACGATTGTATTACGAAGTCCATCGCATCTATTCTTCGAGTACTCGATATTATTCTGGATCTCTCCATCATTATTGACCTAAATCGATGGGTGTTTCAGCCAGACGTCATTTCATGGCTGAATAACGGTAACGACTGTATTGCAAAGCCATTCGCATCCAATCATTGAGAATTTGCTTTCCGCTTTCCATCAAAATCGACATAAATCGATGGGTCATCGAGCCAATTGTCTTTTCATGGCTGATTAACAGTAACGATTGTATTGCAAACCCATTCGCATCCATTGTTCGCGAACTCGCTTTTCGTGTGGATGATTCCTTCAAAATCGACCCAAATCGATGTGTCATCCAGCCAATCGTCTTTTCAGGGCTGAATAACAGTAACGATTGTATTGCAATGCCATTCGCATCCATTCTTCGTGAATTAGCATTTCGTGTGGATGATTCCTTCAAAATCGACCCAAATCGATGTCTCATCCAGCCAATCGTCTTTTCAGGGAAGAATAACATTAACTATAGTATTGCGAAGTCCATCGCATCCATTCTTCAAGTATTCGATATCAGTCTGGATCACTCCTTCATAATTGACCTAAATCGGTGTCTTTCAGCCAGACGTCTTTTCCTGGCTGAATAACCGTAACGATTGTATTGCAAAGCCTTTCGCACCCATTCTTCATGAATTCGCATTTCGTGTGGATGATTCCTTCATAATCGACCCAAATCGATGTGTCATCCAGCCAATCGTCTTTCCAGGAATGAATAACAGTAACGATTGTATTGCGAATACCATCGCATCCATTCTTCGAGTATTCGATATCAGTATGGATCACTCCATCATAATTGACCTAAATCGATGGGTCTTTCAGTCAGACGTCTTTTCATGGCTGAATAACAGCAACGAATGTATTGCGATGCCATTCGCATCCAATCTTCTAGAACGCGTTTCCGCCTTTATAAATCCTTCAAAATCGACCTAAATTCGATGGATCTTTCAGCCAGACGTCTTTTCAGGACTGAATAACAGTAATGTCAGTGTTGCGAAACCATTCGCATACATTTTTCACGAATTCGTTTTTCGTGTGTATGATTCATTCAAAATCGACACAAATCGATCGGTCATCCAGCCCATCGGCTTTTCAGGGCTGAATAACAGTAACCATTGTATGGCAAAGCCTTTCGCATCCATTCTTCATGAATTCGCATTTCATGTGGATGATTCCTCCATAATCGACCCAAATCGATGTGTCATCCAGCCAATCGTCTTTCCAGGAATGAATAACAGTAACGATTGTATTGCGAATACCATCGCATCCATTCTTCGAGTATTCGATATCAGTCTGGATCACTCCATCATAATTGACCTAAATCGATGGGTCTTTCAGTCTGACGTCTTTTCATGGCTGAATAACAGCAAAGATTGTATTGCAAAGCCATTCGCATCCAATCTTCTAGAACTCGTTTCCGCCTTTATAAATCCTTCAAAATCGACCTGAATTCGATGGATATTTCAGCCAGACGTCTTTTCAGGACTGAATAACAGAAATGTCTGTATTGCGAAACCATTCGCATCTATTTTTCACGAATTCGTTTTTCGTGTGGATGATTCCTTCAAAATCGACCCAAATCGATGTGTCATCCAGCCAATTGTCTTTCCAGGAATGAATAACAGTAACGATTGTATTGCGAATACCATCGCATCCATTCTTCGAGTATTCGATATCAGTCTGGATCACTCCATCATAATTGACCTAAATCGATGGGTCTTTCAGCCAGACGTCTTTTCATGGCTGAATATCAGCAAAGATTGTATTGCAAAGCCATTCGCATCCAATCTTCTAGATTTCGTTTCCGCCTTTATAAATCCTTTAAAATCGACCTAAATTCGATGGATCTTTCAGCCAGACGTCTTTTTAGTACTGAACAACAGTAATGTCTGTATTGAGAAACCATTAGCATCCATTCTTCGTGAATTCGCATTTCGTGTGGATGATTCCTTCAAAATCGACCCAAATCGATGTGTCATCCAGCCAATTGTCTTTCCAGGAATGAATAACATTAACGATTGTATTGCGAATTCCATCGCGTCCTTTCTTCGAGTATTCGATGTCAGTCTGGATCACTCCATCATAATTGACCTAAATCGATGGGTCTTTCAGCCAGACGTTTTTTCATGGCTGAATAACGGTAACGATTATATTGCAAAGCTATTCGCATCCAATCTTCTAGAACTCGTTTCCGCCTTTATAAATCCTTCAAAATCGACTTAAATTCGATGGATCTTTCAGCCAGACGTCTTTTCAGGACTGAATAACAGTAATGTCTCTATTGCGAAACCATTCGCATTCATTTCTCACGAATTCGTTTTTCGTGTGTATGATTCATTCTACACCCACACAAATCGACGGGTCATCCAGCCAATCGGCTTTTTAGGGCTGAATAACGGTAACGATTGTATTGCGAAGTTCATCGCATCCTTTCTTCGAGTATTCAATATCAGTCTGGATCACTCCATCATAATTGATCTAAATCGATGGGTCTTTCAGCCAGACGTCTTTTCCTGGCTGAATAACAGTAACGATTATATTGCAAAGCCATTCGCATCCATTCTTCGTGAATTCGCATTTCGTATGTGCGATTCCTTCAAAATCAACCCAAATCGATGTGTCATCTAGCCAATCGTCTTTTCAGGGATGAATAACAATAACGATTGTATTACGAAGTCCATGGCATCCATTCTTCGAGTACTCGATATTATTCTGGATCTCTCCATCATAATTGACCTAAATCGATGGGTGTTTCAGCCAGACGTCATTTCATGGCTGAATAACGTTAACGACTGTATTGCAAAGCCATTCGCATCCAATCATTGAGAATTTGCTTTCCGCTTTCCATCAAAATCGACATAAACCGATGGGTCATCCAGCCAATTGTCTTTTCATGGCTGATTAACAGTAACGATTGTATTGCAAACCCATTCGCATCCATTGTTCGCGAACTCGCTTTTCGTGTGGATGATTCCTTCAAAATCGACCCAAATCGATGTGTCATCCAGCCAATCGTCTTTTCAGGGCTGAATAACAGTAACGATTGTATTGCAATGCCATTCGCATCCATTCTTCGTGAATTAGCATTTCGTGTGGATGATTCCTTCAAAATCGACCCAAATCGATGTGTCATCCAGCCAATCGTTTTTTCAGGGAAGAATAACATTAACTATAGTATTGCGAAGTCCATCGCATCCATTCTTCAAGTATTCGATATCAGTCTGGATCACTCCTTCATAATTGACCTAAATCGGTGTCTTTCAGCCAGACGTCTTTTCCTGGCTGAATAACCGTAACGATTGTATTGCAAAGCCTTTCGCATCCATTCTTCGTGAATTCGCATTTCGTGTGGATGATTCCTTCAAAATCGACCCAAATCGATGTGTCATCCAGCCAATTGTCTTTCCAGGAATGAATAACAGTAACGATTGTATTGCGAATTCCATCGCGTCCTTTCTTCGAGTATTCGATGTCAGTCTGGATCACTCCATCATAATTGACCTAAATCGATGGGTCTTTCAGCCAGACGTTTTTTCATGGCTGAATAACGGTAACGATTATATTGCAAAGCTATTCGCATCCAATCTTCTAGAACTCGTTTCCGCCTTTATAAATCCTTCAAAATCGACTTAAATTCGATGGATCTTTCAGCCAGACGTCTTTTCAGGACTGAATAACAGTAATGTCTCTATTGCGAAACCATTCGCATCCATTTCTCACGAATTCGTTTTTCGTGTGTATGATTCATTCTACATCCACACAAATCGACGGGTCATCCAGCCAATCGGCTTTTTAGGGCTGAATAACGGTAACGATTGTATTGCGAAGTTCATCGCATCCTTTCTTCGAGTATTCAATATCAGTCTGGATCACTCCATCATAATTGATCTAAATCGATGGGTGTTTCAGCCAGACGTCATTTCATGGCTGAATAACGTTAACGACTGTATTGCAAAGCCATTCGCATCCAATCTTCTAGAACTCGTTTCCGCCTTTATAAATCCTTCAAAATCGACCTAAATTCGATGGATCTTTCAGCCAGACGTCTTTTCAGGACTGAATAACAGTAATGTCAGTGTTGCGAAACCATTCGCATACATTTTTCACGAATTCGTTTTTCGTGTGTATGATTCATTCAAAATCGACACAAATCGATCGGTCATCCAGCCCATCGGCTTTTCAGGGCTGAATAACAGTAACCATTGTATGGCAAAGCCTTTCGCATCCATTCTTCATGAATTCGCATTTCGTGTGGATGATTCCTCCATAATCGACCCAAATCGATGTGTCATCCAGCCAATCGTCTTTCCAGGAATGAATAACAGTAACGATTGTATTGCGAATACCATCGCATCCATTCTTCGAGTATTCGATATCAGTCTGGATCACTCCATCATAATTGACCTAAATCGATGGGTCTTTCAGTCAGACGTCTTTTCATGGCTGAATAACAGCAAAGATTGTATTGCAAAGCCATTCGCATCCAATCTTCTAGAACTCGTTTCCGCCTTTATAAATCCTTCAAAATCGACCTGAATTCGATGGATATTTCAGCCAGACGTCTTTTCAGGACTGAATAACAGAAATGTCTGTATTGCGAAACCATTCGCATCTATTTTTCACGAATTCGTTTTTCGTGTGGATGATTCCTTCAAAATCGACCCAAATCGATGTGTCATCCAGCCAATTGTCTTTCCAGGAATGAATAACAGTAACGATGGTATTGCGAATACCATCGCATCCATTCTTCGAGTATTCGATATCAGTCTGGATCACTCCATCATAATTGACCTAAATCGATGGATCTTTCAGCCAGACGTCTTTTTAGTACTGAACAACAGTAATGTCTGTATTGAGAAACCATTGGCATCCATTCTTCGTGAATTCGCATTTCGTGTGGATGATTCCTTCAAAATCGACCCAAATCGATGTGTCATCCAGCCAATTGTCTTTCCAGGAATGAATAACAGTAACGATTGTATTGCGAATTCCATCGCGTCCTTTCTTCGAGTATTCGATGTCAGTCTGGATCACTCCATCATAATTGACCTAAATCGATGGGTCTTTCAGCCAGACGTTTTTTCATGGCTGAATAACGGTAACGATTATATTGCAAAGCTATTCGCATCCAATCTTCTAGAACTCGTTTCCGCCTTTATAAATCCTTCAAAATCGACTTAAATTCGATGGATCTTTCAGCCAGACGTCTTTTCAGGACTGAATAACAGTAATGTCTCTATTGCGAAACCATTCGCATCCATTTCTCACGAATTCGTTTTTCGTGTGTATGATTCATTCTACATCCACACAAATCGACGGGTCATCCAGCCAATCGGCTTTTTAGGGCTGAATAACAGTAACCATTGTATTGCAAAGCCATTCGCATCCATTCTTCGATTATTCGATATCAGTCTGGATCACTCCATCATAATTGACCTAAATCGATGGTTCTTTCAGCCAGACGTCTTTTCATGGCTGAATAACAGTAACGATTATATTGCAAAGCCATTCGCATCCATTCTTGGTGAATTCGCATTTCGTATGTGCGATTCCTTCAAAATCAACCCAAATCGATGTGTCATCCAGCCAATCGTCTTTTCAGGGATGAATAACAATAACGATTGTATTACGAAGTCCATCGCATCCATTCTTCGAGTACTCGATATTATTCTGGATCTCTCCATCATAATTGACCTAAATCGATGGGTGTTTCAGCCAGACGTCATTTCATGGCTGAATAACGGTAACGACTGTATTGCAAAGCCATTCGCATCCAATCATTGAGAATTTGCTTTCCGCTTTCCATCAAAATCGACATAAATCGATGGGTCATCCAGCCAATTGTCTTTTCATGGCTGAATAACAGTAACTATTGTATTGCGAAGTCCATCGCATCCATTCTTCGAGTATTCCCTAGTAGTCTCGATCACTCCTTTATTATTGACCTAAATCGATGGATCTTTCAGCCAGAAGTCTTTTCATGACTGAATAACGGCACGATTGTATTGCAAAGCCATTCGCATCCAATCTTCTAGAACTCATTGCCGCCTTTATAACGCCTTCAATATCGACCTACATTCGATGTATCTTTCAGACAGACGTCTTTTCAGGACTGAATAACAGTAAGGACAGTATTGCGACGCCATTCGCATCCATTTTTCGCGATTTCGTTTTTCGTGTGTGATTCCTTCAAAATCGACACAAATCGATGGGTCATCTACCCAATCGTCTTTTCAGGAATGAATAACAGTAACGATTGTATTGCGAATACCATCGCATCCATTCTTCGAGTATTCGATATCAGTCTGGATCACTCCATCATAATTGACCTAAATCGATGGGTCTTTCAGCCAGACGTCTTTTCATGGCTGAATAACAGCAACGATTGTATTGCGATGCCATTCGCATCCAATCTTCTAGAACGCGTTTCCGCCTTTATAAATCCTTCAAAATCGACCTAAATTCGATGGATCTTTCAGCCAGACGTCTTTTCAGGACTGAATAACAGTAATGTCAGTGTTGCGAAACCATTCGCATACATTTTTCACGAATTCGTTTTTCGTGTGTATGATTCATTCAAAATCGACACAAATCGATCGGTCATCCAGCCCATCGGCTTTTCAGGGCTGAATAACAGTAACCATTGTATTGCAAAGCCATTCGCATCCATTCTTCGAGTATTCGATATCAGTCTGGATCACTCGACCATAATTGACCTAAATCGATGGGTCTTTCAGCCAGACGTCTGTTCATGGCTGAATAACAGTAACGATTGTATTGCAAAGGCATTCACATCCAATCGTTGAGGATTTGCTTTCCGCTTTCCTTCAAAATCGACATAAATTGATGTGCAATCCAGCCAATTGTCTTTTCATGGCTGAATAATAGTAACTATTGTATTGCGAAGTCCATCGCATCCATTCTTCGTGTATTCGCTATCAGTCTCGGTCACTCACTCCATCATAATTGACCTAAATCGATGGGTCTTCTAGCCAGAAGTCTTTTCAGGACTGAAAAACAGTAATGTCTGTATTGAGAAACCATTCGCATCCATTTTTCGCGAATTCCTTTTTCGGGTGTATGATTCTTTCAAAATCGACACAAATCGATGGGTCATACAGCCAATCGGCTTTTCACGGCTGAATAACAGTAACCATTGTATTGCGAAGTCCATCGCATCCATTCTTCGAGTATTCGCTATCTGTCTGGATCACTGTATCATAATTGACACCTAAATCGATGGGTCTTTCAGACAGACGTCTTTTCATGGCTGAATAACAGTAACGATTGTATTGCAAAGCCATTCGCATCCATTCTTCGTGAATTCGCATTTCGTGTGGATGATTCCTTCAAAATCGACCCAAATCGATGTGTCATCCAGCCAATCTTCCTTTCAGGGCTGAATAACAGTAACGATTTTATTGCAAAGCCATTCACATCCATTATTCGTGAATTCGCATTTCGTGTGGATGATTCCTTCAAAATCGACCCAAATCGATGTGTCATCCAGCCAATCGTCTTTTCAGGGATGAATAACAGTAACGATTGTATTGCGAAGACCATCGCATCCATTCTTCGAGTATTCGATATCAGTCTGGATCACTCCATCATAATTGACCTAAATCAATGGGTCTTTCAGCTAGACGTCATATCATGGCTGAATAACGGTAACGATTGTATTGCAAAGCCATTCGAATCCAATCGTTGAGAATTTGCTTTCCGCTTTCCATCAAAATCGACATAAATCGGTGGGTCATCCAGCCAATTGTCTTTTCATGGCTGAATAACAGTAACTATTGTATTGCGAAGTCCATCGCATCCATTCTTCGAGTATTCCCTAATAGTCTGGATCACTCCTTTATTATTGACCTAAATCGATGGATCTTTCAGCCAGACGTCTTTTCATGACTGAATAACGGCAACGAGTGTATTGCAAAGCCATTCGCATCCAATCTTCTAGAACTCATTGCCGCCTTTATAACGCCTTCAATATCGACCTAAATTCGATGGATCTTTCAGACAGACGTCTTTTCAGGACTGAACAACAGTAATGTCTGTATTGAGAAACCATTCTTCGCGAATTCGCATTTCGTGTGGATGATTCCTTCATAATCGACCCAAATCGATGTGTCATCCAGCCAATCGTCTTTCCAGGAATGAATAACAGTAACGATTGTATTGCGAATACCATCGCATCCATTCTTCGAGTATTCGATATCAGTCTGGATCACTCCATCATAATTGACCTAAATCGATGGGTCTTTCAGCCAGACGTCTTTTCATGGCTGAATAACAGCAACGATTGTATTGCGATGCCATTCGCATCCAATCTTCTAGAACGCGTTTCCGCCTTTATAAATCCTTCAAAATCGACCTAAATTCGATGGATCTTTCAGCCAGACGTCTTTTCAGGACTGAATAACAGTAATGTCAGTGTTGCGAAACCATTCGCATACATTTTTCACGAATTCGTTTTTCGTGTGTATGATTCATTCAAAATCGACACAAATCGATCGGTCATCCAGCCCATCGGCTTTTCAGGGCTGAATAACAGTAACCATTGTATTGCAAAGCCATTCGCATCCATTCTTCGAGTATTCGATATCAGTCTGGATCACTCGACCATAATTGACCTAAATCGATGGGTCTTTCAGCCAGACGTCTGTTCATGGCTGAA
Organism: Ephialtes manifestator; assembly: GCA_963970395.1. Classification (NCBI taxonomy): domain Eukaryota; kingdom Metazoa; phylum Arthropoda; class Insecta; order Hymenoptera; family Ichneumonidae; genus Ephialtes; species Ephialtes manifestator. The sequence goes on from OZ019968.1 coordinate 20,606,125, forward strand.
TAACAGTAACGATTGTATTGCAAAGGCATTCACATCCAATCGTTGAGGATTTGCTTTCCGCTTTCCTTCAAAATCGACATAAATTGATGTGCCATCCAGCCAATTGTCTTTTCATGGCTGAATAATAGTAACTATTGTATTGCGAAGTCCATCGCATCCATTCTTGGAGTATTCGCTATCAGTCTGGATCAATCCTTCATAATTGATCTAAATCGATGGGTCTTTCAGCCAGACGTCTTGTCCTGGCTGAATAACAGTAACGATTATATTGCAAAGCCATTCGCATCCATTCTTCGTGAATTCGCATTTCGTGTGGATGATTCCTTCAAAATCGACGGAAATCGATGTGTCATCCAGCCAATCGTATTTTCATGGCTGAATAACAGTAACTATTGTATTGCGAAGTCCATCGCATCCATTCTTCGAGTATTCGATATCAGTCTGGATCACTCCATCATAATTGACCTAAATCAATGGGTCTTTCAGCTAGACGTCATATCATGGCTGAATAACGGTAACGATTGTATTGCAAAGCCATTCGAATCCAATCGTTGAGAATTTGCTTTCCGCTTTCCATCAAAATCGCCATAAATCGATGGGTCATCCAGCCAATTGTCTTTTCATGGCTGATTAACAGTAACGATTGTATTGCAAACCCATTCGCATCCATTGTTCGCGAACTCGCTTTTCGTGTGGATGATTCCTTCAAAATCGAAACAAATCGATGGGTCATCTAGCCAATCGTCTTTTCAGGGCTGAATAACAATAACGATTGTATTGCGAAGTCCATCGCATCCATTCTTGGAGTATTCGCTATCAGTCTGGGTCACTCCAACATAATTGACCTAAATCGATGGGTCTTTCAGCCAGACGTCTTTTCATGACTGAATAACGGCAACGATTATATTGCAAACCCATTCGCATCCATTGTTCGCGAACTCGCTATCAGTCTGGGTCACTCGATCTTTATTGACCTAAATCGATGGGTCTTTCAGCCAGTCGTCTTTTCATGGCTGAATAACAGTAACGATTTTATTGCAATGCCATTCGCATCCATTCTTCGTGAATTAGCATTTCGTGTGGATGATTCCTTCAAAATCGACCCAAATCGATGTGTCATCCAGCCAATCGTCTTTTCAGGGATGAATGACATTAACAGTATTGCGAAGTCCATCGCATCCATTCTTCGAGTATTCGATATCAGTCTGGATCACTCCTTCATAATTGACCTAAATCGATGTGTCTTTCAGCCAGACGTCTTTTCCTGGCTGAATAACCGTAACGATTGTATTGCAAAGCCTTTCGCATCCATTCTTCATGAATTCGCATTTCGTGTGGATGATTCCTTCATAATCGACCCAAATCGATGTGTCATCCAGCCAATCGTCTTTCCAGGCATGAATAACAGTAACGATTGTATTGCGAATACCATCGCATCCATTCTTCGAGTATTCGATATCAGTCTGGATCACTCCATCATAATTGACCTAAATCGATGGGTCTTTCAGCCAGACGTCTTTTCATGGCTGAATAACAGCAACGATTGTATTGCGATGCCATTCGCATCCAATCTTCTAGAACGCGTTTCCGCCTTTATAAATCCTTCAAAATCGACCTAAATTCGATGGATCTTTCAGCCAGACGTCTTTTCAGGACTGAATAACCGTAATGTCAGTGTTGCGAAACCATTCGCATACATTTTTCACGAATTCGTTTTTCGTGTGTATGATTCATTCAAAATCGACACAAATCGATCGGTCATCCAGCCCATCGGCTTTTCAGGGCTGAATAACAGTAACCATTGTATTGCAAATCCATTCGCATCCATTCTTCGAGTATTCGATATCAGTCTGGATCACTCGACCATAATTGACCTAAATCGATGGGTCTTTCAGCCAGACGTCTGTTCATGGCTGAATAACAGTAACGATTGTATTGCAAAGGCATTCACATCCAATCGTTTAGGATTTGCTTTCCGCTTTCCTTCAAAATCGACATAAATTGATGTGCCATCCAGCCAATTGTCTTTTCATGGCTGAATAATAGTAACTATTGTATTGCGAAGTCCATCGCATCCATTCTTCGTGTATTCGCTATCAGTCTCGGTCACTCACTCCATCAGAATTGACCTAAATCGATGGGTCTTCTAGCCAGAAGTCTTTTCAGGACTGAAAAACAGTAATGTCTGTATTGAGAAACCATTCGCATCCATTTTTCGCGAATTCCTTTTTCGGGTGTATGATTCTTTCAAAATCGACACAAATCGATGGGTCATACAGTCAATCGGCTTTTCACGGCTGAATAACAGTAACCATTGTATTGCGAAGTCCATCGCATCCATTCTTCGAGTATTCGCTATCTGACTGGATCACTGTATCATAATTGACACCTAAATCGATGGGTCTTTCAGACAGACGTCTTTTCATGGCTGAATAACAGTAACGATTGTATTGCAAAGCCATTCGCATCCATTCTTCGTGAATTCGCATTTCGTGTGGATGATTCCTTCAAAATCGACCCAAATCGATGTGTCATCCAGCCAATCTTCCTTTCAGGGCTGAATAACAGTAACGATTTTATTGCAAAGCCATTCACATCCATTATTCGTGAATTCGCATTTCGTGTGGATGATTCCTTCAAAATCGACCCAAATCGATGTGTCATCCAGCCAATCGTCTTTTCAGGGATGAATAACAATAACGATTGTATTACGAAGTCCATCGCATCCATTCTTCGAGTACTCGATATTATTCTGGATCTCTCAATCATAATTGACCTAAATCGATGGGTGTTTCAGCCAGACGTCATTTCATGGCTGAATAACGGTAACGACTGTATTGCAAAGCCATTCGCATCCAATCATTGAGAATTTGCTTTCCGCTTTCCATCAAAATCGACATAAATCGATGGGTCATCCAGCCAATTGTCTTTTCATGGCTGAATAACAGTAACCATTGTATTGCGAAGTCCATCGCATCCATTCTTCGAGTATTCCCTAATAGTCTGGATCACTCCTTTATTATTGACCTAAATCGATGGATCTTTCAGCCAGAAGTCTTTTCATGACTGAATAACGGCACGATTGTATTGCAAAGCCATTCGCATCCAATCTTCTAGAACTCATTGCCGCCTTTATAACGCCTTCAATATCGACCTAAATTCGATGGATCTTTCAGACAGACGTCTTTTCAGGACTGAATAACAGTAAGGACAGTATTGCGACGCCATTCGCATCCATTTTTCGCGATTTCGTTTTTCGTGTGTGATTCCTTCAAAATCGACACAAATCGATGGGTCATCTAGCCAATCGTCTTTTCAGGGCTGAATAACAATAACGATTGTATTGCGAAGTCCATCGCATCCAGTCTTGGAGTATTCCCTATCAGTCTGGGTCACTCCATCATAATTGACCTAAATCGATGGGTCTTTCAGCCAGACGTGTTTTCATGACTGAATATCAGCAAAGATTGTATTGCAAAGCCATTCGCATCCAATCTTCTAGATTTCGTTTCCGCCTTTATAAATCCTTTAAAATCGACCTAAATTCGATGGATCTTTCAGCCAGACGTCTTTTTAGTACTGAACAACAGTAATGTCTGTATTGAGAAACCATTAGCATCCATTCTTCGTGAATTCGCATTTCGTGTGGATGATTCCTTCAAAATCGACCCAAATCGATGTGTCATCCAGCCAATTGTCTTTCCAGGAATGAATAACAGTAACGATTGTATTGCGAATACCATCGCATCCATTCTTCGAGTATTCGATATCAGTCTGGATCACTCCATCATAATTGACCTAAATCGATGGGTCTTTCAGCCAGACGTCTTTTCATGGCTGAATATCAGCAAAGATTGTATTGCAAAGCCATTCGCATCCAATCTTCTAGATTTCGTTTCCGCCTTTATAAATCCTTTAAAATCGACCTAAATTCGATGGATCTTTCAGCCAGACGTCTTTTTAGTACTGAACAACAGTAATGTCTGTATTGAGAAACCATTAGCATCCATTCTTCGTGAATTCGCATTTCGTGTGGATGATTCCTTCAAAATCGACCCAAATCGATGTGTCATCCAGCCAATTGTCTTTCCAGGAATGAATAACATTAACGATTGTATTGCGAATTCCATCGCGTCCTTTCTTCGAGTATTCGATGTCAGTCTGGATCACTCCATCATAATTGACCTAAATCGATGGGTCTTTCAGCCAGACGTTTTTTCATGGCTGAATAACGGTAACGATTATATTGCAAAGCTATTCGCATCCAATCTTCTAGAACTCGTTTCCGCCTTTATAAATCCTTCAAAATCGACTTAAATTCGATGGATCTTTCAGCCAGACGTCTTTTCAGGACTGAATAACAGTAATGTCTCTATTGCGAAACCATTCGCATTCATTTCTCACGAATTCGTTTTTCGTGTGTATGATTCATTCTACATCCACACAAATCGACGGGTCATCCAGCCAATCGGCTTTTTAGGGCTGAATAACGGTAACGATTGTATTGCGAAGTTCATCGCATCCTTTCTTCGAGTATTCAATATCAGTCTGGATCACTCCATCATAATTGATCTAAATCGATGGGTCTTTCAGCCAGACGTCTTTTCCTGGCTGAATAACAGTAACGATTATATTGCAAAGCCATTCGCATCCATTCTTCGTGAATTCGCATTTCGTATGTGCGATTCCTTCAAAATCAACCCAAATCGATGTGTCATCTAGCCAATCGTCTTTTCAGGGATGAATAACAATAACGATTGTATTACGAAGTCCATGGCATCCATTCTTCGAGTACTCGATATTATTCTGGATCTCTCCATCATAATTGACCTAAATCGATGGGTGTTTCAGCCAGACGTCATTTCATGGCTGAATAACGTTAACGACTGTATTGCAAAGCCATTCGCATCCAATCATTGAGAATTTGCTTTCCGCTTTCCATCAAAATCGACATAAATCGATGGGTCATCCAGCCAATTGTCTTTTCATGGCTGATTAACAGTAACGATTGTATTGCAAACCCATTCGCATCCATTGTTCGCGAACTCGCTTTTCGTGTGGATGATTCCTTCAAAATCGACCCAAATCGATGTGTCATCCAGCCAATCGTCTTTTCAGGGCTGAATAACAGTAACGATTGTATTGCAATGCCATTCGCATCCATTCTTCGTGAATTAGCATTTCGTGTGGATGATTCCTTCAAAATCGACCCAAATCGATGTGTCATCCAGCCAATCGTTTTTTCAGGGAAGAATAACATTAACTATAGTATTGCGAAGTCCATCGCATCCATTCTTCAAGTATTCGATATCAGTCTGGATCACTCCTTCATAATTGACCTAAATCGGTGTCTTTCAGCCAGACGTCTTTTCCTGGCTGAATAACCGTAACGATTGTATTGCAAAGCCTTTCGCATCCATTCTTCGTGAATTCGCATTTCGTGTGGATGATTCCTTCAAAATCGACCCAAATCGATGTGTCATCCAGCCAATTGTCTTTCCAGGAATGAATAACAGTAACGATTGTATTGCGAATTCCATCGCGTCCTTTCTTCGAGTATTCGATGTCAGTCTGGATCACTCCATCATAATTGACCTAAATCGATGGGTCTTTCAGCCAGACGTTTTTTCATGGCTGAATAACGGTAACGATTATATTGCAAAGCTATTCGCATCCAATCTTCTAGAACTCGTTTCCGCCTTTATAAATCCTTCAAAATCGACTTAAATTCGATGGATCTTTCAGCCAGACGTCTTTTCAGGACTGAATAACAGTAATGTCTCTATTGCGAAACCATTCGCATCCATTTCTCACGAATTCGTTTTTCGTGTGTATGATTCATTCTACATCCACACAAATCGACGGGTCATCCAGCCAATCGGCTTTTTAGGGCTGAATAACGGTAACGATTGTATTGCGAAGTTCATCGCATCCTTTCTTCGAGTATTCAATATCAGTCTGGATCACTCCATCATAATTGATCTAAATCGATGGGTGTTTCAGCCAGACGTCATTTCATGGCTGAATAACGTTAACGACTGTATTGCAAAGCCATTCGCATCCAATCTTCTAGAACTCGTTTCCGCCTTTATAAATCCTTCAAAATCGACCTAAATTCGATGGATCTTTCAGCCAGACGTCTTTTCAGGACTGAATAACAGTAATGTCAGTGTTGCGAAACCATTCGCATACATTTTTCACGAATTCGTTTTTCGTGTGTATGATTCATTCAAAATCGACACAAATCGATCGGTCATCCAGCCCATCGGCTTTTCAGGGCTGAATAACAGTAACCATTGTATGGCAAAGCCTTTCGCATCCATTCTTCATGAATTCGCATTTCGTGTGGATGATTCCTCCATAATCGACCCAAATCGATGTGTCATCCAGCCAATCGTCTTTCCAGGAATGAATAACAGTAACGATTGTATTGCGAATACCATCGCATCCATTCTTCGAGTATTCGATATCAGTCTGGATCACTCCATCATAATTGACCTAAATCGATGGGTCTTTCAGTCAGACGTCTTTTCATGGCTGAATAACAGCAAAGATTGTATTGCAAAGCCATTCGCATCCAATCTTCTAGAACTCGTTTCCGCCTTTATAAATCCTTCAAAATCGACCTGAATTCGATGGATATTTCAGCCAGACGTCTTTTCAGGACTGAATAACAGAAATGTCTGTATTGCGAAACCATTCGCATCTATTTTTCACGAATTCGTTTTTCGTGTGGATGATTCCTTCAAAATCGACCCAAATCGATGTGTCATCCAGCCAATTGTCTTTCCAGGAATGAATAACAGTAACGATGGTATTGCGAATACCATCGCATCCATTCTTCGAGTATTCGATATCAGTCTGGATCACTCCATCATAATTGACCTAAATCGATGGATCTTTCAGCCAGACGTCTTTTTAGTACTGAACAACAGTAATGTCTGTATTGAGAAACCATTGGCATCCATTCTTCGTGAATTCGCATTTCGTGTGGATGATTCCTTCAAAATCGACCCAAATCGATGTGTCATCCAGCCAATTGTCTTTCCAGGAATGAATAACAGTAACGATTGTATTGCGAATTCCATCGCGTCCTTTCTTCGAGTATTCGATGTCAGTCTGGATCACTCCATCATAATTGACCTAAATCGATGGGTCTTTCAGCCAGACGTTTTTTCATGGCTGAATAACGGTAACGATTATATTGCAAAGCTATTCGCATCCAATCTTCTAGAACTCGTTTCCGCCTTTATAAATCCTTCAAAATCGACTTAAATTCGATGGATCTTTCAGCCAGACGTCTTTTCAGGACTGAATAACAGTAATGTCTCTATTGCGAAACCATTCGCATCCATTTCTCACGAATTCGTTTTTCGTGTGTATGATTCATTCTACATCCACACAAATCGACGGGTCATCCAGCCAATCGGCTTTTTAGGGCTGAATAACAGTAACCATTGTATTGCAAAGCCATTCGCATCCATTCTTCGATTATTCGATATCAGTCTGGATCACTCCATCATAATTGACCTAAATCGATGGTTCTTTCAGCCAGACGTCTTTTCATGGCTGAATAACAGTAACGATTATATTGCAAAGCCATTCGCATCCATTCTTGGTGAATTCGCATTTCGTATGTGCGATTCCTTCAAAATCAACCCAAATCGATGTGTCATCCAGCCAATCGTCTTTTCAGGGATGAATAACAATAACGATTGTATTACGAAGTCCATCGCATCCATTCTTCGAGTACTCGATATTATTCTGGATCTCTCCATCATAATTGACCTAAATCGATGGGTGTTTCAGCCAGACGTCATTTCATGGCTGAATAACGGTAACGACTGTATTGCAAAGCCATTCGCATCCAATCATTGAGAATTTGCTTTCCGCTTTCCATCAAAATCGACATAAATCGATGGGTCATCCAGCCAATTGTCTTTTCATGGCTGAATAACAGTAACTATTGTATTGCGAAGTCCATCGCATCCATTCTTCGAGTATTCCCTAGTAGTCTCGATCACTCCTTTATTATTGACCTAAATCGATGGATCTTTCAGCCAGAAGTCTTTTCATGACTGAATAACGGCACGATTGTATTGCAAAGCCATTCGCATCCAATCTTCTAGAACTCATTGCCGCCTTTATAACGCCTTCAATATCGACCTACATTCGATGTATCTTTCAGACAGACGTCTTTTCAGGACTGAATAACAGTAAGGACAGTATTGCGACGCCATTCGCATCCATTTTTCGCGATTTCGTTTTTCGTGTGTGATTCCTTCAAAATCGACACAAATCGATGGGTCATCTACCCAATCGTCTTTTCAGGAATGAATAACAGTAACGATTGTATTGCGAATACCATCGCATCCATTCTTCGAGTATTCGATATCAGTCTGGATCACTCCATCATAATTGACCTAAATCGATGGGTCTTTCAGCCAGACGTCTTTTCATGGCTGAATAACAGCAACGATTGTATTGCGATGCCATTCGCATCCAATCTTCTAGAACGCGTTTCCGCCTTTATAAATCCTTCAAAATCGACCTAAATTCGATGGATCTTTCAGCCAGACGTCTTTTCAGGACTGAATAACAGTAATGTCAGTGTTGCGAAACCATTCGCATACATTTTTCACGAATTCGTTTTTCGTGTGTATGATTCATTCAAAATCGACACAAATCGATCGGTCATCCAGCCCATCGGCTTTTCAGGGCTGAATAACAGTAACCATTGTATTGCAAAGCCATTCGCATCCATTCTTCGAGTATTCGATATCAGTCTGGATCACTCGACCATAATTGACCTAAATCGATGGGTCTTTCAGCCAGACGTCTGTTCATGGCTGAATAACAGTAACGATTGTATTGCAAAGGCATTCACATCCAATCGTTGAGGATTTGCTTTCCGCTTTCCTTCAAAATCGACATAAATTGATGTGCAATCCAGCCAATTGTCTTTTCATGGCTGAATAATAGTAACTATTGTATTGCGAAGTCCATCGCATCCATTCTTCGTGTATTCGCTATCAGTCTCGGTCACTCACTCCATCATAATTGACCTAAATCGATGGGTCTTCTAGCCAGAAGTCTTTTCAGGACTGAAAAACAGTAATGTCTGTATTGAGAAACCATTCGCATCCATTTTTCGCGAATTCCTTTTTCGGGTGTATGATTCTTTCAAAATCGACACAAATCGATGGGTCATACAGCCAATCGGCTTTTCACGGCTGAATAACAGTAACCATTGTATTGCGAAGTCCATCGCATCCATTCTTCGAGTATTCGCTATCTGTCTGGATCACTGTATCATAATTGACACCTAAATCGATGGGTCTTTCAGACAGACGTCTTTTCATGGCTGAATAACAGTAACGATTGTATTGCAAAGCCATTCGCATCCATTCTTCGTGAATTCGCATTTCGTGTGGATGATTCCTTCAAAATCGACCCAAATCGATGTGTCATCCAGCCAATCTTCCTTTCAGGGCTGAATAACAGTAACGATTTTATTGCAAAGCCATTCACATCCATTATTCGTGAATTCGCATTTCGTGTGGATGATTCCTTCAAAATCGACCCAAATCGATGTGTCATCCAGCCAATCGTCTTTTCAGGGATGAATAACAGTAACGATTGTATTGCGAAGACCATCGCATCCATTCTTCGAGTATTCGATATCAGTCTGGATCACTCCATCATAATTGACCTAAATCAATGGGTCTTTCAGCTAGACGTCATATCATGGCTGAATAACGGTAACGATTGTATTGCAAAGCCATTCGAATCCAATCGTTGAGAATTTGCTTTCCGCTTTCCATCAAAATCGACATAAATCGGTGGGTCATCCAGCCAATTGTCTTTTCATGGCTGAATAACAGTAACTATTGTATTGCGAAGTCCATCGCATCCATTCTTCGAGTATTCCCTAATAGTCTGGATCACTCCTTTATTATTGACCTAAATCGATGGATCTTTCAGCCAGACGTCTTTTCATGACTGAATAACGGCAACGAGTGTATTGCAAAGCCATTCGCATCCAATCTTCTAGAACTCATTGCCGCCTTTATAACGCCTTCAATATCGACCTAAATTCGATGGATCTTTCAGACAGACGTCTTTTCAGGACTGAACAACAGTAATGTCTGTATTGAGAAACCATTCTTCGCGAATTCGCATTTCGTGTGGATGATTCCTTCATAATCGACCCAAATCGATGTGTCATCCAGCCAATCGTCTTTCCAGGAATGAATAACAGTAACGATTGTATTGCGAATACCATCGCATCCATTCTTCGAGTATTCGATATCAGTCTGGATCACTCCATCATAATTGACCTAAATCGATGGGTCTTTCAGCCAGACGTCTTTTCATGGCTGAATAACAGCAACGATTGTATTGCGATGCCATTCGCATCCAATCTTCTAGAACGCGTTTCCGCCTTTATAAATCCTTCAAAATCGACCTAAATTCGATGGATCTTTCAGCCAGACGTCTTTTCAGGACTGAATAACAGTAATGTCAGTGTTGCGAAACCATTCGCATACATTTTTCACGAATTCGTTTTTCGTGTGTATGATTCATTCAAAATCGACACAAATCGATCGGTCATCCAGCCCATCGGCTTTTCAGGGCTGAATAACAGTAACCATTGTATTGCAAAGCCATTCGCATCCATTCTTCGAGTATTCGATATCAGTCTGGATCACTCGACCATAATTGACCTAAATCGATGGGTCTTTCAGCCAGACGTCTGTTCATGGCTGAATAACAGTAACGATTGTATTGCAAAGGCATTCACATCCAATCGTTGAGGATTTGCTTTCCGCTTTCCTTCAAAATCGACATAAATTGATGTGCCATCCAGCCAATTGTCTTTTCATGGCTGAATAATAGTAACTATTGTATTGCGAAGTCCATCGCATCCATTCTTGGAGTATTCGCTATCAGTCTGGATCAATCCTTCATAATTGATCTAAATCGATGGGTCTTTCAGCCAGACGTCTTGTCCTGGCTGAATAACAGTAACGATTATATTGCAAAGCCATTCGCATCCATTCTTCGTGAATTCGCATTTCGTGTGGATGATTCCTTCAAAATCGACGGAAATCGATGTGTCATCCAGCCAATCGTATTTTCATGGCTGAATAACAGTAACTATTGTATTGCGAAGTCCATCGCATCCATTCTTCGAGTATTCGATATCAGTCTGGATCACTCCATCATAATTGACCTAAATCAATGGGTCTTTCAGCTAGACGTCATATCATGGCTGAATAACGGTAACGATTGTATTGCAAAGCCATTCGAATCCAATCGTTGAGAATTTGCTTTCCGCTTTCCATCAAAATCGCCATAAATCGATGGGTCATCCAGCCAATTGTCTTTTCATGGCTGATTAACAGTAACGATTGTATTGCAAACCCATTCGCATCCATTGTTCGCGAACTCGCTTTTCGTGTGGATGATTCCTTCAAAATCGAAACAAATCGATGGGTCATCTAGCCAATCGTCTTTTCAGGGCTGAATAACAATAACGATTGTATTGCGAAGTCCATCGCATCCATTCTTGGAGTATTCGCTATCAGTCTGGGTCACTCCAACATAATTGACCTAAATCGATGGGTCTTTCAGCCAGACGTCTTTTCATGACTGAATAACGGCAACGATTATATTGCAAACCCATTCGCATCCATTGTTCGCGAACTCGCTATCAGTCTGGGTCACTCGATCATTATTGACCTAAATCGATGGGTCTTTCAGCCAGTCGTCTTTTCATGGCTGAATAACAGTAACGATTTTATTGCAATGCCATTCGCATCCATTCTTCGTGAATTAGCATTTCGTGTGGATGATTCCTTCAAAATCGACCCAAATCGATGTGTCATCCAGCCAATCGTCTTTTCAGGGATGAATGACATTAACAGTATTGCGAAGTCCATCGCATCCATTCTTCGAGTATTCGATATCAGTCTGGATCACTCCTTCATAATTGACCTAAATCGATGTGTCTTTCAGCCAGACGTCTTTTCCTGGCTGAATAACCGTAACGATTGTATTGCAAAGCCTTTCGCATCCATTCTTCATGAATTCGCATTTCGTGTGGATGATTCCTTCATAATCGACCCAAATCGATGTGTCATCCAGCCAATCGTCTTTCCAGGCATGAATAACAGTAACGATTGTATTGCGAATACCATCGCATCCATTCTTCGAGTATTCGATATCAGTCTGGATCACTCCATCATAATTGACCTAAATCGATGGGTCTTTCAGCCAGACGTCTTTTCATGGCTGAATAACAGCAACGATTGTATTGCGATGCCATTCGCATCCAATCTTCTAGAACGCGTTTCCGCCTTTATAAATCCTTCAAAATCGACCTAAATTCGATGGATCTTTCAGCCAGACGTCTTTTCAGGACTGAATAACCGTAATGTCAGTGTTGCGAAACCATTCGCATACATTTTTCACGAATTCGTTTTTCGTGTGTATGATTCATTCAAAATCGACACAAATCGATCGGTCATCCAGCCCATCGGCTTTTCAGGGCTGAATAACAGTAACCATTGTATTGCAAATCCATTCGCATCCATTCTTCGAGTATTCGATATCAGTCTGGATCACTCGACCATAATTGACCTAAATCGATGGGTCTTTCAGCCAGACGTCTGTTCATGGCTGAATAACAGTAACGATTGTATTGCAAAGGCATTCACATCCAATCGTTTAGGATTTGCTTTCCGCTTTCCTTCAAAATCGACATAAATTGATGTGCCATCCAGCCAATTGTCTTTTCATGGCTGAATAATAGTAACTATTGTATTGCGAAGTCCATCGCATCCATTCTTCGTGTATTCGCTATCAGTCTCGGTCACTCACTCCATCAGAATTGACCTAAATCGATGGGTCTTCTAGCCAGAAGTCTTTTCAGGACTGAAAAACAGTAATGTCTGTATTGAGAAACCATTCGCATCCATTTTTCGCGAATTCCTTTTTCGGGTGTATGATTCTTTCAAAATCGACACAAATCGATGGGTCATACAGTCAATCGGCTTTTCACGGCTGAATAACAGTAACCATTGTATTGCGAAGTCCATCGCATCCATTCTTCGAGTATTCGCTATCTGACTGGATCACTGTATCATAATTGACACCTAAATCGATGGGTCTTTCAGACAGACGTCTTTTCATGGCTGAATAACAGTAACGATTGTATTGCAAAGCCATTCGCATCCATTCTTCGTGAATTCGCATTTCGTGTGGATGATTCCTTCAAAATCGACCCAAATCGATGTGTCATCCAGCCAATCTTCCTTTCAGGGCTGAATAACAGTAACGATTTTATTGCAAAGCCATTCACATCCATTATTCGTGAATTCGCATTTCGTGTGGATGATTCCTTCAAAATCGACCCAAATCGATGTGTCATCCAGCCAATCGTCTTTTCAGGGATGAATAACAATAACGATTGTATTACGAAGTCCATCGCATCCATTCTTCGAGTACTCGATATTATTCTGGATCTCTCAATCATAATTGACCTAAATCGATGGGTGTTTCAGCCAGACGTCATTTCATGGCTGAATAACGGTAACGACTGTATTGCAAAGCCATTCGCATCCAATCATTGAGAATTTGCTTTCCGCTTTCCATCAAAATCGACATAAATCGATGGGTCATCCAGCCAATTGTCTTTTCATGGCTGAATAACAGTAACCATTGTATTGCGAAGTCCATCGCATCCATTCTTCGAGTATTCCCTAATAGTCTGGATCACTCCTTTATTATTGACCTAAATCGATGGATCTTTCAGCCAGAAGTCTTTTCATGACTGAATAACGGCACGATTGTATTGCAAAGCCATTCGCATCCAATCTTCTAGAACTCATTGCCGCCTTTATAACGCCTTCAATATCGACCTAAATTCGATGGATCTTTCAGACAGACGTCTTTTCAGGACTGAATAACAGTAAGGACAGTATTGCGACGCCATTCGCATCCATTTTTCGCGATTTCGTTTTTCGTGTGTGATTCCTTCAAAATCGACACAAATCGATGGGTCATCTAGCCAATCGTCTTTTCAGGGCTGAATAACAATAACGATTGTATTGCGAAGTCCATCGCATCCAGTCTTGGAGTATTCCCTATCAGTCTGGGTCACTCCATCATAATTGACCTAAATCGATGGGTCTTTCAGCCAGACGTGTTTTCATGACTGAATATCAGCAAAGATTGTATTGCAAAGCCATTCGCATCCAATCTTCTAGATTTCGTTTCCGCCTTTATAAATCCTTTAAAATCGACCTAAATTCGATGGATCTTTCAGCCAGACGTCTTTTTAGTACTGAACAACAGTAATGTCTGTATTGAGAAACCATTAGCATCCATTCTTCGTGAATTCGCATTTCGTGTGGATGATTCCTTCAAAATCGACCCAAATCGATGTGTCATCCAGCCAATTGTCTTTCCAGGAATGAATAACAGTAACGATTGTATTGCGAATACCATCGCATCCATTCTTCGAGTATTCGATATCAGTCTGGATCACTCCATCATAATTGACCTAAATCGATGGGTCTTTCAGCCAGACGTCTTTTCATGGCTGAATATCAGCAAAGATTGTATTGCAAAGCCATTCGCATCCAATCTTCTAGATTTCGTTTCCGCCTTTATAAATCCTTTAAAATCGACCTAAATTCGATGGATCTTTCAGCCAGACGTCTTTTTAGTACTGAACAACAGTAATGTCTGTATTGAGAAACCATTAGCATCCATTCTTCGTGAATTCGCATTTCGTGTGGATGATTCCTTCAAAATCGACCCAAATCGATGTGTCATCCAGCCAATTGTCTTTCCAGGAATGAATAACATTAACGATTGTATTGCGAATTCCATCGCGTCCTTTCTTCGAGTATTCGATGTCAGTCTGGATCACTCCATCATAATTGACCTAAATCGATGGGTCTTTCAGCCAGACGTTTTTTCATGGCTGAATAACGGTAACGATTATATTGCAAAGCTATTCGCATCCAATCTTCTAGAACTCGTTTCCGCCTTTATAAATCCTTCAAAATCGACTTAAATTCGATGGATCTTTCAGCCAGACGTCTTTTCAGGACTGAATAACAGTAATGTCTCTATTGCGAAACCATTCGCATTCATTTCTCACGAATTCGTTTTTCGTGTGTATGATTCATTCTACATCCACACAAATCGACGGGTCATCCAGCCAATCGGCTTTTTAGGGCTGAATAACGGTAACGATTGTATTGCGAAGTTCATCGCATCCTTTCTTCGAGTATTCAATATCAGTCTGGATCACTCCATCATAATTGATCTAAATCGATGGGTCTTTCAGCCAGACGTCTTTTCCTGGCTGAATAACAGTAACGATTATATTGCAAAGCCATTCGCATCCATTCTTCGTGAATTCGCATTTCGTATGTGCGATTCCTTCAAAATCAACCCAAATCGATGTGTCATCTAGCCAATCGTCTTTTCAGGGATGAATAACAATAACGATTGTATTACGAAGTCCATGGCATCCATTCTTCGAGTACTCGATATTATTCTGGATCTCTCCATCATAATTGACCTAAATCGATGGGTGTTTCAGCCAGACGTCATTTCATGGCTGAATAACGTTAACGACTGTATTGCAAAGCCATTCGCATCCAATCATTGAGAATTTGCTTTCCGCTTTCCATCAAAATCGACATAAATCGATGGGTCATCCAGCCAATTGTCTTTTCATGGCTGATTAACAGTAACGATTGTATTGCAAACCCATTCGCATCCATTGTTCGCGAACTCGCTTTTCGTGTGGATGATTCCTTCAAAATCGACCCAAATCGATGTGTCATCCAGCCAATCGTCTTTTCAGGGCTGAATAACAGTAACGATTGTATTGCAATGCCATTCGCATCCATTCTTCGTGAATTAGCATTTCGTGTGGATGATTCCTTCAAAATCGACCCAAATCGATGTGTCATCCAGCCAATCGTTTTTTCAGGGAAGAATAACATTAACTATAGTATTGCGAAGTCCATCGCATCCATTCTTCAAGTATTCGATATCAGTCTGGATCACTCCTTCATAATTGACCTAAATCGGTGTCTTTCAGCCAGACGTCTTTTCCTGGCTGAATAACCGTAACGATTGTATTGCAAAGCCTTTCGCATCCATTCTTCGTGAATTCGCATTTCGTGTGGATGATTCCTTCAAAATCGACCCAAATCGATGTGTCATCCAGCCAATTGTCTTTCCAGGAATGAATAACAGTAACGATTGTATTGCGAATTCCATCGCGTCCTTTCTTCGAGTATTCGATGTCAGTCTGGATCACTCCATCATAATTGACCTAAATCGATGGGTCTTTCAGCCAGACGTTTTTTCATGGCTGAATAACGGTAACGATTATATTGCAAAGCTATTCGCATCCAATCTTCTAGAACTCGTTTCCGCCTTTATAAATCCTTCAAAATCGACTTAAATTCGATGGATCTTTCAGCCAGACGTCTTTTCAGGACTGAATAACAGTAATGTCTCTATTGCGAAACCATTCGCATCCATTTCTCACGAATTCGTTTTTCGTGTGTATGATTCATTCTACATCCACACAAATCGACGGGTCATCCAGCCAATCGGCTTTTTAGGGCTGAATAACGGTAACGATTGTATTGCGAAGTTCATCGCATCCTTTCTTCGAGTATTCAATATCAGTCTGGATCACTCCATCATAATTGATCTAAATCGATGGGTGTTTCAGCCAGACGTCATTTCATGGCTGAATAACGTTAACGACTGTATTGCAAAGCCATTCGCATCCAATCTTCTAGAACTCGTTTCCGCCTTTATAAATCCTTCAAAATCGACCTAAATTCGATGGATCTTTCAGCCAGACGTCTTTTCAGGACTGAATAACAGTAATGTCAGTGTTGCGAAACCATTCGCATACATTTTTCACGAATTCGTTTTTCGTGTGTATGATTCATTCAAAATCGACACAAATCGATCGGTCATCCAGCCCATCGGCTTTTCAGGGCTGAATAACAGTAACCATTGTATGGCAAAGCCTTTCGCATCCATTCTTCATGAATTCGCATTTCGTGTGGATGATTCCTCCATAATCGACCCAAATCGATGTGTCATCCAGCCAATCGTCTTTCCAGGAATGAATAACAGTAACGATTGTATTGCGAATACCATCGCATCCATTCTTCGAGTATTCGATATCAGTCTGGATCACTCCATCATAATTGACCTAAATCGATGGGTCTTTCAGTCAGACGTCTTTTCATGGCTGAATAACAGCAAAGATTGTATTGCAAAGCCATTCGCATCCAATCTTCTAGAACTCGTTTCCGCCTTTATAAATCCTTCAAAATCGACCTGAATTCGATGGATATTTCAGCCAGACGTCTTTTCAGGACTGAATAACAGAAATGTCTGTATTGCGAAACCATTCGCATCTATTTTTCACGAATTCGTTTTTCGTGTGGATGATTCCTTCAAAATCGACCCAAATCGATGTGTCATCCAGCCAATTGTCTTTCCAGGAATGAATAACAGTAACGATGGTATTGCGAATACCATCGCATCCATTCTTCGAGTATTCGATATCAGTCTGGATCACTCCATCATAATTGACCTAAATCGATGGATCTTTCAGCCAGACGTCTTTTTAGTACTGAACAACAGTAATGTCTGTATTGAGAAACCATTGGCATCCATTCTTCGTGAATTCGCATTTCGTGTGGATGATTCCTTCAAAATCGACCCAAATCGATGTGTCATCCAGCCAATTGTCTTTCCAGGAATGAATAACAGTAACGATTGTATTGCGAATTCCATCGCGTCCTTTCTTCGAGTATTCGATGTCAGTCTGGATCACTCCATCATAATTGACCTAAATCGATGGGTCTTTCAGCCAGACGTTTTTTCATGGCTGAATAACGGTAACGATTATATTGCAAAGCTATTCGCATCCAATCTTCTAGAACTCGTTTCCGCCTTTATAAATCCTTCAAAATCGACTTAAATTCGATGGATCTTTCAGCCAGACGTCTTTTCAGGACTGAATAACAGTAATGTCTCTATTGCGAAACCATTCGCATCCATTTCTCACGAATTCGTTTTTCGTGTGTATGATTCATTCTACATCCACACAAATCGACGGGTCATCCAGCCAATCGGCTTTTTAGGGCTGAATAACAGTAACCATTGTATTGCAAAGCCATTCGCATCCATTCTTCGATTATTCGATATCAGTCTGGATCACTCCATCATAATTGACCTAAATCGATGGTTCTTTCAGCCAGACGTCTTTTCATGGCTGAATAACAGTAACGATTATATTGCAAAGCCATTCGCATCCATTCTTGGTGAATTCGCATTTCGTATGTGCGATTCCTTCAAAATCAACCCAAATCGATGTGTCATCCAGCCAATCGTCTTTTCAGGGATGAATAACAATAACGATTGTATTACGAAGTCCATCGCATCCATTCTTCGAGTACTCGATATTATTCTGGATCTCTCCATCATAATTGACCTAAATCGATGGGTGTTTCAGCCAGACGTCATTTCATGGCTGAATAACGGTAACGACTGTATTGCAAAGCCATTCGCATCCAATCATTGAGAATTTGCTTTCCGCTTTCCATCAAAATCGACATAAATCGATGGGTCATCCAGCCAATTGTCTTTTCATGGCTGAATAACAGTAACTATTGTATTGCGAAGTCCATCGCATCCATTCTTCGAGTATTCCCTAGTAGTCTCGATCACTCCTTTATTATTGACCTAAATCGATGGATCTTTCAGCCAGAAGTCTTTTCATGACTGAATAACGGCACGATTGTATTGCAAAGCCATTCGCATCCAATCTTCTAGAACTCATTGCCGCCTTTATAACGCCTTCAATATCGACCTACATTCGATGTATCTTTCAGACAGACGTCTTTTCAGGACTGAATAACAGTAAGGACAGTATTGCGACGCCATTCGCATCCATTTTTCGCGATTTCGTTTTTCGTGTGTGATTCCTTCAAAATCGACACAAATCGATGGGTCATCTACCCAATCGTCTTTTCAGGAATGAATAACAGTAACGATTGTATTGCGAATACCATCGCATCCATTCTTCGAGTATTCGATATCAGTCTGGATCACTCCATCATAATTGACCTAAATCGATGGGTCTTTCAGCCAGACGTCTTTTCATGGCTGAATAACAGCAACGATTGTATTGCGATGCCATTCGCATCCAATCTTCTAGAACGCGTTTCCGCCTTTATAAATCCTTCAAAATCGACCTAAATTCGATGGATCTTTCAGCCAGACGTCTTTTCAGGACTGAATAACAGTAATGTCAGTGTTGCGAAACCATTCGCATACATTTTTCACGAATTCGTTTTTCGTGTGTATGATTCATTCAAAATCGACACAAATCGATCGGTCATCCAGCCCATCGGCTTTTCAGGGCTGAATAACAGTAACCATTGTATTGCAAAGCCATTCGCATCCATTCTTCGAGTATTCGATATCAGTCTGGATCACTCGACCATAATTGACCTAAATCGATGGGTCTTTCAGCCAGACGTCTGTTCATGGCTGAATAACAGTAACGATTGTATTGCAAAGGCATTCACATCCAATCGTTGAGGATTTGCTTTCCGCTTTCCTTCAAAATCGACATAAATTGATGTGCAATCCAGCCAATTGTCTTTTCATGGCTGAATAATAGTAACTATTGTATTGCGAAGTCCATCGCATCCATTCTTCGTGTATTCGCTATCAGTCTCGGTCACTCACTCCATCATAATTGACCTAAATCGATGGGTCTTCTAGCCAGAAGTCTTTTCAGGACTGAAAAACAGTAATGTCTGTATTGAGAAACCATTCGCATCCATTTTTCGCGAATTCCTTTTTCGGGTGTATGATTCTTTCAAAATCGACACAAATCGATGGGTCATACAGCCAATCGGCTTTTCACGGCTGAATAACAGTAACCATTGTATTGCGAAGTCCATCGCATCCATTCTTCGAGTATTCGCTATCTGTCTGGATCACTGTATCATAATTGACACCTAAATCGATGGGTCTTTCAGACAGACGTCTTTTCATGGCTGAATAACAGTAACGATTGTATTGCAAAGCCATTCGCATCCATTCTTCGTGAATTCGCATTTCGTGTGGATGATTCCTTCAAAATCGACCCAAATCGATGTGTCATCCAGCCAATCTTCCTTTCAGGGCTGAATAACAGTAACGATTTTATTGCAAAGCCATTCACATCCATTATTCGTGAATTCGCATTTCGTGTGGATGATTCCTTCAAAATCGACCCAAATCGATGTGTCATCCAGCCAATCGTCTTTTCAGGGATGAATAACAGTAACGATTGTATTGCGAAGACCATCGCATCCATTCTTCGAGTATTCGATATCAGTCTGGATCACTCCATCATAATTGACCTAAATCAATGGGTCTTTCAGCTAGACGTCATATCATGGCTGAATAACGGTAACGATTGTATTGCAAAGCCATTCGAATCCAATCGTTGAGAATTTGCTTTCCGCTTTCCATCAAAATCGACATAAATCGGTGGGTCATCCAGCCAATTGTCTTTTCATGGCTGAATAACAGTAACTATTGTATTGCGAAGTCCATCGCATCCATTCTTCGAGTATTCCCTAATAGTCTGGATCACTCCTTTATTATTGACCTAAATCGATGGATCTTTCAGCCAGACGTCTTTTCATGACTGAATAACGGCAACGAGTGTATTGCAAAGCCATTCGCATCCAATCTTCTAGAACTCATTGCCGCCTTTATAACGCCTTCAATATCGACCTAAATTCGATGGATCTTTCAGACAGACGTCTTTTCAGGACTGAACAACAGTAATGTCTGTATTGAGAAACCATTCTTCGCGAATTCGCATTTCGTGTGGATGATTCCTTCATAATCGACCCAAATCGATGTGTCATCCAGCCAATCGTCTTTCCAGGAATGAATAACAGTAACGATTGTATTGCGAATACCATCGCATCCATTCTTCGAGTATTCGATATCAGTCTGGATCACTCCATCATAATTGACCTAAATCGATGGGTCTTTCAGCCAGACGTCTTTTCATGGCTGAATAACAGCAACGATTGTATTGCGATGCCATTCGCATCCAATCTTCTAGAACGCGTTTCCGCCTTTATAAATCCTTCAAAATCGACCTAAATTCGATGGATCTTTCAGCCAGACGTCTTTTCAGGACTGAATAACAGTAATGTCAGTGTTGCGAAACCATTCGCATACATTTTTCACGAATTCGTTTTTCGTGTGTATGATTCATTCAAAATCGACACAAATCGATCGGTCATCCAGCCCATCGGCTTTTCAGGGCTGAATAACAGTAACCATTGTATTGCAAAGCCATTCGCATCCATTCTTCGAGTATTCGATATCAGTCTGGATCACTCGACCATAATTGACCTAAATCGATGGGTCTTTCAGCCAGACGTCTGTTCATGGCTGAATAACAGTAACGATTGTATTGCAAAGGCATTCACATCCAATCGTTGAGGATTTGCTTTCCGCTTTCCTTCAAAATCGACATAAATTGATGTGCCATCCAGCCAATTGTCTTTTCATGGCTGAATAATAGTAACTATTGTATTGCGAAGTCCATCGCATCCATTCTTGGAGTATTCGCTATCAGTCTGGATCAATCCTTCATAATTGATCTAAATCGATGGGTCTTTCAGCCAGACGTCTTGTCCTGGCTGAATAACAGTAACGATTATATTGCAAAGCCATTCGCATCCATTCTTCGTGAATTCGCATTTCGTGTGGATGATTCCTTCAAAATCGACGGAAATCGATGTGTCATCCAGCCAATCGTATTTTCATGGCTGAATAACAGTAACTATTGTATTGCGAAGTCCATCGCATCCATTCTTCGAGTATTCGATATCAGTCTGGATCACTCCATCATAATTGACCTAAATCAATGGGTCTTTCAGCTAGACGTCATATCATGGCTGAATAACGGTAACGATTGTATTGCAAAGCCATTCGAATCCAATCGTTGAGAATTTGCTTTCCGCTTTCCATCAAAATCGCCATAAATCGATGGGTCATCCAGCCAATTGTCTTTTCATGGCTGATTAACAGTAACGATTGTATTGCAAACCCATTCGCATCCATTGTTCGCGAACTCGCTTTTCGTGTGGATGATTCCTTCAAAATCGAAACAAATCGATGGGTCATCTAGCCAATCGTCTTTTCAGGGCTGAATAACAATAACGATTGTATTGCGAAGTCCATCGCATCCATTCTTGGAGTATTCGCTATCAGTCTGGGTCACTCCAACATAATTGACCTAAATCGATGGGTCTTTCAGCCAGACGTCTTTTCATGACTGAATAACGGCAACGATTATATTGCAAACCCATTCGCATCCATTGTTCGCGAACTCGCTATCAGTCTGGGTCACTCGATCATTATTGACCTAAATCGATGGGTCTTTCAGCCAGTCGTCTTTTCATGGCTGAATAACAGTAACGATTTTATTGCAATGCCATTCGCATCCATTCTTCGTGAATTAGCATTTCGTGTGGATGATTCCTTCAAAATCGACCCAAATCGATGTGTCATCCAGCCAATCGTCTTTTCAGGGATGAATGACATTAACAGTATTGCGAAGTCCATCGCATCCATTCTTCGAGTATTCGATATCAGTCTGGATCACTCCTTCATAATTGACCTAAATCGATGTGTCTTTCAGCCAGACGTCTTTTCCTGGCTGAATAACCGTAACGATTGTATTGCAAAGCCTTTCGCATCCATTCTTCATGAATTCGCATTTCGTGTGGATGATTCCTTCATAATCGACCCAAATCGATGTGTCATCCAGCCAATCGTCTTTCCAGGCATGAATAACAGTAACGATTGTATTGCGAATACCATCGCATCCATTCTTCGAGTATTCGATATCAGTCTGGATCACTCCATCATAATTGACCTAAATCGATGGGTCTTTCAGCCAGACGTCTTTTCATGGCTGAATAACAGCAACGATTGTATTGCGATGCCATTCGCATCCAATCTTCTAGAACGCGTTTCCGCCTTTATAAATCCTTCAAAATCGACCTAAATTCGATGGATCTTTCAGCCAGACGTCTTTTCAGGACTGAATAACCGTAATGTCAGTGTTGCGAAACCATTCGCATACATTTTTCACGAATTCGTTTTTCGTGTGTATGATTCATTCAAAATCGACACAAATCGATCGGTCATCCAGCCCATCGGCTTTTCAGGGCTGAATAACAGTAACCATTGTATTGCAAATCCATTCGCATCCATTCTTCGAGTATTCGATATCAGTCTGGATCACTCGACCATAATTGACCTAAATCGATGGGTCTTTCAGCCAGACGTCTGTTCATGGCTGAATAACAGTAACGATTGTATTGCAAAGGCATTCACATCCAATCGTTTAGGATTTGCTTTCCGCTTTCCTTCAAAATCGACATAAATTGATGTGCCATCCAGCCAATTGTCTTTTCATGGCTGAATAATAGTAACTATTGTATTGCGAAGTCCATCGCATCCATTCTTCGTGTATTCGCTATCAGTCTCGGTCACTCACTCCATCAGAATTGACCTAAATCGATGGGTCTTCTAGCCAGAAGTCTTTTCAGGACTGAAAAACAGTAATGTCTGTATTGAGAAACCATTCGCATCCATTTTTCGCGAATTCCTTTTTCGGGTGTATGATTCTTTCAAAATCGACACAAATCGATGGGTCATACAGTCAATCGGCTTTTCACGGCTGAATAACAGTAACCATTGTATTGCGAAGTCCATCGCATCCATTCTTCGAGTATTCGCTATCTGACTGGATCACTGTATCATAATTGACACCTAAATCGATGGGTCTTTCAGACAGACGTCTTTTCATGGCTGAATAACAGTAACGATTGTATTGCAAAGCCATTCGCATCCATTCTTCGTGAATTCGCATTTCGTGTGGATGATTCCTTCAAAATCGACCCAAATCGATGTGTCATCCAGCCAATCTTCCTTTCAGGGCTGAATAACAGTAACGATTTTATTGCAAAGCCATTCACATCCATTATTCGTGAATTCGCATTTCGTGTGGATGATTCCTTCAAAATCGACCCAAATCGATGTGTCATCCAGCCAATCGTCTTTTCAGGGATGAATAACAATAACGATTGTATTACGAAGTCCATCGCATCCATTCTTCGAGTACTCGATATTATTCTGGATCTCTCAATCATAATTGACCTAAATCGATGGGTGTTTCAGCCAGACGTCATTTCATGGCTGAATAACGGTAACGACTGTATTGCAAAGCCATTCGCATCCAATCATTGAGAATTTGCTTTCCGCTTTCCATCAAAATCGACATAAATCGATGGGTCATCCAGCCAATTGTCTTTTCATGGCTGAATAACAGTAACCATTGTATTGCGAAGTCCATCGCATCCATTCTTCGAGTATTCCCTAATAGTCTGGATCACTCCTTTATTATTGACCTAAATCGATGGATCTTTCAGCCAGAAGTCTTTTCATGACTGAATAACGGCACGATTGTATTGCAAAGCCATTCGCATCCAATCTTCTAGAACTCATTGCCGCCTTTATAACGCCTTCAATATCGACCTAAATTCGATGGATCTTTCAGACAGACGTCTTTTCAGGACTGAATAACAGTAAGGACAGTATTGCGACGCCATTCGCATCCATTTTTCGCGATTTCGTTTTTCGTGTGTGATTCCTTCAAAATCGACACAAATCGATGGGTCATCTAGCCAATCGTCTTTTCAGGGCTGAATAACAATAACGATTGTATTGCGAAGTCCATCGCATCCAGTCTTGGAGTATTCCCTATCAGTCTGGGTCACTCCATCATAATTGACCTAAATCGATGGGTCTTTCAGCCAGACGTGTTTTCATGACTGAATAACGGCAATGATTATATTGCAAAGCCATTCGCATCCAATCGTTGAGAATTTGCTTTCCGCTTTCCTTCAAAATCGCCATAAATCGATGGGTCATCCAGCCAATTGTCTTTTCATGGCTGATTAACAGTAACGATTGTATTGCAAAGCCATTCGCATCCAATCTTCTAGAACTCATTGCCGCCTTTATAACGCCTTCAATATCGACCTAAATTCGATGGATCTTTCAGACAGACGTCTTTTCAGGACTGAATAACAGTAAGGACAGTATTGCGACGCCATTCGCATCCATTGTTCGCGAACTCGCTTTTCGTGTGGATGATTCCTTCAAAATCGACCCAAATCGATGTGTCATCCAGACAATCGTCTTTTCAGGGCTGAATAACAGTAACGATTGTATTGCAAAGACATTCGCATCCATTCTTCGAGTATTCGCTATCAGTCTGGGTCACTCGATCATTATTGACCTAAATCGATGGGTCTTTCAGCCAGACGTCTTTTCATGGCTGAATATCAGCAAAGATTGTATTGCAAAGCCATTCGCATCCAATCTTCTAGATTTCGTTTCCGCCTTTATAAATCCTTTAAAATCGACCTAAATTCGATGGATCTTTCAGCCAGACGTCTTTTTAGTACTGAACAACAGTAATGTCTGTATTGAGAAACCATTAGCATCCATTCTTCGTGAATTCGCATTTCGTGTGTGATTCCTTCAAAATCGACACAAATCGATGGGTCATCTAGCCAATCGTCTTTTCAGGGCTGAATAACAATAACGATTGTATTGCGAAGTCCATCGCATCCAGTCTTGGAGTATTCGCTATCAGTCTGGTTCAATCCATCATAATTGACCTAAATCGATGGGTCTTTCAGCCAGACGTCTTTTCATGACTGAATAACGGCAATGATTATATTGCAAAGCCATTCGCATCCAATCGTTGAGAATTTGCTTTCCGCTTTCCTTCAAAATCGCCATAAATCGATGAGTCATCCAGCCAATTGTCTTTTCATGGCTGATTAACAGTAACGATTGTATTGCAAAGCCATTCGCATCCAATCTTCTAGAACTCATTGCCGCCTTTATAACGCCTTCAATATCGACCTAAATTCGATGGATCTTTCAGACAGACGTCTTTTCAGGACTGAATAACAGTAAGGACAGTATTGCGACGCCATTCGCATCCATTGTTCGCGAACTCGCTTTTCGTGTGGATGATTCCTTCAAAATCGACCCAAATCGATTTGTCATCCAGCCAATTGTCTTTCCAGGAATGAATAACAGTAACGATTGTATTGCGAATACCATCGCATCCATTCTTCGAGTATTCGATATCAGTCTGGGTCACTCCATCATAATTGACCTAAATCGATGGGTCTTTCAGCCAGACGTCTTTTCATGGCTGAATATCAGCAAAGATTGTATTGCAAAGCCATTCGCATCCAATCTTCTAGATTTCGTTTCCGCCTTTAAAATCCTTTAAAATCGACCTAAATTCGATGGATCTTTCAGCCAGACGTCTTTTTAGTACTGAACAACAGTAATGTCTGTATTGAGAAACCATTAGCATCCATTCTTCGTGAATTCGCATTTCGTGTGGATGATTCCTTCATAATCGACCCAAATCGATGTGTCATCCAGCCAATCGTCTTTCCAGGAATGAATAACAGTAACTATTGTATTGCGAATACCATTCGCATCTAATCTTCTAGAACGCGTTTCCGCCTTTATAAATCCTTCAAAATCGACCTAAATTCGATGGATCTTTCAGCCAGACGTCTTTTCAGGACTGAATAACAGTAATGTCAGTGTTGCGAAACCGTTCGCATACATTTTTCACGAATTCGTTTTTCGTGTGTATGATTCATTCAAAATCGACACAAATCGATCGGTCATCCAGCCCATCGGCTTTTCAGGGCTGAATGACAGTAACCATTGCATTGCAAAGCCATTCGCATCCATTCTTCGAGTATTCGATATCAGTCTGGATCACTGCACCATAATTGACCTAAATCGATGGGTCTTTCAACCAGACGTCTGTTCATGGCTGAATAACAGTAACGATTGTATTGCAAAGGCATTCACATCCAATCGTTGAGGATTTGCTTTCCGCTTTCCTTCAAAATCGACATAAATTGATGTGCCATCCAGCCAATTGTGTTTTCATGGCTGAATAATAGTAACTATTGTATTGCGAAGTCCATCGCATCCATTCTTGGAGTATTCGCTATCAGTCTGGGTCACTCCATCATAATTGACCTAAATCGATGGGTCTTTTAGCCAGACGTCTTTTCATGACTGAATAACGGCAACGATTATATTGCAAAGCCAATCGCATCCAATCTTCTAGAACTCGTTTCCGCCTTTATAAATACTTTAAAATCGACCTAAATTCGATGGATCTTTCAGCCAGCCGTCTTTTTAGGACTGAACAACTGTAATGTCTGTATTGAGAAACCATTAGCATCCATTCTTCGTGAATTCGCATTTCGTGTGGATGATTCCATCAAAATCGACCCAAATGGATGTGTCATCCAGCCAATCGTCTTTTCAGGGATTAATAACAGTAACGATTTTATTTCGAATTCAATCGCGTCCTTTCTTCGAGTATTCGATGTCAGTCTGGATCACTCCATCATAATTGACCTAAATCGATGAGTCTTTCAGCCAGACGTCTTTTCATGGCTGAATAATGGTAACGATTGTATTGCAAAGCCATTCGCATCCAATCGTTGAGAATTTGTTTTCCGCTTTCCTTCAAAATCACCATAAATCGATGGGTCATCCAGCCAATTGTCTTTTCATGGCTGATTAACAGTAACGATTGTATTGCAAAGCCATTCGCATCCAATCTTCTAGAACTCATTGCCGCCTTTATAACGCCTTCAATATCGACCTAAATTCGATGGATCTTTCAGACAGACGTCTTTTCAGGACTGAATAACAGTAAGGACAGTATTGCGACGCCATTCGCATCCATTGTTCGCGAACTCGCTTTTCGTGTGGATGATTCCTTCAAAATCGACCCAAATCGATGTGTCATCCAGACAATCGTCTTTTCAGGGCTGAATAACAGTAACGATTGTATTGCAAAGACATTCGCATCCATTCTTCGAGTATTCGCTATCAGTCTGGGTCACTCGATCATTATTGACCTAAATCGATGGGTCTTTCAGCCAGACGTCTTTTCATGGCTGAATATCAGCAAAGATTGTATTGCAAAGCCATTCGCATCCAATCTTCTAGATTTCGTTTCCGCCTTTATAAATCCTTTAAAATCGACCTAAATTCGATGGATCTTTCAGCCAGACGTCTTTTTAGTACTGAACAACAGTAATGTCTGTATTGAGAAACCATTAGCATCCATTCTTCGTGAATTCGCATTTCGTGTGTGATTCCTTCAAAATCGACACAAATCGATGGGTCATCTAGCCAATCGTCTTTTCAGGGCTGAATAACAATAACGATTGTATTGCGAAGTCCATCGCATCCAGTCTTGGAGTATTCGCTATCAGTCTGGTTCAATCCATCATAATTGACCTAAATCGATGGGTCTTTCAGCCAGACGTCTTTTCATGACTGAATAACGGCAATGATTATATTGCAAAGCCATTCGCATCCAATCGTTGAGAATTTGCTTTCCGCTTTCCTTCAAAATCGCCATAAATCGATGAGTCATCCAGCCAATTGTCTTTTCATGGCTGATTAACAGTAACGATTGTATTGCAAAGCCATTCGCATCCAATCTTCTAGAACTCATTGCCGCCTTTATAACGCCTTCAATATCGACCTAAATTCGATGGATCTTTCAGACAGACGTCTTTTCAGGACTGAATAACAGTAAGGACAGTATTGCGACGCCATTCGCATCCATTGTTCGCGAACTCGCTTTTCGTGTGGATGATTCCTTCAAAATCGACCCAAATCGATTTGTCATCCAGCCAATTGTCTTTCCAGGAATGAATAACAGTAACGATTGTATTGCGAATACCATCGCATCCATTCTTCGAGTATTCGATATCAGTCTGGGTCACTCCATCATAATTGACCTAAATCGATGGGTCTTTCAGCCAGACGTCTTTTTATGGCTGAATATCAGCAAAGATTGTATTGCAAAGCCATTCGCATCCAATCTTCTAGATTTCGCTTCCGCCTTTAAAATCCTTTAAAATCGACCTAAATTCGATGGATCTTTCAGCCAGACGTCTTTTTAGTACTGAACAACAGTAATGTCTGTATTGAGAAACCATTAGCATCCATTCTTCGTGAATTCGCATTTCGTGTGGATGATTCCTTCATAATCGACCCAAATCGATGTGTCATCCAGCCAATCGTCTTTCCAGGAATGAATAACAGTAACTATTGTATTGCGAATACCATTCGCATCTAATCTTCTAGAACGCGTTTCCGCCTTTATAAATCCTTCAAAATCGACCTAAATTCGATGGATCTTTCAGCCAGACGTCTTTTCAGGACTGAATAACAGTAATGTCAGTGTTGCGAAACCGTTCGCATACATTTTTCACGAATTCGTTTTTCGTGTGTATGATTCATTCAAAATCGACACAAATCGATCGGTCATCCAGCCCATCGGCTTTTCAGGGCTGAATGACAGTAACCATTGCATTGCAAAGCCATTCGCATCCATTCTTCGAGTATTCGATATCAGTCTGGATCACTGCACCATAATTGACCTAAATCGATGGGTCTTTCAACCAGACGTCTGTTCATGGCTGAATAACAGTAACGATTGTATTGCAAAGGCATTCACATCCAATCGTTGAGGATTTGCTTTCCGCTTTCCTTCAAAATCGACATAAATTGATGTGCCATCCAGCCAATTGTGTTTTCATGGCTGAATAATAGTAACTATTGTATTGCGAAGTCCATCGCATCCATTCTTGGAGTATTCGCTATCAGTCTGGGTCACTCCATCATAATTGACCTAAATCGATGGGTCTTTTAGCCAGACGTCTTTTCATGACTGAATAACGGCAACGATTATATTGCAAAGCCAATCGCATCCAATCTTCTAGAACTCGTTTCCGCCTTTATAAATACTTTAAAATCGACCTAAATTCGATGGATCTTTCAGCCAGCCGTCTTTTTAGGACTGAACAACAGTAATGTCTGTATTGAGAAACCATTAGCATCCATTCTTCGTGAATTCGCATTTCGTGTGGATGATTCCATCAAAATCGACCCAAATGGATGTGTCATCCAGCCAATCGTCTTTTCAGGGATTAATAACAGTAACGATTTTATTTCGAATTCAATCGCGTCCTTTCTTCGAGTATTCGATGTCAGTCTGGATCACTCCATCATAATTGACCTAAATCGATGAGTCTTTCAGCCAGACGTCTTTTCATGGCTGAATAATGGTAACGATTGTATTGCAAAGCCATTCGCATCCAATCGTTGAGAATTTGTTTTCCGCTTTCCTTCAAAATCACCATAAATCGATGGGTCATCCAGCCAATTGTCTTTTCATGGCTGATTAACAGTAACGATTGTATTGCAAACCCGTTCGCATCCATTGTTCGCGAACTCGCTTTTCGTGTGGATGATTCCTTCAAAATCGACCCAAATCGATGTGTCATCCAGCCAATCGTCTTTTCAGGGCTGAATAACAGTAACGATTGTATTGCAAAGACATTCGCATCCATTCTTCGAGTATTCGCTATCAGTCTGGGTCACTCGATCATTATTGACCTAAATCGATGGGTCTTTCAGTCAGACGTCTTTTCATGGCTGAATAACAGCAACGATTGTATTGCAATGCCATTCGCATCCATTCTTCGTGAATTAGCATTTCGTGTGGATGATTCCTTCAAAATCGACCCAAATCGATGTGTCATCCAGCCAATCGTCTTTTCAGGGATGAATAACATTAACTATAGTATTGCGAAGTCCATCGCATCCATTCTTCGAGTATTCGATATCAGTCTGGATCACTCCTTCATAATTGACCTAAATCGGTGTCTTTCAGCCAGACGTATTTTCCTGGCTGAATAACCGTAACGATTGTATTGCAAAGCCTTTCGCATCCATTCTTCATGAATTCGCATTTCGTGTGGATGATTCCTTCATAATCGACCCAAATCGATGTGTCATCCAGCCAATCGTCTTTCCAGGAATGAATAACAGTAACGATTGTATTGCGAATACCATCGCATCCATTCTTCGAGTATTCGATATCAGTCTGGATCACTCCATCATAATTGTCCTAAATCGATGGGTCTTTCAGTCAGACGTCTTTTCATGGCTGAATAACAGCAACGATTGTATTGCGATGCCATTCGCATCCAATCTTCTAGAACGCGTTTCCGCCTTTATAAATCCTTCAAAATCGACCTAAATTCGATGGATCTTTCAGCCAGACGTCTTTTCAGGACTGAATAACAGTAATGTCAGTGTTGCGAAACCATTCGCATACATTTTTCACGAATGCGTTTTTCGTGTGTATGATTCATTCAAAATCGACACAAATCGATCGGTCATCCAGCCCATCGGCTTTTCAGGGCTGAATAACAGTAACCATTGTATTGCAAAGCCATTCGCATCCATTCTTCGAGTATTCGATATCAGTCTGGATCACTCCACCATAATTGACCTAAATCGATGGGTCTTTCAGCCAGACGTCTGTTCATGGCTGAATAACAGTAACGATTGTATTGCCAAGGCATTCACATCCAATCGTTGAGGATTTGCTTTCCGGTTTCCTTCAAAATCGACATAAATTGATGTGGCATCCAGCCAATTGTCTTTTCATGGCTGAATAATAGTAACTATTGTATTGCGAAGTCCATCGCATCCATTCTTGGAGTATTCGCTATCAGTCTGGGTCACTCCATCATAATTGACCTAAATCGATGGGTCTTTCAGCCAGACGTCTTTTCATGACTGAATAACGGCAATTATTATATTGCAAATCCATTCGCATCCAATCTTCTAGAACTCGTTTCCACCTTTATAAATCCTTTAAAATCGACCTAAATTCGATGGATCTTTCAGCCAGACGTCTTTTTAGGACTGAACAACAGTAATGTCTGTATTGAGAAACCATTAGCATCCATTCTTCGTGAATTCGCATTTCGTGTGGATGATTCCTTCATAATCGACCCAAATCGATGTGTCATCCAGCCAATCGTCTTTTCAGGGATGAATAACATTAACTATAGTATTGCGAAGTCCATCGCATCCATTCTTCGAGTATTCGATATCAGTCTGGATCACTCCTTCATAATTGACCTAAATCGATGTGTCTTTCAGCCAGACGTCTTTTCCTGGCTGAATAACCGTAACGATTGTATTGCAAAGCCATTCGCATCCATTCTTCGTGAATTAGCATTTCGTGTGGATGATTCCTTCAAAATCGACCCAAATCGATGTGTCATCCAGCCAATCGTCTTTTCAGGGATGAATAACATTAACTATAGTATTGCGAAGTCCATCGCATCCATTCTTCGAGTATTCGATATCAGTCTGGATCACTCCTTCATAATTGACCTAAATCGATGTGTCTTTCAGCCAGACGTCTTTTCCTGGCTGAATAACCGTAACGATTGTATTGCAAAGCCATTCGCATCCATTCTTCGTGAATTAGCATTTCGTGTGGATGATTCCTTCAAAATCGACCCAAATCGATGTGTCATCCAGCCAATCGTCTTTTCAGGGATGAATAACATTAACTATAGTATTGCAAATACCATCGCATCCATTCTTCGAGTATTCGATATCAGTCTGGATCACTCCATCATAATTGACCTAAATCGATGGGTCTTTCAGTCAGACTTCTTTTCATGGCTGAATAACAGCAACGAATGTATTGCGATGCCATTCGCATCCAATCTTCTAGAACGCGTTTCCGCCTTTATAAATCCTTCAAAATCGACCTAAATTCGATGGATCTTTCAGCCAGACGTCTTTTCAGGACTGAATAACAGTAATGTCAGTGTTGCGAAACCATTCGCATACATTTTTCACGAATTCGTTTTTCGTGTGTATGATTCATTCAAAATCGACACAAATCGATCGGTCATCCAGCCCATCGGCTTTTCAGGGCTGAATAACAGTAACCATTGTATGGCAAAGCCATTCGCATCCATTCTTCGAGTATTCGATATCAGTCTGGATCACTCCACCATAATTGACCTAAATCGATGGGTCTTTCAGCCAGACGTCTGTTCATGGCTGAATAACAATAACGATTGTATTGCAAAGGCATTCACATCCAATCGTTGAGGATTTGCTTTCCGGTTTCCTTCAAAATCGACATAAATTGATGTGGCATCCAGCCAATTGTCTTTTCATGGCTGAATAATAGTAACTATTGTATTGCGAAGTCCATCGCATCCATTCTTCGAGTATTCGCTATCAGTCTGGATCAATCCTTCATAATTGATCTAAATCGATGGGTCTTTCAGCCAGACGTTTTGTCCTGGCTGAATAACAGTAACGATTATATTGCAAAGCCATTCGCATCCATTCTTCGTGAATTCGCATTTCGTGTGGATGATTCCTTCAAAATCGACCGAAATCGATGTGTCATCCAGCCAATCGTATTTTCAGGGATGAATAACAGTAACGATTGTATTGCATCCTTTCTTCGAGTATTCAATATCACTCCATCATAATTGACCCAAATCGATGAGTCTTTCAGCCAGACGTCTGTTCATGGCTGAATAATGGTAACGATTGTATTGCAAAGCCATTCGCATCCAATCGTTGAGAATTTGCTTTCCGCTTTCCTTCAAAATCGCCATAAATCGATGGGTCATCCAGCCAATTGTCTTTTCATGGCTGATTAACAGTAACGATTGTATTGCAAACCCATTCGCATCCATTGTTCGCGAACTCGCTTTTCGTGTGGATGATTCCTTCAAAATCGAAACAAATCGATGGGTCATCTAGCCAATCGTCTTTTCAGGGCTGAATAACAATAACGATTGTATTGCGAAGTCCATCGCATCCATTCTTGGAGTATTCGCTATCAGTCTGGGTCACTCCATCATAATTGACCTAAATCGATGGGTCTTTCAGCCAGACGTCTTTTCATGACTGAATAACGGCAACGATTATATTGCAAACCCATTCGCATCCATTGTTCGCGAACTCGCTATCAGTCTGGGTCACTCGATCATTATTGACCTAAATCTATGGGTCTTTCAGCCAGTCGTCTTTTCATGGCTGAATAACAGTAACGATTTTATTGCAATGCCATTCGCATCCATTCTTCGTGAATTAGCATTTCGTGTGGATGATTCCTTCAAAATCGACCCAAATCGATGTGTCATCCAGCCAATCGTCTTTTCAGGGATGAATAACATTAACAGTATTGCGAAGTCCATCGCATCCATTCTTCGAGTATTCGATATCAGTCTGGATCACTCCTTCATAATTGACCTAAATCGATGTGTCTTTCAGCCAGACGTCTTTTCCTGGCTGAATAACCGTAACGATTGTATTGCAAAGCCTTTCGCATCCATTCTTCATGAATTCGCATTTCGTGTGGATGATTCCTTCATAATCGACCCAAATGGATGTGTCATCCAGCCAATCGTCTTTCCAGGAATGAATAACAGTAACGATTGTATTGCGAATACCATCGCATCCATTCTTCGAGTATTCGATATCAGTCTGGATCACTCCATCATAATTGACCTAAATCGATGGGTCTTTCAGCCAGACGTCTTTTCATGGCTGAATAACAGCAACGATTGTATTGCGATGCCATTCGCATCCAATCTTCTAGAACGCGTTTCCGCCTTTATAAATCCTTCAAAATCGACCTAAATTCGATGGATCTTTCAGCCAGACGTCTTTTCAGGACTGAATAACAGTAATGTCAGTGTTGCGAAACCATTCGCATACATTTTTCACGAATTCGTTTTTCGTGTGTATGATTCATTCAAAATCGACACAAATCGATCGGTCATCCAGCCCATCGGCTTTTCAGGGCTGAATAACAGTAACCATTGTATTGCAAAGCCATTCGCATCCATTCTTCGAGTATTCGATATCAGTCTGGATCACTCGACCATAATTGACCTAAATCGATGGGTCTTTCAGCCAGACGTCTGTTCATGGCTGAATAACAGTAACGATTGTATTGCAAAGGCATTCACATCCAATCGTTGAGGATTTGCTTTCCGCTTTCCTTCAAAATCGACATAAATTGATGTGCAATCCAGCCAATTGTCTTTTCATGGCTGAATAATAGTAACTATTGTATTGCGAAGTCCATCGCATCCATTCTTCGTGTATTCGCTATCAGTCTCGGTCACTCACTCCATCATAATTGACCTAAATCGATGGGTCTTCTAGCCAGAAGTCTTTTCAGGACTGAAAAACAGTAATGTCTGTATTGAGAAACCATTCGCATCCATTTTTCGCGAATTCCTTTTTCGGGTGTATGATTCTTTCAAAATCGACACAAATCGATGGGTCATACAGCCAATCGGCTTTTCACGGCAGAATAACAGTAACCATTGTATTGCGAAGTCCATCGCATCCATTCTTCGAGTATTCGCTATCTGTCTGGATCACTGTATCATAATTGACACCTAAATCGATGGGTCTTTCAGACAGACGTCTTTTCATGGCTGAATAACAGTAACGATTGTATTGCAAAGCCATTCGCATCCATTCTTCGTGAATTCGCATTTCGTGTGGATGATTCCTTCAAAATCGACCCAAATCGATGTGTCATCCAGCCAATCTTCCTTTCAGGGCTGAATAACAGTAACGATTTTATTGCAAAGCCATTCACATCCATTATTCGTGAATTCGCATTTCGTGTGGATGATTCCTTCAAAATCGACCCAAATCGATGTGTCATCCAGCCAATCGTCTTTTCAGGGATGAATAACAGTAACGATTGTATTGCGAAGACCATCGCATCCATTCTTCGAGTATTCGATATCAGTCTGGATCACTCCATCATAATTGACCTAAATCAATGGGTCTTTCAGCTAGACGTCATATCATGGCTGAATAACGGTAACGATTGTATTGCAAAGCCATTCGAATCCAATCGTTGAGAATTTGCTTTCCGCTTTCCATCAAAATCGACATAAATCGGTGGGTCATCCAGCCAATTGTCTTTTCATGGCTGAATAACAGTAACTATTGTATTGCGAAGTCCATCGCATCCATTCTTCGAGTATTCCCTAATAGTCTGGATCACTCCTTTATTATTGACCTAAATCGATGGATCTTTCAGCCAGACGTCTTTTCATGACTGAATAACGGCAACGAGTGTATTGCAAAGCCATTCGCATCCAATCTTCTAGAACTCATTGCCGCCTTTATAACGCCTTCAATATCGACCTAAATTCGATGGATCTTTCAGACAGACGTCTTTTCAGGACTGAACAACAGTAATGTCTGTATTGAGAAACCATTCTTCGCGAATTCGCATTTCGTGTGGATGATTCCTTCATAATCGACCCAAATCGATGTGTCATCCAGCCAATCGTCTTTCCAGGAATGAATAACAGTAACGATTGTATTGCGAATACCATCGCATCCATTCTTCGAGTATTCGATATCAGTCTGGATCACTCCATCATAATTGACCTAAATCGATGGGTCTTTCAGCCAGACGTCTTTTCATGGCTGAATAACAGCAACGATTGTATTGCGATGCCATTCGCATCCAATCTTCTAGAACGCGTTTCCGCCTTTATAAATCCTTCAAAATCGACCTAAATTCGATGGATCTTTCAGCCAGACGTCTTTTCAGGACTGAATAACAGTAATGTCAGTGTTGCGAAACCATTCGCATACATTTTTCACGAATTCGTTTTTCGTGTGTATGATTCATTCAAAATCGACACAAATCGATCGGTCATCCAGCCCATCGGCTTTTCAGGGCTGAATAACAGTAACCATTGTATTGCAAAGCCATTCGCATCCATTCTTCGAGTATTCGATATCAGTCTGGATCACTCGACCATAATTGACCTAAATCGATGGGTCTTTCAGCCAGACGTCTGTTCATGGCTGAATAACAGTAACGATTGTATTGCAAAGGCATTCACATCCAATCGTTGAGGATTTGCTTTCCGCTTTCCTTCAAAATCGACATAAATTGATGTGCCATCCAGCCAATTGTCTTTTCATGGCTGAATAATAGTAACTATTGTATTGCGAAGTCCATCGCATCCATTCTTGGAGTATTCGCTATCAGTCTGGATCAATCCTTCATAATTGATCTAAATCGATGGGTCTTTCAGCCAGACGTCTTGTCCTGGCTGAATAACAGTAACGATTATATTGCAAAGCCATTCGCATCCATTCTTCGTGAATTCGCATTTCGTGTGGATGATTCCTTCAAAATCGACGGAAATCGATGTGTCATCCAGCCAATCGTATTTTCATGGCTGAATAACAGTAACTATTGTATTGCGAAGTCCATCGCATCCATTCTTCGAGTATTCCCTAATAGTCTCGATCACTCCTTTATTATTGACCTAAATCGATGGATCTTTCAGCCAGAAGTCTTTTCATGACTGAATAACGGCACGATTGTATTGCAAAGCCATTCGCATCCAATCTTCTAGAACTCATTGCCGCCTTTATAACGCCTTCAATATCGACCTAAATTCGATGGATCTTTCAGACAGACGTCTTTTCAGGACTGAATAACAGTAAGGACAGTATTGCGACGCCATTCGCATCCATTTTTCGCGATTTCGTTTTTCGTGTGTGATTCCTTCAAAATCGACACAAATCGATGGATCATCTAGCCAATCGTCTTTTCAGGGCTGAATAACAGTAACGATTGTATTGCGAAGTCCATCGCATCCAGTCTTGGAGTATTCGCTATCAGTCTGGGTCACTCCATCATAATTGACCTAAATCGATGGGTCTTTCAGCCAGACGTCTTTTCATGACTGAATAACGGCAATTATTATATTGCAAAGCCATTCGCATCCAATCTTCTAGAACTCGTTTCCGCCTTTATAAATCCTTTAAAATCGACCTAAATTCGATGGATCATTCAGCCAGACGTCTTTTTAGGACTGAACAACAGTAATGTCTGTATTGAGAAACCATTAGCATCCATTCTTCGTGAATTCGCATTTCGTGTGGATGATTCCTTCATAATCGACCCAAATCGATGTGTCATCCAGCCAATCGTCTTTCCAGGAATGAATAACAGTAACGATTGTATTGCGAATACCATTCGCATCTAATCTTCTAGAACGCGTTTCCGCCTTTATAAATACTTTAAAATCGACCTAAATTCGATGGATCTTTCAGCCAGCCGTCTTTTTAGGACTGAACAACAGTAATGTCTGTATTGAGAAACCATTAGCATCCATTCTTCGTGAATTCGCATTTCGTGTGGATGATTCCATCAAAATCGACCCAAATGGATGTGTCATCCAGCCAATCGTCTTTTCAGGGATTAATAACAGTAACGATTTTATTTCGAATTCAATCGCGTCCTTTCTTCGAGTATTCGATGTCAGTCTGGATCACTCCATCATAATTGACCTAAATCGATGAGTCTTTCAGCCAGACGTCTTTTCATGGCTGAATAATGGTAACGATTGTATTGCAAAGCCATTCGCATCCAATCGTTGAGAATTTGTTTTCCGCTTTCCTTCAAAATCACCATAAATCGATGGGTCATCCAGCCAATTGTCTTTTCATGGCTGATTAACAGTAACGATTGTATTGCAAACCCGTTCGCATCCATTGTTCGCGAACTCGCTTTTCGTGTGGATGATTCCTTCAAAATCGACCCAAATCGATGTGTCATCCAGCCAATCGTCTTTTCAGGGCTGAATAACAGTAACGATTGTATTGCAAAGACATTCGCATCCATTCTTCGAGTATTCGCTATCAGTCTGGGTCACTCGATCATTATTGACCTAAATCGATGGGTCTTTCAGTCAGACGTCTTTTCATGGCTGAATAACAGCAACGATTGTATTGCAATGCCATTCGCATCCATTCTTCGTGAATTAGCATTTCGTGTGGATGATTCCTTCAAAATCGACCCAAATCGATGTGTCATCCAGCCAATCGTCTTTTCAGGGATGAATAACATTAACTATAGTATTGCGAAGTCCATCGCATCCATTCTTCGAGTATTCGATATCAGTCTGGATCACTCCTTCATAATTGACCTAAATCGGTGTCTTTCAGCCAGACGTATTTTCCTGGCTGAATAACCGTAACGATTGTATTGCAAAGCCTTTCGCATCCATTCTTCATGAATTCGCATTTCGTGTGGATGATTCCTTCATAATCGACCCAAATCGATGTGTCATCCAGCCAATCGTCTTTCCAGGAATGAATAACAGTAACGATTGTATTGCGAATACCATCGCATCCATTCTTCGAGTATTCGATATCAGTCTGGATCACTCCATCATAATTGTCCTAAATCGATGGGTCTTTCAGTCAGACGTCTTTTCATGGCTGAATAACAGCAACGATTGTATTGCGATGCCATTCGCATCCAATCTTCTAGAACGCGTTTCCGCCTTTATAAATCCTTCAAAATCGACCTAAATTCGATGGATCTTTCAGCCAGACGTCTTTTCAGGACTGAATAACAGTAATGTCAGTGTTGCGAAACCATTCGCATACATTTTTCACGAATGCGTTTTTCGTGTGTATGATTCATTCAAAATCGACACAAATCGATCGGTCATCCAGCCCATCGGCTTTTCAGGGCTGAATAACAGTAACCATTGTATTGCAAAGCCATTCGCATCCATTCTTCGAGTATTCGATATCAGTCTGGATCACTCCACCATAATTGACCTAAATCGATGGGTCTTTCAGCCAGACGTCTGTTCATGGCTGAATAACAGTAACGATTGTATTGCAAAGGCATTCACATCCAATCGTTGAGGATTTGCTTTCCGGTTTCCTTCAAAATCGACATAAATTGATGTGGCATCCAGCCAATTGTCTTTTCATGGCTGAATAATAGTAACTATTGTATTGCGAAGTCCATCGCATCCATTCTTCGAGTATTCGCTATCAGTCTGGATCAATCCTTCATAATTGATCTAAATCGATGGGTCTTTCAGCCAGACGTCTTGTCCTGGCTGAATAACAGTAACGATTATATTGCAAAGCCATTCGCATCCATTCTTCGTGAATTCGCATTTCGTGTGGATGATTCCTTCAAAATCGACCGAAATCGATGTGTCATCCAGCCAATCGTATTTTCAGGGATGAATAACAGTAACGATTGTATTGCATCCTTTCTTCGAGTATTCAATATCACTCCATCATAATTGACCTAAATCGATGAGTCTTTCAGCCAGACGTCTTTTCATGGCTGAATAATGGTAACGATTGTATTGCAAAGCCATTCGCATCCAATCGTTGAGAATTTGCTTTCCGCTTTCCTTCAAAATCGCCATAAATCGATGGGTCATCCAGCCAATTGTCTTTTCATGGCTGATTAACAGTAACGATTGTATTGCAAACCCATTCGCATCCATTGTTCGCGAACTCGCTTTTCGTGTGGATGATTCCTTCAAAATCGAAACAAATCGATGGGTCATCTAGCCAATCGTCTTTTCAGGGCTGAATAACAATAACGATTGTATTGCGAAGTCCATCGCATCCATTCTTGGAATATTCGCCATCAGTCTGGGTCACTCCATCATAATTGACCTAAATCGATGGATCGACAGCCAGACGTCTTTTCATGACTGAATAACGGCAACGATTATATTGCAAACCCATTCGCATCCATTGTTCGCGAACTCGCTATCAGTCTGGGTCACTCGATCATTATTGACCTAAATCAATGGGTCTTTCAGCCAGTCGTCATTTCATGGCTGAATAACAGTAACGATTGTATTGCAAAGCCATTCGAATCCAATCGTTGAGAATTTGCTTTCCGCTTTCCAACAAAATCGACATAAATCGGTGGGTCATCCAGCCAATTGTCTTTTCATGGCTGAATAACAGTAACTATTGTATTGCGAAGTCCATCGCATCCATTCTTCGAGTATTCCCTAATAGTCTGGATCACTCCTTTGTTATTGACCTAAATCGATGGATCTTTCAGCAAGACGTCTTTTCATGACTGAATAACGGCAACGAGTGTATTGCAAAGCCATTCGCATCCAATCTTCTAGAACTCATTGCCGCCTTTATAACGCCTTCAATATCGACCTAAATTCGATGGATCTTTCAGACAGACGTCTTTTCAGGACTGAACAACAGTAATGTCTGTATTGAGAAACCATTGTTCGCGAATTCGCATTTCGTGTGGATGATTCCTTCATAATCGACCCAAATCGATGTGTCATCCAGCCAATCGTCTTTCCAGGAATGAATAACAGTAACGATTGTATTGCGAATACCATCGCATCCATTCTTCGAGTATTCGATATCAGTCTGGATCACTCAATCATAATTGACCTAAATCGATGGGTCTTTCAGCCAGACGTCTTTTCATGGCTGAATAACAGCAACGATTGTATTGCGATGCCATTCACATCCAATCTTCTAGAACGCGTTTCCGCCTTTATAAATCCTTCAAAATCGACCTAAATTCGATGGATCTTTCAGCCAGACCTCTTTTCAGGACTGAATAACAGTAATGTCATTCAGTATGATTCATTCAAAATCGACACAAATCGATCGGTCATCCAGCCCATCGGCTTTTCAGGGCTGAATAACAGTAACCATTGTATTGCAAAGCCATTCGCATCCATTCTTCGAGTATTCGATATCAGTCTGGATCACTCGACCATAATTGACCTAAATCGATGGGTCTTTCAGCCAGACGTCTGTTCATGGCTGAATAAGAGTAACGATTGTATTGCAAAGGCATTCACATCCAATCGTTGAGGATTTGCTTTCCGCTTTCCTTCAAAATCGACATAAATTGATGTGCCATCCAGCCAATTGTCTTTTCATGGCTGAATAATAGTAACTATTGTATTGCGAAGACCATCGCATCCATTCTTCGAGTATTCGATATCAGTCTGGATCACTCCATCATAATTGACCTAAATCAATGGGTCTTTCAGCTAGACGTCTTGTCCTGGCTGAATAACAGTAACGATTATATTGCAAAGCCATTCGCATCCATTCTTCGTGAATTCGCATTTCGTGTGGATGATTCCTTCAAAATCGACGGAAATCGATGTGTCATCCAGCCAATCGTATTTTCATGGCTGAATAACAGTAACTATTGTATTGCGAAGTCCATCGCATCCATTCTTCGAGTATTCGATATCAGTCTGGATCACTCCATCATAATTGACCTAAATCAATGGGTCTTTCAGCTAGACGTCATATCATGGCTGAATAAGGGTAACGATTGTATTGCAAAGCCATTCGAATCCAATCGTTGAGAATTTGCTTTCCGCTTTCCATCAAAATCGACATAAATCGATGGGTCATCCAGCCAATTGTCTTTTCATGGCTGAATAACAGTAACTATTGTATTGCGAAGTCCATCGCATCCATTCTTCGAGTATTCCCTAATAGTCTGGATCACTCCTTTATTATTGACCTAAATCGATGGGTCTTTCAGCCAGACGTCTGTTCATGGCTGAATAACAGTAACGATTGTATTGCAAAGGCATTCACATCCAATCGTTGAGGATTTGCTTTTCGCTTTCCTTCAAAATCGACATAAATTGATGTGCCATCCAGCCAATTGTGTTTTCATGGCTGAATAATAGTAACTATTGTATTGCGAAGTCCATCGCATCCATTCTTGGAGTATTCGCTATCAGTCTGGGTCACTCCATCATAATTGACCTAAATCGATGGGTCTTTCAGCCAGACGTCTTTTCATGACTGAATAACGGCAATTATTATATTGCAAATCCATTCGCATCCAATCTTCTAGAACTCGTTTCCACCTTTATAAATCCTTTAAAATCGACCTAAATTCGATGGATCTTTCAGCCAGACGTCTTTTTAGGACTGAACAACAGTAATGTCTGTATTGAGAAACCATTAGCATCCATTCTTCGTGAATTCGCATTTCGTGTGGATGATTCCTTCATAATCGACCCAAATCGAGATGTCATCCAGCCAATCGTCTTTCCAGGAATGAATAACAGTAACGATTGTATTGCGAATACCATCGCATCCATTCTTCGAGTATTCGATATCAGTCTGGATCACTCCATCATAATTGACCTAAATCGATGGGTCTTTCAGCCAGACGTCTTTTCCTGGCTGAATGACCGTAACGATTGTATTGCAAAGCCATTCGCATCCATTCTTCGTGAATTAGCATTTCGTGTGGATGATTCCTTCAAAATCGACCCAAATC
Source organism: Ephialtes manifestator (assembly GCA_963970395.1). Classification (NCBI taxonomy): domain Eukaryota; kingdom Metazoa; phylum Arthropoda; class Insecta; order Hymenoptera; family Ichneumonidae; genus Ephialtes; species Ephialtes manifestator. Next base: position 20,649,404 of record OZ019968.1, read on the forward strand.
GATGTGTCATCCAGCCAATCGTCTTTTCAGGGATGAATAACATTAACTATAGTATTGCGAAGTCCATCGCATCCATTCTTCGAGTATTCGATATCAGTCTGGATCACTCCTTCATAATTGACCTAAATCGATGTGTCTTTCAGCCAGACGTCTTTTCCTGGCTGAATAACCGTAACGATTGTATTGCAAAGCCATTCGCATCCATTCTTCGTGAATTAGCATTTCGTGTGGATGATTCCTTCAAAATCGACCCAAATTGATGTGTCATCCAGCCAATCGTCTTTTCAGGGATGAATAACATTAACTATAGTATTGCGAATACCATCGCATCCATTCTTCGAGTATTCGATATCAGTCTGGATCACTCCATCATAATTGACCTAAATCGATGGGTCTTTCAGTCAGACTTCTTTTCATGGCTGAATAACAGCAACGAATGTATTGCGATGCCATTCGCATCCAATCTTCTAGAACGCGTTTCCGCCTTTATAAATCCTTCAAAATCGACCTAAATTCGATGGATCTTTCAGCCAGACGTCTTTTCAGGACTGAATAACAGTAATGTCAGTGTTGCGAAACCATTCGCATACATTTTTCACGAATTCGTTTTTCGTGTGTATGATTCATTCAAAATCGACACAAATCGATCGGTCATCCAGCCCATCGGCTTTTCAGGGCTGAATAACAGTAACCATTGTATGGCAAAGCCATTCGCATCCATTCTTCGAGTATTCGATATCAGTCTGGATCACTCCACCATAATTGACCTAAATCGATGGGTCTTTCAGCCAGACGTCTGTTCATGGCTGAGTAACAATAACGATTGTATTGCAAAGGCATTCACATCCAATCGTTGAGGATTTGCTTTCCGGTTTCCTTCAAAATCGACATAAATTGATGTGGCATCCAGCCAATTGTCTTTTCATGGCTGAATAATAGTAACTATTGTATTGCGAAGTCCATCGCATCCATTCTTCGAGTATTCGCTATCAGTCTGGATCAATCCTTCATAATTGATCTAAATCGATGGGTCTTTCAGCCAGACGTTTTGTCCTGGCTGAATAACAGTAACGATTATATTGCAAACCCATTCGCATCCATTGTTCGCGAACTCGCTTTTCGTGAGGATGATTCCTTCAAAATCGAAACAAATCGATGGGTCATCTAGCCAATCGTCTTTTCAGGGCTGAATAACAATAACGATTGTATTGCGAAGTCCATCGCATCCATTCTTGGAGTATTCGCTATCAGTCTGGGTCACTCCATCATAATTGACCTAAATCGATGGGTCTTTCAGCCAGACGTCTTTTCATGACTGAATAACGGCAACGATTATATTGCAAACCCATTCGCATCCATTGTTCGCGAACTCGCTATCAGTCTGGGTCACTCGATCATTATTGACCTAAATCTATGGGTCTTTCAGCCAGTCGTCTTTTCATGGCTGAATAACAGTAACGATTTTATTGCAATGCCATTCGCATCCATTCTTCGTGAATTAGCATTTCGTGTGGATGATTCCTTCAAAATCGACCCAAATCGATGTGTCATCCAGCCAATCGTCTTTTCAGGGATGAATAACATTAACAGTATTGCGAAGTCCATCGCATCCATTCTTCGAGTATTCGATATCAGTCTGGATCACTCCTTCATAATTGACCTAAATCGATGTGTCTTTCAGCCAGACGTCTTTTCCTGGCTGAATAACCGTAACGATTGTATTGCAAAGCCTTTCGCATCCATTCTTCATGAATTCGCATTTCGTGTGGATGATTCCTTCATAATCGACCCAAATGGATGTGTCATCCAGCCAATCGTCTTTCCAGGAATGAATAACAGTAACGATTGTATTGCGAATACCATCGCATCCATTCTTCGAGTATTCGATATCAGTCTGGATCACTCCATCATAATTGACCTAAATCGATGGGTCTTTCAGCCAGACGTCTTTTCATGGCTGAATAACAGCAACGATTGTATTGCGATGCCATTCGCATCCAATCTTCTAGAACGCGTTTCCGCCTTTATAAATCCTTCAAAATCGACCTAAATTCGATGGATCTTTCAGCCAGACGTCTTTTCAGGACTGAATAACAGTAATGTCAGTGTTGCGAAACCATTCGCATACATTTTTCACGAATTCGTTTTTCGTGTGTATGATTCATTCAAAATCGACACAAATCGATCGGTCATCCAGCCCATCGGCTTTTCAGGGCTGAATAACAGTAACCATTGTATTGCAAAGCCATTCGCATCCATTCTTCGAGTATTCGATATCAGTCTGGATCACTCGACCATAATTGACCTAAATCGATGGGTCTTTCAGCCAGACGTCTGTTCATGGCTGAATAACAGTAACGATTGTATTGCAAAGGCATTCACATCCAATCGTTGAGGATTTGCTTTCCGCTTTCCTTCAAAATCGACATAAATTGATGTGCAATCCAGCCAATTGTCTTTTCATGGCTGAATAATAGTAACTATTGTATTGCGAAGTCCATCGCATCCATTCTTCGTGTATTCGCTATCAGTCTCGGTCACTCACTCCATCATAATTGACCTAAATCGATGGGTCTTCTAGCCAGAAGTCTTTTCAGGACTGAAAAACAGTAATGTCTGTATTGAGAAACCATTCGCATCCATTTTTCGCGAATTCCTTTTTCGGGTGTATGATTCTTTCAAAATCGACACAAATCGATGGGTCATACAGCCAATCGGCTTTTCACGGCAGAATAACAGTAACCATTGTATTGCGAAGTCCATCGCATCCATTCTTCGAGTATTCGCTATCTGTCTGGATCACTGTATCATAATTGACACCTAAATCGATGGGTCTTTCAGACAGACGTCTTTTCATGGCTGAATAACAGTAACGATTGTATTGCAAAGCCATTCGCATCCATTCTTCGTGAATTCGCATTTCGTGTGGATGATTCCTTCAAAATCGACCCAAATCGATGTGTCATCCAGCCAATCTTCCTTTCAGGGCTGAATAACAGTAACGATTTTATTGCAAAGCCATTCACATCCATTATTCGTGAATTCGCATTTCGTGTGGATGATTCCTTCAAAATCGACCCAAATCGATGTGTCATCCAGCCAATCGTCTTTTCAGGGATGAATAACAGTAACGATTGTATTGCGAAGACCATCGCATCCATTCTTCGAGTATTCGATATCAGTCTGGATCACTCCATCATAATTGACCTAAATCAATGGGTCTTTCAGCTAGACGTCATATCATGGCTGAATAACGGTAACGATTGTATTGCAAAGCCATTCGAATCCAATCGTTGAGAATTTGCTTTCCGCTTTCCATCAAAATCGACATAAATCGGTGGGTCATCCAGCCAATTGTCTTTTCATGGCTGAATAACAGTAACTATTGTATTGCGAAGTCCATCGCATCCATTCTTCGAGTATTCCCTAATAGTCTGGATCACTCCTTTATTATTGACCTAAATCGATGGATCTTTCAGCCAGACGTCTTTTCATGACTGAATAACGGCAACGAGTGTATTGCAAAGCCATTCGCATCCAATCTTCTAGAACTCATTGCCGCCTTTATAACGCCTTCAATATCGACCTAAATTCGATGGATCTTTCAGACAGACGTCTTTTCAGGACTGAACAACAGTAATGTCTGTATTGAGAAACCATTCTTCGCGAATTCGCATTTCGTGTGGATGATTCCTTCATAATCGACCCAAATCGATGTGTCATCCAGCCAATCGTCTTTCCAGGAATGAATAACAGTAACGATTGTATTGCGAATACCATCGCATCCATTCTTCGAGTATTCGATATCAGTCTGGATCACTCCATCATAATTGACCTAAATCGATGGGTCTTTCAGCCAGACGTCTTTTCATGGCTGAATAACAGCAACGATTGTATTGCGATGCCATTCGCATCCAATCTTCTAGAACGCGTTTCCGCCTTTATAAATCCTTCAAAATCGACCTAAATTCGATGGATCTTTCAGCCAGACGTCTTTTCAGGACTGAATAACAGTAATGTCAGTGTTGCGAAACCATTCGCATACATTTTTCACGAATTCGTTTTTCGTGTGTATGATTCATTCAAAATCGACACAAATCGATCGGTCATCCAGCCCATCGGCTTTTCAGGGCTGAATAACAGTAACCATTGTATTGCAAAGCCATTCGCATCCATTCTTCGAGTATTCGATATCAGTCTGGATCACTCGACCATAATTGACCTAAATCGATGGGTCTTTCAGCCAGACGTCTGTTCATGGCTGAATAACAGTAACGATTGTATTGCAAAGGCATTCACATCCAATCGTTGAGGATTTGCTTTCCGCTTTCCTTCAAAATCGACATAAATTGATGTGCCATCCAGCCAATTGTCTTTTCATGGCTGAATAATAGTAACTATTGTATTGCGAAGTCCATCGCATCCATTCTTGGAGTATTCGCTATCAGTCTGGATCAATCCTTCATAATTGATCTAAATCGATGGGTCTTTCAGCCAGACGTCTTGTCCTGGCTGAATAACAGTAACGATTATATTGCAAAGCCATTCGCATCCATTCTTCGTGAATTCGCATTTCGTGTGGATGATTCCTTCAAAATCGACGGAAATCGATGTGTCATCCAGCCAATCGTATTTTCATGGCTGAATAACAGTAACTATTGTATTGCGAAGTCCATCGCATCCATTCTTCGAGTATTCCCTAATAGTCTCGATCACTCCTTTATTATTGACCTAAATCGATGGATCTTTCAGCCAGAAGTCTTTTCATGACTGAATCACGGCACGATTGTATTGCAAAGCCATTCGCATCCAATCTTCTAGAACTCATTGCCGCCTTTATAACGCCTTCAATATCGACCTAAATTCGATGGATCTTTCAGACAGACGTCTTTTCAGGACTGAATAACAGTAAGGACAGTATTGCGACGCCATTCGCATCCATTTTTCGCGATTTCGTTTTTCGTGTGTGATTCCTTCAAAATCGACACAAATCGATGGATCATCTAGCCAATCGTCTTTTCAGGGCTGAATAACAGTAACGATTGTATTGCGAAGTCCATCGCATCCAGTCTTGGAGTATTCGCTATCAGTCTGGGTCACTCCATCATAATTGACCTAAATCGATGGGTCTTTCAGCCAGACGTCTTTTCATGACTGAATAACGGCAATTATTATATTGCAAAGCCATTCGCATCCAATCTTCTAGAACTCGTTTCCGCCTTTATAAATCCTTTAAAATCGACCTAAATTCGATGGATCTTTCAGCCAGACGTCTTTTTAGGACTGAACAACAGTAATGTCTGTATTGAGAAACCATTAGCATCCATTCTTCGTGAATTCGCATTTCGTGTGGATGATTCCTTCATAATCGACCCAAATCGATGTGTCATCCAGCCAATCGTCTTTCCAGGAATGAATAACAGTAACGATTGTATTGCGAATACCATTCGCATCTAATCTTCTAGAACGCGTTTCCGCCTTTATAAATCCTTTAAAATCGACCTAAATTCGATGGATCTTTCAGCCAGACGTCTTTTTAGGACTGAACAACAGTAATGTCTGTATTGAGAAACCATTAGCATCCATTCTTCGTGAATTCGCATTTCGTGTGGATGATTCCTTCAAAATCGACCGAAATCGATGTGTCATCCAGCCAATCGTATTTTCAGGGATGAATAACAGTAACGATTGTATTGCATTCTTTCTTCGAGTATTCAATATCACTCCATCATAATTGACCCAAATCGATGAGTCTTTCAGCCAGACGTCTTTTCATGGCTGAATAATGGTAACGATTGTATTGCAAAGCCATTCGCATCCAATCGTTGAGAATTTGCTTTCCGCTTTCCTTCAAAATCGCCATAAATCGATGGGTCATCCAGCCAATTGTCTTTTCATGGCTGATTAACAGTAACGATTGTATTGCAAACCCATTCGCATCCATTGTTCGCGAACTCGCTTTTCGTGTGGATGATTCCTTCAAAATCGAAACAAATCGATGGGTCATCTAGCCAATCGTCTTTTCAGGGCTGAATAACAATAACGATTGTATTGCGAAGTCCATCGCATCCATTCTTGGAGTATTCGCTATCAGTCTGGGTCACTCCATCATAATTGACCTAAATCGATGGGTCTTTCAGCCAGACGTCTTTTCATGACTGAATAACGGCAACGATTATATTGCAAACCCATTCGCATCCATTGTTCGCGAACTCGCTATCAGTCTGGGTCACTCGATCATTATTGACCTAAATCGATGGGTCTTTCAGCCAGTCGTCTTTTCATGGCTGAATAACAGTAACGATTTTATTGCAATGCCATTCGCATCCATTCTTCGTGAATTAGCATTTCGTGTGGATGATTCCTTCAAAATCGACCCAAATCGATGTGTCATCCAGCCAATCGTCTTTTCAGGGATGAATGACATTAACAGTATTGCGAAGTCCATCGCATCCATTCTTCGAGTATTCGATATCAGTCTGGATCACTCCTTCATAATTGACCTAAATCGATGTGTCTTTCAGCCAGACGTCTTTTCCTGGCTGAATAACCGTAACGATTGTATTGCAAAGCCTTTCGCATCCATTCTTCATGAATTCGCATTTCGTGTGGATGATTCCTTCATAATCGACCCAAATCGATGTGTCATCCAGCCAATCGTCTTTCCAGGCATGAATAACAGTAACGATTGTATTGCGAATACCATCGCATCCATTCTTCGAGTATTCGATATCAGTCTGGATCACTCCATCATAATTGACCTAAATCGATGGGTCTTTCAGCCAGACGTCTTTTCATGGCTGAATAACAGCAACGATTGTATTGCGATGCCATTCGCATCCAATCTTCTAGAACGCGTTTCCGCCTTTATAAATCCTTCAAAATCGACCTAAATTCGATGGATCTTTCAGCCAGACGTCTTTTCAGGACTGAATAACCATAATGTCAGTGTTGCGAAACCATTCGCATACATTTTTCACGAATTCGTTTTTCGTGTGTATGATTCATTCAAAATCGACACAAATCGATCGGTCATCCAGCCCATCGGCTTTTCAGGGCTGAATAACAGTAACCATTGTATTGCAAATCCATTCGCATCCATTCTTCGAGTATTCGATATCAGTCTGGATCACTCGACCATAATTGACCTAAATCGATGGGTCTTTCAGCCAGACGTCTGTTCATGGCTGAATAACAGTAACGATTGTATTGCAAAGGCATTCACATCCAATCGTTTAGGATTTGCTTTCCGCTTTCCTTCAAAATCGACATAAATTGATGTGCCATCCAGCCAATTGTCTTTTCATGGCTGAATAATAGTAACTATTGTATTGCGAAGTCCATCGCATCCATTCTTCGTGTATTCGCTATCAGTCTCGGTCACTCACTCCATCAGAATTGACCTAAATCGATGGGTCTTCTAGCCAGAAGTCTTTTCAGGACTGAAAAACAGTAATGTCTGTATTGAGAAACCATTCGCATCCATTTTTCGCGAATTCCTTTTTCGGGTGTATGATTCTTTCAAAATCGACACAAATCGATGGGTCATACAGTCAATCGGCTTTTCACGACTGAATAACAGTAACCATTGTATTGCGAAGTCCATCGCATCCATTCTTCGAGTATTCGCTATCTGACTGGATCACTGTATCATAATTGACACCTAAATCGATGGGTCTTTCAGACAGACGTCTTTTCATGGCTGAATAACAGTAACGATTGTATTGCAAAGCCATTCGCATCCATTCTTCGTGAATTCGCATTTCGTGTGGATGATTCCTTCAAAATCGACCCAAATCGATGTGTCATCCAGCCAATCTTCCTTTCAGGGCTGAATAACAGTAACGATTTTATTGCAAAGCCATTCACATCCATTATTCGTGAATTCGCATTTCGTGTGGATGATTCCTTCAAAATCGACCCAAATCGATGTGTCATCCAGCCAATCGTCTTTTCAGGGATGAATAACAGTAACGATTGTATTGCGAAGACCATCGCATCCATTCTTCGAGTATTCGATATCAGTCTGGATCACTCCATCATAATTGACCTAAATCAATGGGTCTTTCAGCTAGACGTCATATCATGGCTGAATAACGGTAACGATTGTATTGCAAAGCCATTCGAATCCAATCGTTGAGAATTTGCTTTCCGCTTTCCATCAAAATCGACATAAATCGGTGGGTCATCCAGCCAATTGTCTTTTCATGGCTGAATAACAGTAACTATTGTATTGCGAAGTCCATCGCATCCATTCTTCGAGTATTCCCTAATAGTCTGGATCACTCCTTTATTATTGACCTAAATCGATGGATCTTTCAGCCAGACGTCTTTTCATGACTGAATAACGGCAACGAGTGTATTGCAAAGCCATTCGCATCCAATCTTCTAGAACTCATTGCCGCCTTTATAACGCCTTCAATATCGACCTAAATTCGATGGATCTTTCAGACAGACGTCTTTTCAGGACTGAACAACAGTAATGTCTGTATTGAGAAACCATTCTTCGCGAATTCGCATTTCGTGTGGATGATTCCTTCATAATCGACCCAAATCGATGTGTCATCCAGCCAATCGTCTTTCCAGGAATGAATAACAGTAACGATTGTATTGCGAATACCATCGCATCCATTCTTCGAGTATTCGATATCAGTCTGGATCACTGCATCATAATTGACCTAAATCGATGGGTCTTTCAGCCAGACGTCTTTTCATGGCTGAATAACAGCAACGATTGTATTGCGATGCCATTCGCATCCAATCTTCTAGAACGCGTTTCCGCCTTTATAAATCCTTCAAAATCGACCTAAATTCGATGGATCTTTCAGCCAGACGTCTTTTCAGGACTGAATAACAGTAATGTCAGTGTTGCGAAACCATTCGCATACATTTTTCACGAATTCGTTTTTCGTGTGTATGATTCATTCAAAATCGACACAAATCGATCGGTCATCCAGCCCATCGGCTTTTCAGGGCTGAATAACAGTAACCATTGTATTGCAAAGCCATTCGCATCCATTCTTCGAGTATTCGATATCAGTCTGGATCACTCGACCATAATTGACCTAAATCGATGGGTCTTTCAGCCAGACGTCTGTTCATGGCTGAATAACAGTAACGATTGTATTGCAAAGGCATTCACATCCAATCGTTGAGGATTTGCTTTCCGCTTTCCTTCAAAATCGACATAAATTGATGTGCCATCCAGCCAATTGTCTTTTCATGGCTGAATAATAGTAACTATTGTATTGCGAAGTCCATCGCATCCATTCTTGGAGTATTCGCTATCAGTCTGGATCAATCCTTCATAATTGATCTAAATCGATGGGTCTTTCAGCCAGACGTCTTGTCCTGGCTGAATAACAGTAACGATTATATTGCAAAGCCATTCGCATCCATTCTTCGTGAATTCGCATTTCGTGTGGATGATTCCTTCAAAATCGACGGAAATCGATGTCTCATCCAGCCAATCGTATTTTCATGGCTGAATAACAGTAACTATTGTATTGCGAAGTCCATCGCATCCATTCTTCGAGTATTCCCTAATAGTCTCGATCACTCCTTTATTATTGACCTAAATCGATGGATCTTTCAGCCAGAAGTCTTTTCATGACTGAATAACGGCACGATTGTATTGCAAAGCCATTCGCATCCAATCTTCTAGAACTCATTGCCGCCTTTATAACGCCTTCAATATCGACCTAAATTCGATGGATCTTTCAGACAGACGTCTTTTCAGGACTGAATAACAGTAAGGACAGTATTGCGACGCCATTCGCATCCATTTTTCGCGATTTCGTTTTTCGTGTGTGATTCCTTCAAAATCGACACAAATCGATGGATCATCTAGCCAATCGTCTTTTCAGGGCTGAATAACAGTAACGATTGTATTGCGAAGTCCATCGCATCCAGTCTTGGAGTATTCGCTATCAGTCTGGGTCACTCCATCATAATTGACCTAAATCGATGGGTCTTTCAGCCAGACGTCTTTTCATGACTGAATAACGGCAATTATTATATTGCAAAGCCATTCGCATCCAATCTTCTAGAACTCGTTTCCGCCTTTATAAATCCTTTAAAATCGACCTAAATTCGATGGATCTTTCAGCCAGACGTCTTTTTAGGACTGAACAACAGTAATGTCTGTATTGAGAAACCATTAGCATCCATTCTTCGTGAATTCGCATTTCGTGTGGATGATTCCTTCATAATCGACCCAAATCGATGTGTCATCCAGCCAATCGTCTTTCCAGGAATGAATAACAGTAACGATTGTATTGCGAATACCATTCGCATCTAATCTTCTAGAACGCGTTTCCGCCTTTATAAATCCTTTAAAATCGACCTAAATTCGATGGATCTTTCAGCCAGACGTCTTTTTAGGACTGAACAACAGTAATGTCTGTATTGAGAAACCATTAGCATCCATTCTTCGTGAATTCGCATTTCGTGTGGATGATTCCTTCAAAATCGACCGAAATCGATGTGTCATCCAGCCAATCGTATTTTCAGGGATGAATAACAGTAACGATTGTATTGCATTCTTTCTTCGAGTATTCAATATCACTCCATCATAATTGACCCAAATCGATGAGTCTTTCAGCCAGACGTCTTTTCATGGCTGAATAATGGTAACGATTGTATTGCAAAGCCATTCGCATCCAATCGTTGAGAATTTGCTTTCCGCTTTCCTTCAAAATCGCCATAAATCGATGGGTCATCCAGCCAATTGTCTTTTCATGGCTGATTAACAGTAACGATTGTATTGCAAACCCATTCGCATCCATTGTTCGCGAACTCGCTTTTCGTGTGGATGATTCCTTCAAAATCGAAACAAATCGATGGGTCATCTAGCCAATCGTCTTTTCAGGGCTGAATAACAATAACGATTGTATTGCGAAGTCCATCGCATCCATTCTTGGAGTATTCGCTATCAGTCTGGGTCACTCCATCATAATTGACCTAAATCGATGGGTCTTTCAGCCAGACGTCTTTTCATGACTGAATAACGGCAACGATTATATTGCAAACCCATTCGCATCCATTGTTCGCGAACTCGCTATCAGTCTGGGTCACTCGATCATTATTGACCTAAATCGATGGGTCTTTCAGCCAGTCGTCTTTTCATGGCTGAATAACAGTAACGATTTTATTGCAATGCCATTCGCATCCATTCTTCGTGAATTAGCATTTCGTGTGGATGATTCCTTCAAAATCGACCCAAATCGATGTGTCATCCAGCCAATCGTCTTTTCAGGGATGAATGACATTAACAGTATTGCGAAGTCCATCGCATCCATTCTTCGAGTATTCGATATCAGTCTGGATCACTCCTTCATAATTGACCTAAATCGATGTGTCTTTCAGCCAGACGTCTTTTCCTGGCTGAATAACCGTAACGATTGTATTGCAAAGCCATTCGCATCCATTCTTCGTGAATTAGCATTTCGTGTGGATGATTCCTTCAAAATCGACCCAAATCGATGTGTCATCCAGCCAATCGTCTGTTCATGGCTGAATAACAGTAACGATTGTATTGCAAAGGCATTCACATCCAATCGTTTAGGATTTGCTTTCCGCTTTCCTTCAAAATCGACATAAATTGATGTGCCATCCAGCCAATTGTCTTTTCATGGCTGAATAATAGTAACTATTGTATTGCGAAGTCCATCGCATCCATTCTTCGTGTATTCGCTATCAGTCTCGGTCACTCACTCCATCAGAATTGACCTAAATCGATGGGTCTTCTAGCCAGAAGTCTTTTCAGGACTGAAAAACAGTAAGGTCTGTATTGAGAAACCATTCGCATCCATTTTTCGCGAATTCCTTTTTCGGGTGTATGATTCTTTCAAAATCGACACAAATCGATGGGTCATACAGTCAATCGGCTTTTCACGACTGAATAACAGTAACCATTGTATTGCGAAGTCCATCGCATCCATTCTTCGAGTATTCGCTATCTGACTGGATCACTGTATCATAATTGACACCTAAATCGATGGGTCTTTCAGACAGACGTCTTTTCATGGCTGAATAACAGTAACGATTGTATTGCAAAGCCATTCGCATCCATTCTTCGTGAATTCGCATTTCGTGTGGATGATTCCTTCAAAATCGACCCAAATCGATGTGTCATCCAGCCAATCTTCCTTTCAGGGCTGAATAACAGTAACGATTTTATTGCAAAGCCATTCACATCCATTATTCGTGAATTCGCATTTCGTGTGGATGATTCCTTCAAAATCGACCCAAATCGATGTGTCATCCAGCCAATCGTCTTTTCAGGGATGAATAACATTAACTATAGTATTGCGAAGTCCATCGCATCCATTCTTCGAGTATTCGATATCAGTCTGGATCACTCCTTCATAATTGACCTAAATCGATGTGTCTTTCAGCCAGACGTCTTTTCCTGGCTGAATAACCGTAACGATTGTATTGCAAAGCCATTCGCATCCATTCTTCGTGAATTAGCATTTCGTGTGGATGATTCCTTCAAAATCGACCCAAATCGATGTGTCATCCAGCCAATCGTCTTTTCAGGGATGAATGACATTAACAGTATTGCGAAGTCCATCGCATCCATTCTTCGAGTATTCGATATCAGTCTGGATCACTCCTTCATAATTGACCTAAATCGATGTGTCTTTCAGCCAGACGTCTTTTCCTGGCTGAATAACCGTAACGATTGTATTGCAAAGCCTTTCGCATCCATTCTTCATGAATTCGCATTTCGTGTGGATGATTCCTTCATAATCGACCCAAATCGATGTGTCATCCAGCCAATCGTCTTTCCAGGCATGAATAACAGTAACGATTGTATTGCGAATACCATCGCATCCATTCTTCGAGTATTCGATATCAGTCTGGATCACTCCATCATAATTGACCTAAATCGATGGGTCTTTCAGCCAGACGTCTTTTCATGGCTGAATAACAGCAACGATTGTATTGCGATGCCATTCGCATCCAATCTTCTAGAACGCGTTTCCGCCTTTATAAATCCTTCAAAATCGACCTAAATTCGATGGATCTTTCAGCCAGACGTCTTTTCAGGACTGAATAACCATAATGTCAGTGTTGCGAAACCATTCGCATACATTTTTCACGAATTCGTTTTTCGTGTGTATGATTCATTCAAAATCGACACAAATCGATCGGTCATCCAGCCCATCGGCTTTTCAGGGCTGAATAACAGTAACCATTGTATTGCAAATCCATTCGCATCCATTCTTCGAGTATTCGATATCAGTCTGGATCACTCGACCATAATTGACCTAAATCGATGGGTCTTTCAGCCAGACGTCTGTTCATGGCTGAATAACAGTAACGATTGTATTGCAAAGGCATTCACATCCAATCGTTTAGGATTTGCTTTCCGCTTTCCTTCAAAATCGACATAAATTGATGTGCCATCCAGCCAATTGTCTTTTCATGGCTGAATAATAGTAACTATTGTATTGCGAAGTCCATCGCATCCATTCTTCGTGTATTCGCTATCAGTCTCGGTCACTCACTCCATCAGAATTGACCTAAATCGATGGGTCTTCTAGCCAGAAGTCTTTTCAGGACTGAAAAACAGTAATGTCTGTATTGAGAAACCATTCGCATCCATTTTTCGCGAATTCCTTTTTCGGGTGTATGATTCTTTCAAAATCGACACAAATCGATGGGTCATACAGTCAATCGGCTTTTCACGACTGAATAACAGTAACCATTGTATTGCGAAGTCCATCGCATCCATTCTTCGAGTATTCGCTATCTGACTGGATCACTGTATCATAATTGACACCTAAATCGATGGGTCTTTCAGACAGACGTCTTTTCATGGCTGAATAACAGTAACGATTGTATTGCAAAGCCATTCGCATCCATTCTTCGTGAATTCGCATTTCGTGTGGATGATTCCTTCAAAATCGACCCAAATCGATGTGTCATCCAGCCAATCTTCCTTTCAGGGCTGAATAACAGTAACGATTTTATTGCAAAGCCATTCACATCCATTATTCGTGAATTCGCATTTCGTGTGGATGATTCCTTCAAAATCGACCCAAATCGATGTGTCATCCAGCCAATCGTCTTTTCAGGGATGAATAACAGTAACGATTGTATTGCGAAGACCATCGCATCCATTCTTCGAGTATTCGATATCAGTCTGGATCACTCCATCATAATTGACCTAAATCAATGGGTCTTTCAGCTAGACGTCATATCATGGCTGAATAACGGTAACGATTGTATTGCAAAGCCATTCGAATCCAATCGTTGAGAATTTGCTTTCCGCTTTCCATCAAAATCGACATAAATCGGTGGGTCATCCAGCCAATTGTCTTTTCATGGCTGAATAACAGTAACTATTGTATTGCGAAGTCCATCGCATCCATTCTTCGAGTATTCCCTAATAGTCTGGATCACTCCTTTATTATTGACCTAAATCGATGGATCTTTCAGCCAGACGTCTTTTCATGACTGAATAACGGCAACGAGTGTATTGCAAAGCCATTCGCATCCAATCTTCTAGAACTCATTGCCGCCTTTATAACGCCTTCAATATCGACCTAAATTCGATGGATCTTTCAGACAGACGTCTTTTCAGGACTGAACAACAGTAATGTCTGTATTGAGAAACCATTCTTCGCGAATTCGCATTTCGTGTGGATGATTCCTTCATAATCGACCCAAATCGATGTGTCATCCAGCCAATCGTCTTTCCAGGAATGAATAACAGTAACGATTGTATTGCGAATACCATCGCATCCATTCTTCGAGTATTCGATATCAGTCTGGATCACTGCATCATAATTGACCTAAATCGATGGGTCTTTCAGCCAGACGTCTTTTCATGGCTGAATAACAGCAACGATTGTATTGCGATGCCATTCGCATCCAATCTTCTAGAACGCGTTTCCGCCTTTATAAATCCTTCAAAATCGACCTAAATTCGATGGATCTTTCAGCCAGACGTCTTTTCAGGACTGAATAACAGTAATGTCAGTGTTGCGAAACCATTCGCATACATTTTTCACGAATTCGTTTTTCGTGTGTATGATTCATTCAAAATCGACACAAATCGATCGGTCATCCAGCCCATCGGCTTTTCAGGGCTGAATAACAGTAACCATTGTATTGCAAAGCCATTCGCATCCATTCTTCGAGTATTCGATATCAGTCTGGATCACTCGACCATAATTGACCTAAATCGATGGGTCTTTCAGCCAGACGTCTGTTCATGGCTGAATAACAGTAACGATTGTATTGCAAAGGCATTCACATCCAATCGTTGAGGATTTGCTTTCCGCTTTCCTTCAAAATCGACATAAATTGATGTGCCATCCAGCCAATTGTCTTTTCATGGCTGAATAATAGTAACTATTGTATTGCGAAGTCCATCGCATCCATTCTTGGAGTATTCGCTATCAGTCTGGATCAATCCTTCATAATTGATCTAAATCGATGGGTCTTTCAGCCAGACGTCTTGTCCTGGCTGAATAACAGTAACGATTATATTGCAAAGCCATTCGCATCCATTCTTCGTGAATTCGCATTTCGTGTGGATGATTCCTTCAAAATCGACGGAAATCGATGTGTCATCCAGCCAATCGTATTTTCATGGCTGAATAACAGTAACTATTGTATTGCGAAGTCCATCGCATCCATTCTTCGAGTATTCCCTAATAGTCTCGATCACTCCTTTATTATTGACCTAAATCGATGGATCTTTCAGCCAGAAGTCTTTTCATGACTGAATAACGGCACGATTGTATTGCAAAGCCATTCGCATCCAATCTTCTAGAACTCATTGCCGCCTTTATAACGCCTTCAATATCGACCTAAATTCGATGGATCTTTCAGACAGACGTCTTTTCAGGACTGAATAACAGTAAGGACAGTATTGCGACGCCATTCGCATCCATTTTTCGCGATTTCGTTTTTCGTGTGTGATTCCTTCAAAATCGACACAAATCGATGGATCATCTAGCCAATCGTCTTTTCAGGGCTGAATAACAGTAACGATTGTATTGCGAAGTCCATCGCATCCAGTCTTGGAGTATTCGCTATCAGTCTGGGTCACTCCATCATAATTGACCTAAATCGATGGGTCTTTCAGCCAGACGTCTTTTCATGACTGAATAACGGCAATTATTATATTGCAAAGCCATTCGCATCCAATCTTCTAGAACTCGTTTCCGCCTTTATAAATCCTTTAAAATCGACCTAAATTCGATGGATCTTTCAGCCAGACGTCTTTTTAGGACTGAACAACAGTAATGTCTGTATTGAGAAACCATTAGCATCCATTCTTCGTGAATTCGCATTTCGTGTGGATGATTCCTTCATAATCGACCCAAATCGATGTGTCATCCAGCCAATCGTCTTTCCAGGAATGAATAACAGTAACGATTGTATTGCGAATACCATTCGCATCTAATCTTCTAGAACGCGTTTCCGCCTTTATAAATCCTTTAAAATCGACCTAAATTCGATGGATCTTTCAGCCAGACGTCTTTTTAGGACTGAACAACAGTAATGTCTGTATTGAGAAACCATTAGCATCCATTCTTCGTGAATTCGCATTTCGTGTGGATGATTCCTTCAAAATCGACCGAAATCGATGTGTCATCCAGCCAATCGTATTTTCAGGGATGAATAACAGTAACGATTGTATTGCATTCTTTCTTCGAGTATTCAATATCACTCCATCATAATTGACCCAAATCGATGAGTCTTTCAGCCAGACGTCTTTTCATGGCTGAATAATGGTAACGATTGTATTGCAAAGCCATTCGCATCCAATCGTTGAGAATTTGCTTTCCGCTTTCCTTCAAAATCGCCATAAATCGATGGGTCATCCAGCCAATTGTCTTTTCATGGCTGATTAACAGTAACGATTGTATTGCAAACCCATTCGCATCCATTGTTCGCGAACTCGCTTTTCGTGTGGATGATTCCTTCAAAATCGAAACAAATCGATGGGTCATCTAGCCAATCGTCTTTTCAGGGCTGAATAACAATAACGATTGTATTGCGAAGTCCATCGCATCCATTCTTGGAGTATTCGCTATCAGTCTGGGTCACTCCATCATAATTGACCTAAATCGATGGGTCTTTCAGCCAGACGTCTTTTCATGACTGAATAACGGCAACGATTATATTGCAAACCCATTCGCATCCATTGTTCGCGAACTCGCTATCAGTCTGGGTCACTCGATCATTATTGACCTAAATCGATGGGTCTTTCAGCCAGTCGTCTTTTCATGGCTGAATAACAGTAACGATTTTATTGCAATGCCATTCGCATCCATTCTTCGTGAATTAGCATTTCGTGTGGATGATTCCTTCAAAATCGACCCAAATCGATGTGTCATCCAATCAATCGTCTTTTCAGGGATGAATGACATTAACAGTATTGCGAAGTCCATCGCATCCATTCTTCGAGTATTCGATATCAGTCTGGATCACTCCTTCATAATTGACCTAAATCGATGTGTCTTTCAGCCAGACGTCTTTTCCTGGCTGAATAACCGTAACGATTGTATTGCAAAGCCATTCGCATCCATTCTTCGTGAATTAGCATTTCGTGTGGATGATTCCTTCAAAATCGACCCAAATCGATGTGTCATCCAGCCAATCGTCTGTTCATGGCTGAATAACAGTAACGATTGTATTGCAAAGGCATTCACATCCAATCGTTTAGGATTTGCTTTCCGCTTTCCTTCAAAATCGACATAAATTGATGTGCCATCCAGCCAATTGTCTTTTCATGGCTGAATAATAGTAACTATTGTATTGCGAAGTCCATCGCATCCATTCTTCGTGTATTCGCTATCAGTCTCGGTCACTCACTCCATCAGAATTGACCTAAATCGATGGGTCTTCTAGCCAGAAGTCTTTTCAGGACTGAAAAACAGTAAGGTCTGTATTGAGAAACCATTCGCATCCATTTTTCGCGAATTCCTTTTTCGGGTGTATGATTCTTTCAAAATCGACACAAATCGATGGGTCATACAGTCAATCGGCTTTTCACGACTGAATAACAGTAACCATTGTATTGCGAAGTCCATCGCATCCATTCTTCGAGTATTCGCTATCTGACTGGATCACTGTATCATAATTGACACCTAAATCGATGGGTCTTTCAGACAGACGTCTTTTCATGGCTGAATAACAGTAACGATTGTATTGCAAAGCCATTCGCATCCATTCTTCGTGAATTCGCATTTCGTGTGGATGATTCCTTCAAAATCGACCCAAATCGATGTGTCATCCAGCCAATCTTCCTTTCAGGGCTGAATAACAGTAACGATTTTATTGCAAAGCCATTCACATCCATTATTCGTGAATTCGCATTTCGTGTGGATGATTCCTTCAAAATCGACCCAAATCGATGTGTCATCCAGCCAATCGTCTTTTCAGGGATGAATAACATTAACTATAGTATTGCGAAGTCCATCGCATCCATTCTTCGAGTATTCGATATCAGTCTGGATCACTCCTTCATAATTGACCTAAATCGATGTGTCTTTCAGCCAGACGTCTTTTCCTGGCTGAATAACCGTAACGATTGTATTGCAAAGCCATTCGCATCCATTCTTCGTGAATTAGCATTTCGTGTGGATGATTCCTTCAAAATCGACCCAAATCGATGTGTCATCCAGCCAATCGTCTTTTCAGGGATGAATAACATTAACTATAGTATTGCGAATACCATCGCATCCATTCTTCGAGTATTCGATATCAGTCTGGATCACTCCATCATAATTGACCTAAATCGATGGGTCTTTCAGTCAGACGTCTTTTCATGGCTGAATAACAGCAACGATTGTATTGCGATGCCATTCGCATCCAATCTTCTAGAACGCGTTTCCGCCTTTATAAATCCTTCAAAATCGACCTAAATTCGATGGATCTTTCAGCCAGACGTCTTTTCAGGACTGAATAACAGTAATGTCAGTGTTGCGAAACCATTCGCATACATTCTTCACGAATTCGTTTTTCGTGTGTATGATTCATTCAAAATCGACACAAATCGATCGGTCATCCAGCCCATCGGCTTTTCAGGGCTGAATAACAGTAACCATTGCATTGCAAAGCCATTCGCATCCATTCTTCGAGTATTCGATATCAGTCTGGATCACTCTACCATAATTGACCTAAATCGATGGGTCTTTCAGCCAGACGTCTGTTCATGGCTGAATAACAGTAACGATTGTATTGCAAAGGCATTCACATCCAATCGTTGAGGATTTGCTTTCCGCTTTCCTTCAAAATCGACATAAATTGATGTGCCATCCAGCCAATTGTGTTTTCATGGCTGAATAATAGTAACTATTGTATTGCGAAGTCCATCGCATCCATTCTTGGAGTATTCGCTATCAGTCTGGGTCACTCCATCATAATTGACCTAAATCGATGGGTCTTTTAGCCAGACGTCTTTTCATGACTGAATAACGGCAACGATTATATTGCAAAGCCAATCGCATCCAATCTTCTAGAACTCGTTTCCGCCTTTATAAATCCTTCAAAATCGACCTAAATTCGATGGATCTTTCAGCCAGACGTCTTTTTAGGACTGAACAACAGTAATGTATGTATTGAGAAACCATTAGCATCCATTCTTCGTGAATTCGCATTTCGTGTGGATGATTCCTTCAAAATCGACCCAAATGGATGTGTCATCCAGCCAATCGTCTTTTCAGGGATGAATAACAGTAACGATTGTATTGCAAACCCATTCGCATCCATTGGTCGCGAACTCGCTTTTCGTGTGGATGATTCCTTCAAAATCGACCCAAATCGATGTGTCATCCAGCCAATCGTCTTTTCAGGGATGAATAACAGTAACTATAGTATTGCGAAGTCCATCGCATCCATTCTTCGAGTATTCGATATCAGTCTGGATCACTCCTTCATAATTGACCTAAATCGATGTGTCTTTCAGCCAGACGTCTGTTCCTGGCTGAATAACCGTAACGATTGTATTGCAAAGCCTTTCGCATCCATTCTTCGTGAATTCGCATTTCGTGTGGATGATTCCTTCAAAATCGACCCAAATCGATTTGTCATCCAGACAATTGTCTTTCCAGGAATGAATAACAGTAACGATTGTATTGCGAATACCATCGCATCCATTCTTCGAGTATTCGATATCAGTCTGGGTCACTCCATCATAATTGACCTAAATCGATGGGTCTTTCAGCCAGACGTCTTTTCATGGCTGAATATCAGCAAATATTGTATTGCAAAGCCATTCGCATCAAATCTTCTAGATTTCGTTTCCGCCTTTATAAATCCTTTAAAATCGACCTAAATTCGATGGATCTTTCAGCCAGACGTCTTTTTAGTACTGAACAACAGTAATGTCTGTATTGAGAAACCATTAGCATCCATTCTTCGTGAATTCGCATTTCGTGTGGATGATTCCTTCAAAATCGACCCAAATCGATGTGTCATCCAGCCAATTGTCTTTCCAGGAATGAATAACAGTAACGATTGTATTGCGAATTCCATCGCGTCCTTTCTTCGAGTATTCGATATCAGTCTGGATCACTCCATCATAATTGACCTAAATCGATGGGTCTTTCACCCAGACGTTTTTTCATGGCTGAATAACGGTAACGATTATATTGCAAAGCTATTCGCATCCAATCTTCTAGAACTCGTTTCCGCCTTTATAAATCCTTCAAAATCGACTTAAATTCGATGGATCGTTCAGCCAGACGTCTTTTCAGGACTGAATAACAGTAATGTCTCTATTGCGAAATCATTCGCATCCATTTCTCACGAATTCATTTTTCGTGTGTATGATTCATTCTACATCCACACAAATCGACGGGTCATCCAGCCAATCGGCTTTTTAGGGCTGAATAACAGTAACCATTGTATTGCAAAGCCATTCGCATCCATTCTTCGATTATTCGATATCAGTCTGGATCACTCCATCATAATTGACCTAAATCGATGGTTCTTTCAGCCAGACGTCTTTTCATGGCTGAATAACGGTAACGATTGTATTGCGAAGTTCATCGCATACTTTCTTCGAGCATTCAATATCAGTCTGGATCACTCCATCATAATTGATCTAAATCGATGGGTCTTTCAGCCAGACGTCTTTTCCTGGCTGAATAACAGTAACGATTATATTGCAAAGCCATTCGCATCCATTCTTCGTGAATTCGCATTTCGTATGTGCGATTCCTTCAAAATCAACCCAAATCGATGTGTCATCCAGCCAATCGTCTTTTCAGGGATAAATAACAATAACGATTGTATTACGAAGTCCATCGCATCCATTCTTCGAGTACTCGATATTATTCTGGATCTCTCAATCATAATTGACCTAAATCGATGGGTGTTTCAGCCAGACGTCATTTCATGGCTGAATAACGGTAACGACTGTATTGCAAAGCCATTCGCATCCAATCATTGAGAATTTGCTTTCCGCTTTCCATCAAAATCGACATAAATCGATGGGTCATCCAGCCAATTGTCTTTTCATGGCTGAATAACAGTAACCATTGTATTGCGAAGTCCATCGCATCCATTCTTCGAGTATTCCCTAATAGTCTGGATCACTCCTTTATTATTGACCTAAATCGATGGATCTTTCAGCCAGAAGTCTTTTCATGACTGAATAACGGCACGATTGTATTGCAAAGCCATTCGCATCCAATCTTCTAGAACTCATTGCCGCCTTTATAACGCCTTCAATATCGACCTAAATTCGATGGATCTTTCAGACAGACGTCTTTTCAGGACTGAATAACAGTAAGGACAGTATTGCGACGCCATTCGCATCCATTTTTCGCGATTTCGTTTTTCGTGTGTGATTCCTTCAGCATCGACACAAATCGATGGGTCATCTAGCCAATCGTCTTTTCAGGGCTGAATAACAATAACGATTGTATTGCGAAGTCCATCGCATCCAGTCTTGAAGTATTCGCTATCAGTCTGGGTCACTCCATCATAATTGACCTAAATCGATGGGTCTTTCAGCCAGACGTCTTTTCATGACTGAATAACGGCAATGATTATATTGCAAAGC
Organism: Ephialtes manifestator; assembly: GCA_963970395.1. Lineage (NCBI taxonomy): Eukaryota > Metazoa > Arthropoda > Insecta > Hymenoptera > Ichneumonidae > Ephialtes > Ephialtes manifestator. Next base: position 20,671,446 of record OZ019968.1, read on the forward strand.
CATTCGCATCCAATCGTTGAGAATTTGCTTTCCGCTTTCCTTCAAAATCGCCATAAATCGATGGGTCATCCAGCCAATTGTCTTTTCATGGCTGATTAACAGTAACGATTGTATTGCAAAGCCATTCGCATCCAATCTTCTAGAACTCATTGCCGCCTTTATAACGCCTTCAATATCGACCTAAATTCGATGGATCGTTCAGACAGACGTCTTTTCAGGACTGAATAACAGTAAGGACAGTATTGCGACGCCATTCGCATCCATTGTTCGCGAACTCGCTTTTCGTGCGGATGATTCCTTCAAAATCGACCCAAATCGATTTGTCATCCAGCCAATTGTCTTTCCAGGAATGAATAACAGTAACGATTGTATTGCGAATGCCATCGCATCCATTCTTCGAGTATTCGATATCAGTCTGGGTCACTCCATCATAATTGACCTAAATCGATGGGTCTTTCAGCCAGACGTCTTTTCATGGCTGAATATCAGCAAAGATTGTATTGCAAAGCCATTCGCATCCAATCTTCTAGATTTCGTTTCCGCCTTTATAAATCTTTTAAAATCGACCTAAATTCGATGGATCTTACAGCCAGACGTCTTTTTAGTACTGAACAACAGTAATGTCTGTATTGAGAAACCATTAGCATCCATTCTTCGTGAATTCGCATTTCGTGTGGATGATTCCTTCATAATCGACCCAAATCGATGTGTCATCCAGCCAATCGTCTTTCCAGGAATGAATAACAGTAACTATTGTATTGCGAATACCATTCGCATCTAATCTTCTAGAACGCGTTTCCGCCTTTATAGATCCTTCAAAATCGACCAAAATTCGATGGATCTTTCAGCCAGACGTCTTTTCAGGACTGAATAACAGTAATGTCAGTGTTGCGAAACCATTCGCATACATTTTTCACGAATTCGTTTTTCGTGTGTATGATTCATTCAAAATCGACACAAATCGATCGGTCATCCAGCCCATCGGCTTTTCAGGGCTGAATAACAGTAACCATTGTATTGCAAAGCCATTCGCATCCATTCTTCGAGTATTCGATATCAGTCTGGATCACTCGACCATAATTGACCTAAATCGATGGGTCTTTCAGCCAGACGTCTGTTCATGGCTGAATAACAGTAACGATTGTATTGCAAAGGCATTCACATCCAATCGTTGAGGATTTGCTTTCCGCTTTCCTTCAAAATCGACATAAATTGATGTGCAATCCAGCCAATTGTCTTTTCATGGCTGAATAATAGTAACTATTGTATTGCGAAGTCCATCGCATCCATTCTTCGTGTATTCGCTATCAGTCTCGGTCACTCACTCCATCATAATTGACCTAAATCGATGGGTCTTCTAGCCAGAAGTCTTTTCAGGACTGAAAAACAGTAATGTCTGTATTGAGAAACCATTCGCATCCATTTTTCGCGAATTCCTTTTTCGGGTGTATGATTCTTTCAAAATCGACCCAAATCGATGGGTCATACAGCCAATCGGCTTTTCACGGCAGAATAACAGTAACCATTGTATTGCGAAGTCCATCGCATCCATTCTTCGAGTATTCGCTATCTGTCTGGATCACTGTATCATAATTGACACCTAAATCGATGGGTCTTTCAGACAGACGTCTTTTCATGGCTGAATAACAGTAACGATTGTATTGCAAAGCCATTCGCATCCATTCTTCGTGAATTCGCATTTCGTGTGGATGATTCCTTCAAAATCGACCCAAATCGATGTGTCATCCAGCCAATCTTCCTTTCAGGGCTGAATAACAGTAACGATTTTATTGCAAAGCCATTCACATCCATTATTCGTGAATTCGCATTTCGTGTGGATGATTCCTTCAAAATCGACCCAAATCGATGTGTCATCCAGCCAATCGTCTTTTCAGGGATGAATAACAGTAACGATTGTATTGCGAAGACCATCGCATCCATTCTTCGAGTATTCGATATCAGTCTGGATCACTCCATCATAATTGACCTAAATCAATGGGTCTTTCAGCTAGACGTCATATCATGGCTGAATAACGGTAACGATTGTATTGCAAAGCCATTCGAATCCAATCGTTGAGAATTTGCTTTCCGCTTTCCATCAAAATCGACATAAATCGGTGGGTCATCCAGCCAATTGTCTTTTCATGGCTGAATAACAGTAACTATTGTATTGCGAAGTCCATCGCATCCATTCTTCGAGTATTCCCTAATAGTCTGGATCACTCCTTTATTATTGACCTAAATCGATGGATCTTTCAGCCAGACGTCTTTTCATGACTGAATAACGGCAACGAGTGTATTGCAAAGCCATTCGCATCCAATCTTCTAGAACTCATTGCCGCCTTTATAACGCCTTCAATATCGACCTAAATTCGATGGATCTTTCAGACAGACGTCTTTTCAGGACTGAACAACAGTAATGTCTGTATTGAGAAACCATTCTTCGCGAATTCGCATTTCGTGTGGATGATTCCTTCATAATCGACCCAAATCGATGTGTCATCCAGCCAATCGTCTTTCCAGGAATGAATAACAGTAACGATTGTATTGCGAATACCATCGCATCCATTCTTCGAGTATTCGATATCAGTCTGGATCACTCCATCATAATTGACCTAAATCGATGGGTCTTTCAGCCAGACGTCTTTTCTTGGCTGAATAACAGCAACGATTGTATTGCGATGCCATTCGCATCCAATCTTCTAGAACGCGTTTCCGCCTTTATAAATCCTTCAAAATCGACCTAAATTCGATGGATCTTTCAGCCAGACGTCTTTTCAGGACTGAATAACAGTAATGTCAGTGTTGCGAAACCATTCGCATACATTTTTCACGAATTCGTTTTTCGTGTGTATGATTCATTCAAAATCGACACAAATCGATCGGTCATCCAGCCCATCGGCTTTTCAGGGCTGAATAACAGTAACCATTGTATTGCAAAGCCATTCGCATCCATTCTTCGAGTATTCGATATCAGTCTGGATCACTCGACCATAATTGACCTAAATCGATGGGTCTTTCAGCCAGACGTCTGTTCATGGCTGAATAACAGTAACGATTGTATTGCAAAGGCATTCACATCCAATCGTTGAGGATTTGCTTTCCGCTTTCCTTCAAAATGGACATAAATTGATGTGCCATCCAGCCAATTGTCTTTTCATGGCTGAATAATAGTAACTATTGTATTGCGAAGTCCATCGCATCCATTCTTGGAGTATTCGCTATCAGTCTGGATCAATCCTTCATAATTGATCTAAATCGATGGGTCTTTCAGCCAGACGTCTTGTCCTGGCTGAATAACAGTAACGATTATATTGCAAAGCCATTCGCATCCATTCTTCGTGAATTCGCATTTCGTGTGGATGATTCCTTCAAAATCGACGGAAATCGATGTGTCATCCAGCCAATCGTATTTTCATGGCTGAATAACAGTAACTATTGTATTGCGAAGTCCATCGCATCCATTCTTCGAGTATTCGATATCAGTCTGGATCACTCCATCATAATTGACCTAAATCAATGGGTCTTTCAGCTAGACGTCATATCATGGCTGAATAACGGTAACGATTGTATTGCAAATCCATTCGAATCCAATCGTTGAGAATTTGCTTTCCGCTTTCCATCAAAATCGACATAAATCGATGGGTCATCCAGCCAATTGTCTTTTCATGGCTGAATAACAGTAACTATTGTATTGCGAAGTCCATCGCATCCATTCTTCGAGTATTCCCTAATAGTCTGGATCACTCCTTTATTATTGACCTAAATCGATGGGTCTTTCAGCCAGACGTCTGTTCATGGCTGAATAACAGTAACGATTGTATTGCAAAGGCATTCACATCCAATCGTTGAGGATTTGCTTTCCGCTTTCCTTCAAAATCGACATAAATTGATGTGCCATCCAGCCAATTGTCTTTTCATGGCTGAATAATAGTAACTATTGTATTGCGAAGTCCATCGCATCCATTCTTGGAGTATTCGCTATCAGTCTGGATCAATCCTTCATAATTGATCTAAATCGATGGGTCTTTCAGCCAGACGTCTTGTCCTGGCTGAATAACAGTAACGATTATATTGCAAAGCCATTCGCATCCATTCTTCGTGAATTCGCATTTCGTGTGGATGATTCCTTCAAAATCGACGGAAATCGATGTGTCATCCAGCCAATCGTATTTTCATGGCTGAATAACAGTAACTATTGTATTGCGAAGTCCATCGCATCCATTCTTCGAGTATTCCCTAATAGTCTCGATCACTCCTTTATTATTGACCTAAATCGATGGATCTTTCAGCCAGAAGTCTTTTCATGACTGAATAACGGCACGATTGTATTGCAAAGCCATTCGCATCCAATCTTCTAGAACTCATTGCCGCCTTTATAACGCCTTCAATATCGACCTAAATTCGATGGATCTTTCAGACAGACGTCTTTTCAGGACTGAATAACAGTAAGGACAGTATTGCGACGCCATTCGCATCCATTTTTCGCGATTTCGTTTTTCGTGTGTGATTCCTTCAAAATCGACACAAATCGATGGATCATCTAGCCAATCGTCTTTTCAGGGCTGAATAACAGTAACGATTGTATTGCGAAGTCCATCGCATCCAGTCTTGGAGTATTCGCTATCAGTCTGGGTCACTCCATCATAATTGACCTAAATCGATGGGTCTTTCAGCCAGACGTCTTTTCATGACTGAATAACGGCAATTATTATATTGCAAAGCCATTCGCATCCAATCTTCTAGAACTCGTTTCCGCCTTTATAAATCCTTTAAAATCGACCTAAATTCGATGGATCTTTCAGCCAGAGGTCTTTTTAGGACTGAACAACAGTAATGTCTGTATTGAGAAACCATTAGCATCCATTCTTCGTGAATTCGCATTTCGTGTGGATGATTCCTTCATAATCGACCCAAATCGATGTGTCATCCAGCCAATCGTCTTTCCAGGAATGAATAACAGTAACGATTGTATTGCGAATACCATTCGCATCTAATCTTCTAGAACGCGTTTCCGCCTTTATAAATCCTTTAAAATCGACCTAAATTCGATGGATCTTTCAGCCAGACGTCTTTTTAGGACTGAACAACAGTAATGTCTGTATTGAGAAACCATTAGCATCCATTCTTCGTGAATTCGCATTTCGTGTGGATGATTCCTTCAAAATCGACCGAAATCGATGTGTCATCCAGCCAATCGTATTTTCAGGGATGAATAACAGTAACGATTGTATTGCATCCTTTCTTCGAGTATTCAATATCACTCCATCATAATTGACCCAAATCGATGAGTCTTTCAGCCAGACGTCTTTTCATGGCTGAATAATGGTAACGATTGTATTGCAAAGCCATTCGCATCCAATCGTTGAGAATTTGCTTTCCGCTTTCCTTCAAAATCGCCATAAATCGATGGGTCATCCAGCCAATTGTCTTTTCATGGCTGATTAACAGTAACGATTGTATTGCAAACCCATTCGCATCCATTGTTCGCGAACTCGCTTTTCGTGTGGATGATTCCTTCAAAATCGAAACAAATCGATGGGTCATCTAGCCAATCGTCTTTTCAGGGCTGCATAACAATAACGATTGTATTGCGAAGTCCATCGCATCCATTCTTGGAGTATTCGCTATCAGTCTGGGTCACTCCATCATAATTGACCTAAATCGATGGGTCTTTCAGCCAGACGTCTTTTCATGACTGAATAACGGCAACGATTATATTGCAAACCCATTCGCATCCATTGTTCGCGAACTCGCTATCAGTCTGGGTCACTCGATCATTATTGACCTAAATCGATGGGTCTTTCAGCCAGTCGTCTTTTCATGGCTGAATAACAGTAACGATTTTATTGCAATGCCATTCGCATCCATTCTTCGTGAATTAGCATTTCGTGTGGATGATTCCTTCAAAATCGACCCAAATCGATGTGTCATCCAGCCAATCGTCTTTTCAGGGATGAATAACATTAACTATAGTATTGCGAAGTCCATCGCATCCATTCTTCGAGTATTCGATATCAGTCTGGATCACTCCTTCATAATTGACCTAAATCGATGTGTCTTTCAGCCAGACGTCTTTTCCTGGCTGAATAACCGTAACGATTGTATTGCAAAGCCATTCGCATCCATTCTTCGTGAATTAGCATTTCGTGTGGATGATTCCTTCAAAATCGACCCAAATCGATGTGTCATCCAGCCAATCGTCTTTTCAGGGATGAATAACATTAACTATAGTATTGCGAATACCATCGCATCCATTCTTCGAGTATTCGATATCAGTCTGGATCACTCCATCATAATTGACCTAAATCGATGGATCTTTCAGTCAGACGTCTTTTCATGGCTGAATAACAGCAACGATTGTATTGCGATGCCATTCGCATCCAATCTTCTAGAACGCGTTTCCGCCTTTATAAATCCTTCAAAATCGACCTAAATTCGATGGATCTTTCAGCCAGACGTCTTTTCAGGACTGAATAACAGTAATGTCAGTGTTGCGAAACCATTCGCATACATTCTTCACGAATGCGTTTTTCGTGTGTATGATTCATTCAAAATCGACACAAATCGATCGGTCATCCAGCCCATCGGCTTTTCAGGGCTGAATAACAGTAACCATTGTATTGCAAAGCCATTCGCATCCATTCTTCGAGTATTCGATATCAGTCTGGATCACTCGACCATAATTGACCTAAATCGATGGGTCTTTCAGCCAGACGTCTGTTCATGGCTGAATAACAGTAACGATTGTATTGCAAAGGCATTCACATCCAATCGTTGAGGATTTGCTTTCCGCTTTCCTTCAAAATGGACATAAATTGATGTGCCATCCAGCCAATTGTCTTTTCATGGCTGAATAATAGTAACTATTGTATTGCGAAGTCCATCGCATCCATTCTTGGAGTATTCGCTATCAGTCTGGATCAATCCTTCATAATTGATCTAAATCGATGGGTCTTTCAGCCAGACGTCTTGTCCTGGCTGAATAACAGTAACGATTATATTGCAAAGCCATTCGCATCCATTCTTCGTGAATTCGCATTTCGTGTGGATGATTCCTTCAAAATCGACGGAAATCGATGTGTCATCCAGCCAATCGTATTTTCATGGCTGAATAACAGTAACTATTGTATTGCGAAGTCCATCGCATCCATTCTTCGAGTATTCGATATCAGTCTGGATCACTCCATCATAATTGACCTAAATCAATGGGTCTTTCAGCTAGACGTCATATCATGGCTGAATAACGGTAACGATTGTATTGCAAATCCATTCGAATCCAATCGTTGAGAATTTGCTTTCCGCTTTCCATCAAAATCGACATAAATCGATGGGTCATCCAGCCAATTGTCTTTTCATGGCTGAATAACAGTAACTATTGTATTGCGAAGTCCATCGCATCCATTCTTCGAGTATTCCCTAATAGTCTGGATCACTCCTTTATTATTGACCTAAATCGATGGGTCTTTCAGCCAGACGTCTGTTCATGGCTGAATAACAGTAACGATTGTATTGCAAAGGCATTCACATCCAATCGTTGAGGATTTGCTTTCCGCTTTCCTTCAAAATCGACATAAATTGATGTGCCATCCAGCCAATTGTCTTTTCATGGCTGAATAATAGTAACTATTGTATTGCGAAGTCCATCGCATCCATTCTTGGAGTATTCGCTATCAGTCTGGATCAATCCTTCATAATTGATCTAAATCGATGGGTCTTTCAGCCAGACGTCTTGACCTGGCTGAATAACAGTAACGATTATATTGCAAAGCCATTCGCATCCATTCTTCGTGAATTCGCATTTCGTGTGGATGATTCCTTCAAAATCGACGGAAATCGATGTGTCATCCAGCCAATCGTATTTTCATGGCTGAATAACAGTAACTATTGTATTGCGAAGTCCATCGCATCCATTCTTCGAGTATTCCCTAATAGTCTCGATCACTCCTTTATTATTGACCTAAATCGATGGATCTTTCAGCCAGAAGTCTTTTCATGACTGAATAACGGCACGATTGTATTGCAAAGCCATTCGCATCCAATCTTCTAGAACTCATTGCCGCCTTTATAACGCCTTCAATATCGACCTAAATTCGATGGATCTTTCAGACAGACGTCTTTTCAGGACTGAATAACAGTAAGGACAGTATTGCGACGCCATTCGCATCCATTTTTCGCGATTTCGTTTTTCGTGTGTGATTCCTTCAAAATCGACACAAATCGATGGATCATCTAGCCAATCGTCTTTTCAGGGCTGAATAACAGTAACGATTGTATTGCGAAGTCCATCGCATCCAGTCTTGGAGTATTCGCTATCAGTCTGGGTCACTCCATCATAATTGACCTAAATCGATGGGTCTTTCAGCCAGACGTCTTTTCATGACTGAATAACGGCAATTATTATATTGCAAAGCCATTCGCATCCAATCTTCTAGAACTCGTTTCCGCCTTTATAAATCCTTTAAAATCGACCTAAATTCGATGGATCTTTCAGCCAGAGGTCTTTTTAGGACTGAACAACAGTAATGTCTGTATTGAGAAACCATTAGCATCCATTCTTCGTGAATTCGCATTTCGTGTGGATGATTCCTTCATAATCGACCCAAATCGATGTGTCATCCAGCCAATCGTCTTTCCAGGAATGAATAACAGTAACGATTGTATTGCGAATACCATTCGCATCTAATCTTCTAGAACGCGTTTCCGCCTTTATAAATCCTTTAAAATCGACCTAAATTCGATGGATCTTTCAGCCAGACGTCTTTTTAGGACTGAACAACAGTAATGTCTGTATTGAGAAACCATTAGCATCCATTCTTCGTGAATTCGCATTTCGTGTGGATGATTCCTTCAAAATCGACCGAAATCGATGTGTCATCCAGCCAATCGTATTTTCAGGGATGAATAACAGTAACGATTGTATTGCATCCTTTCTTCGAGTATTCAATATCACTCCATCATAATTGACCCAAATCGATGAGTCTTTCAGCCAGACGTCTTTTCATGGCTGAATAATGGTAACGATTGTATTGCAAAGCCATTCGCATCCAATCGTTGAGAATTTGCTTTCCGCTTTCCTTCAAAATCGCCATAAATCGATGGGTCATCCAGCCAATTGTCTTTTCATGGCTGATTAACAGTAACGATTGTATTGCAAACCCATTCGCATCCATTGTTCGCGAACTCGCTTTTCGTGTGGATGATTCCTTCAAAATCGAAACAAATCGATGGGTCATCTAGCCAATCGTCTTTTCAGGGCTGCATAACAATAACGATTGTATTGCGAAGTCCATCGCATCCATTCTTGGAGTATTCGCTATCAGTCTGGGTCACTCCATCATAATTGACCTAAATCGATGGGTCTTTCAGCCAGACGTCTTTTCATGACTGAATAACGGCAACGATTATATTGCAAACCCATTCGCATCCATTGTTCGCGAACTCGCTATCAGTCTGGGTCACTCGATCATTATTGACCTAAATCGATGGGTCTTTCAGCCAGTCGTCTTTTCATGGCTGAATAACAGTAACGATTTTATTGCAATGCCATTCGCATCCATTCTTCGTGAATTAGCATTTCGTGTGGATGATTCCTTCAAAATCGACCCAAATCGATGTGTCATCCAGCCAATCGTCTTTTCAGGGATGAATAACATTAACTATAGTATTGCGAAGTCCATCGCATCCATTCTTCGAGTATTCGATATCAGTCTGGATCACTCCTTCATAATTGACCTAAATCGATGTGTCTTTCAGCCAGACGTCTTTTCCTGGCTGAATAACCGTAACGATTGTATTGCAAAGCCATTCGCATCCATTCTTCGTGAATTAGCATTTCGTGTGGATGATTCCTTCAAAATCGACCCAAATCGATGTGTCATCCAGCCAATCGTCTTTTCAGGGATGAATAACATTAACTATAGTATTGCGAATACCATCGCATCCATTCTTCGAGTATTCGATATCAGTCTGGATCACTCCATCATAATTGACCTAAATCGATGGATCTTTCAGTCAGACGTCTTTTCATGGCTGAATAACAGCAACGATTGTATTGCGATGCCATTCGCATCCAATCTTCTAGAACGCGTTTCCGCCTTTATAAATCCTTCAAAATCGACCTAAATTCGATGGATCTTTCAGCCAGACGTCTTTTCAGGACTGAATAACAGTAATGTCAGTGTTGCGAAACCATTCGCATACATTCTTCACGAATGCGTTTTTCGTGTGTATGATTCATTCAAAATCGACACAAATCGATCGGTCATCCAGCCCATCGGCTTTTCAGGGCTGAATAACAGTAACCATTGTATTGCAAAGCCATTCGCATCCATTCTTCGAGTATTCGATATCAGTCTGGATCACTCGACCATAATTGACCTAAATCGATGGGTCTTTCAGCCAGACGTCTGTTCATGGCTGAATAACAGTAACGATTGTATTGCAAAGGCATTCACATCCAATCGTTGAGGATTTGCTTTCCGCTTTCCTTCAAAATGGACATAAATTGATGTGCCATCCAGCCAATTGTCTTTTCATGGCTGAATAATAGTAACTATTGTATTGCGAAGTCCATCGCATCCATTCTTGGAGTATTCGCTATCAGTCTGGATCAATCCTTCATAATTGATCTAAATCGATGGGTCTTTCAGCCAGACGTCTTGTCCTGGCTGAATAACAGTAACGATTATATTGCAAAGCCATTCGCATCCATTCTTCGTGAATTCGCATTTCGTGTGGATGATTCCTTCAAAATCGACGGAAATCGATGTGTCATCCAGCCAATCGTATTTTCATGGCTGAATAACAGTAACTATTGTATTGCGAAGTCCATCGCATCCATTCTTCGAGTATTCGATATCAGTCTGGATCACTCCATCATAATTGACCTAAATCAATGGGTCTTTCAGCTAGACGTCATATCATGGCTGAATAACGGTAACGATTGTATTGCAAATCCATTCGAATCCAATCGTTGAGAATTTGCTTTCCGCTTTCCATCAAAATCGACATAAATCGATGGGTCATCCAGCCAATTGTCTTTTCATGGCTGAATAACAGTAACTATTGTATTGCGAAGTCCATCGCATCCATTCTTCGAGTATTCCCTAATAGTCTGGATCACTCCTTTATTATTGACCTAAATCGATGGGTCTTTCAGCCAGACGTCTGTTCATGGCTGAATAACAGTAACGATTGTATTGCAAAGGCATTCACATCCAATCGTTGAGGATTTGCTTTCCGCTTTCCTTCAAAATCGACATAAATTGATGTGCCATCCAGCCAATTGTCTTTTCATGGCTGAATAATAGTAACTATTGTATTGCGAAGTCCATCGCATCCATTCTTGGAGTATTCGCTATCAGTCTGGATCAATCCTTCATAATTGATCTAAATCGATGGGTCTTTCAGCCAGACGTCTTGACCTGGCTGAATAACAGTAACGATTATATTGCAAAGCCATTCGCATCCATTCTTCGTGAATTCGCATTTCGTGTGGATGATTCCTTCAAAATCGACGGAAATCGATGTGTCATCCAGCCAATCGTATTTTCATGGCTGAATAACAGTAACTATTGTATTGCGAAGTCCATCGCATCCATTCTTCGAGTATTCCCTAATAGTCTCGATCACTCCTTTATTATTGACCTAAATCGATGGATCTTTCAGCCAGAAGTCTTTTCATGACTGAATAACGGCACGATTGTATTGCAAAGCCATTCGCATCCAATCTTCTAGAACTCATTGCCGCCTTTATAACGCCTTCAATATCGACCTAAATTCGATGGATCTTTCAGACAGACGTCTTTTCAGGACTGAATAACAGTAAGGACAGTATTGCGACGCCATTCGCATCCATTTTTCGCGATTTCGTTTTTCGTGTGTGATTCCTTCAAAATCGACACAAATCGATGGATCATCTAGCCAATCGTCTTTTCAGGGCTGAATAACAGTAACGATTGTATTGCGAAGTCCATCGCATCCAGTCTTGGAGTATTCGCTATCAGTCTGGGTCACTCCATCATAATTGACCTAAATCGATGGGTCTTTCAGCCAGACGTCTTTTCATGACTGAATAACGGCAATTATTATATTGCAAAGCCATTCGCATCCAATCTTCTAGAACTCGTTTCCGCCTTTATAAATCCTTTAAAATCGACCTAAATTCGATGGATCTTTCAGCCAGAGGTCTTTTTAGGACTGAACAACAGTAATGTCTGTATTGAGAAACCATTAGCATCCATTCTTCGTGAATTCGCATTTCGTGTGGATGATTCCTTCATAATCGACCCAAATCGATGTGTCATCCAGCCAATCGTCTTTCCAGGAATGAATAACAGTAACGATTGTATTGCGAATACCATTCGCATCTAATCTTCTAGAACGCGTTTCCGCCTTTATAAATCCTTTAAAATCGACCTAAATTCGATGGATCTTTCAGCCAGACGTCTTTTTAGGACTGAACAACAGTAATGTCTGTATTGAGAAACCATTAGCATCCATTCTTCGTGAATTCGCATTTCGTGTGGATGATTCCTTCAAAATCGACCGAAATCGATGTGTCATCCAGCCAATCGTATTTTCAGGGATGAATAACAGTAACGATTGTATTGCATCCTTTCTTCGAGTATTCAATATCACTCCATCATAATTGACCCAAATCGATGAGTCTTTCAGCCAGACGTCTTTTCATGGCTGAATAATGGTAACGATTGTATTGCAAAGCCATTCGCATCCAATCGTTGAGAATTTGCTTTCCGCTTTCCTTCAAAATCGCCATAAATCGATGGGTCATCCAGCCAATTGTCTTTTCATGGCTGATTAACAGTAACGATTGTATTGCAAACCCATTCGCATCCATTGTTCGCGAACTCGCTTTTCGTGTGGATGATTCCTTCAAAATCGAAACAAATCGATGGGTCATCTAGCCAATCGTCTTTTCAGGGCTGCATAACAATAACGATTGTATTGCGAAGTCCATCGCATCCATTCTTGGAGTATTCGCTATCAGTCTGGGTCACTCCATCATAATTGACCTAAATCGATGGGTCTTTCAGCCAGACGTCTTTTCATGACTGAATAACGGCAACGATTATATTGCAAACCCATTCGCATCCATTGTTCGCGAACTCGCTATCAGTCTGGGTCACTCGATCATTATTGACCTAAATCGATGGGTCTTTCAGCCAGTCGTCTTTTCATGGCTGAATAACAGTAACGATTTTATTGCAATGCCATTCGCATCCATTCTTCGTGAATTAGCATTTCGTGTGGATGATTCCTTCAAAATCGACCCAAATCGATGTGTCATCCAGCCAATCGTCTTTTCAGGGATGAATAACATTAACTATAGTATTGCGAAGTCCATCGCATCCATTCTTCGAGTATTCGATATCAGTCTGGATCACTCCTTCATAATTGACCTAAATCGATGTGTCTTTCAGCCAGACGTCTTTTCCTGGCTGAATAACCGTAACGATTGTATTGCAAAGCCATTCGCATCCATTCTTCGTGAATTAGCATTTCGTGTGGATGATTCCTTCAAAATCGACCCAAATCGATGTGTCATCCAGCCAATCGTCTTTTCAGGGATGAATAACATTAACTATAGTATTGCGAATACCATCGCATCCATTCTTCGAGTATTCGATATCAGTCTGGATCACTCCATCATAATTGACCTAAATCGATGGATCTTTCAGTCAGACGTCTTTTCATGGCTGAATAACAGCAACGATTGTATTGCGATGCCATTCGCATCCAATCTTCTAGAACGCGTTTCCGCCTTTATAAATCCTTCAAAATCGACCTAAATTCGATGGATCTTTCAGCCAGACGTCTTTTCAGGACTGAATAACAGTAATGTCAGTGTTGCGAAACCATTCGCATACATTCTTCACGAATGCGTTTTTCGTGTGTATGATTCATTCAAAATCGACACAAATCGATCGGTCATCCAGCCCATCGGCTTTTCAGGGCTGAATAACAGTAACCATTGTATTGCAAAGCCATTCGCATCCATTCTTCGAGTATTCGATATCAGTCTGGATCACTCCACCATAATTGACCTAAATCGATGGGTCTTTCAACCAGACGTCTGTTCATGGCTGAATAACAGTAACGATTGTATTGCAAAGGCATTCACATCCAATCGTTGAGGATTTGCTTTCCGGTTTCCTTCAAAATCGACATAAATTGATGTGGCATCCAGCCAATTGTCTTTTCATGGCTGAATAATAGTAACTATTGTATTGCGAAGTCCATCGCATCCATTCTTCGAGTATTCGCTATCAGTCTGGATCAATCCTTCATAATTGATCTAAATCGATGGGTCTTTCAGCCAGACGTCTTGTCCTGGCTGAATAACAGTAACGATTATATTGCAAACCCATTCGCATCCATTCTTCGTGAATTCGCATTTCGTGTGGATGATTCCTTCAAAATCGACCGAAATCGATGTGTCATCCAGCCAATCGTATTTTCAGGGATGAATAACAGTAACGATTGTATTGCATTCTTTCTTCGAGTATTCAATATCACTCCATCATAATTGACCCAAATCGATGAGTCTTTCAGCCAGACGTCTTTTCATGGCTGAATAATGGTAACGATTGTATTGCAAAGCCATTCGCATCCAATCGTTGAGAATTTGCTTTCCGCTTTCCTTCAAAATCGCCATAAATCGATGGGTCATCCAGCCAATTGTCTTTTCATGGCTGATTAACAGTAACGATTGTATTGCAAACCCATTCGCATCCATTGTTCGCGAACTCGCTTTTCGTGTGGATGATTCCTTCAAAATCGAAACAAATCGATGGGTCATCTAGCCAATCGTCTTTTCAGGGCTGAATAACAATAACGATTGTATTGCGAAGTCCATCGCATCCATTCTTGGAGTATTCGCTATCAGTCTGGGTCACTCCATCATAATTGACCTAAATCGATGGGTCTTTCAGCCAGACGTCTTTTCATGACTGAATAACGGCAACGATTATATTGCAAACCCATTCGCATCCATTGTTCGCGAACTCGCTATCAGTCTGGGTCACTCGATCATTATTGACCTAAATCGATGGGTCTTTCAGCCAGTCGTCTTTTCATGGCTGAATAACAGTAACGATTTTATTGCAATGCCATTCGCATCCATTCTTCGTGAATTAGCATTTCGTGTGGATGATTCCTTCAAAATCGACCCAAATCGATGTGTCATCCAGCCAATCGTCTTTT
The DNA here is from genome assembly GCA_963970395.1 of Ephialtes manifestator. Classification (NCBI taxonomy): domain Eukaryota; kingdom Metazoa; phylum Arthropoda; class Insecta; order Hymenoptera; family Ichneumonidae; genus Ephialtes; species Ephialtes manifestator. The sequence continues at coordinate 20,686,674 of OZ019968.1, forward strand.
CAGGGATGAATGACATTAACAGTATTGCGAAGTCCATCGCATCCATTCTTCGAGTATTCGATATCAGTCTGGATCACTCCTTCATAATTGACCTAAATCGATGTGTCTTTCAGCCAGACGTCTTTTCCTGGCTGAATAACCGTAACGATTGTATTGCAAAGCCTTTCGCATCCATTCTTCATGAATTCGCATTTCGTGTGGATGATTCCTTCATAATCGACCCAAATCGATGTGTCATCCAGCCAATCGTCTTTCCAGGCATGAATAACAGTAACGATTGTATTGCGAATACCATCGCATCCATTCTTCGAGTATTCGATATCAGTCTGGATCACTCCATCATAATTGACCTAAATCGATGGGTCTTTCAGCCAGACGTCTTTTCATGGCTGAATAACAGCAACGATTGTATTGCGATGCCATTCGCATCCAATCTTCTAGAACGCGTTTCCGCCTTTATAAATCCTTCAAAATCGACCTAAATTCGATGGATCTTTCAGCCAGACGTCTTTTCAGGACTGAATAACCGTAATGTCAGTGTTGCGAAACCATTCGCATACATTTTTCACGAATTCGTTTTTCGTGTGTATGATTCATTCAAAATCGACACAAATCGATCGGTCATCCAGCCCATCGGCTTTTCAGGGCTGAATAACAGTAACCATTGTATTGCAAATCCATTCGCATCCATTCTTCGAGTATTCGATATCAGTCTGGATCACTCGACCATAATTGACCTAAATCGATGGGTCTTTCAGCCAGACGTCTGTTCATGGCTGAATAACAGTAACGATTGTATTGCAAAGGCATTCACATCCAATCGTTTAGGATTTGCTTTCCGCTTTCCTTCAAAATCGACATAAATTGATGTGCCATCCAGCCAATTGTCTTTTCATGGCTGAATAATAGTAACTATTGTATTGCGAAGTCCATCGCATCCATTCTTCGTGTATTCGCTATCAGTCTCGGTCACTCACTCCATCAGAATTGACCTAAATCGATGGGTCTTCTAGCCAGAAGTCTTTTCAGGACTGAAAAACAGTAATGTCTGTATTGAGAAACCATTCGCATCCATTTTTCGCGAATTCCTTTTTCGGGTGTATGATTCTTTCAAAATCGACACAAATCGATGGGTCATACAGTCAATCGGCTTTTCACGACTGAATAACAGTAACCATTGTATTGTGAAGTCCATCGCATCCATTCTTCGAGTATTCGCTATCTGACTGGATCACTGTATCATAATTGACACCTAAATCGATGGGTCTTTCAGACAGACGTCTTTTCATGGCTGAATAACAGTAACGATTGTATTGCAAAGCCATTCGCATCCATTCTTCGTGAATTCGCATTTCGTGTGGATGATTCCTTCAAAATCGACCCAAATCGATGTGTCATCCAGCCAATCTTCCTTTCAGGGCTGAATAACAGTAACGATTTTATTGCAAAGCCATTCACATCCATTATTCGTGAATTCGCATTTCGTGTGGATGATTCCTTCAAAATCGACCCAAATCGATGTGTCATCCAGCCAATCGTCTTTTCAGGGATGAATAACAGTAACGATTGTATTGCGAAGACCATCGCATCCATTCTTCGAGTATTCGATATCAGTCTGGATCACTCCATCATAATTGACCTAAATCAATGGGTCTTTCAGCTAGACGTCATATCATGGCTGAATAACGGTAACGATTGTATTGCAAAGCCATTCGAATCCAATCGTTGAGAATTTGCTTTCCGCTTTCCATAAAAATCGACATAAATCGGTGGGTCATCCAGCCAATTGTCTTTTCATGGCTGAATAACAGTAACTATTGTATTGCGAAGTCCATCGCATCCATTCTTCGAGTATTCCCTAATAGTCTGGATCACTCCTTTATTATTGACCTAAATCGATGGATCTTTCAGCCAGACGTCTTTTCATGACTGAATAACGGCAACGAGTGTATTGCAAAGCCATTCGCATCCAATCTTCTAGAACTCATTGCCGCCTTTATAACGCCTTCAATATCGACCTAAATTCGATGGATCTTTCAGACAGACGTCTTTTCAGGACTGAACAACAGTAATGTCTGTATTGAGAAACCATTCTTCGCGAATTCGCATTTCGTGTGGATGATTCCTTCATAATCGACCCAAATCGATGTGTCATCCAGCCAATCGTCTTTCCAGGAATGAATAACAGTAACGATTGTATTGCGAATACCATCGCATCCATTCTTCGAGTATTCGATATCAGTCTGGATCACTCCATCATAATTGACCTAAATCGATGGGTCTTTCAGTCAGACGTCTTTTCATGGCTGAATAACAGCAACGATTGTATTGCGATGCCATTCGCATCCAATCTTCTAGAACGCGTTTCCGCCTTTATAAATCCTTCAAAATCGACCTAAATTCGATGGATCTTTCAGCCAGACGTCTTTTCAGGACTGAATAACAGTAATGTCAGTGTTGCGAAACCATTCGCATACATTTTTCACGAATGCGTTTTACGTGTGTATGATTCATTCAAAATCGACACAAATCGATCGTTCATCCAGGCCATCGGCTTTTCAGGGCTGAATAACAGTAACCATTGTATTGCAAAGCCATTCGAATCCATTCTTCGAGTATTCGATATCAGTCTGGATCACTCCACCATAATTGACCTAAATCGATGGGTCTTTCAGCCAGACCTCTGTTCATGGCTGAATAACAGTAACGATTGTATTGCAAAGGCATTCACATCCAATCGTTGAGGATTTGCTTTCCGGTTTCCTTCAAAATCGACATAAATTGATGTGGCATCCAGCCAATTGTCTTTTCATGGCTGAATAATAGTAACTATTGTATTGCGAAGTCCATCGCTTCCATTCTTCGAGTATTCGCTATCAGTCTGGTTCAATCCTTCATAATTGATCTAAATCGATGGGTCTTTCAGCCAGACGTCTTGTCCTGGCTGAATAACAGTAACGATTATATTGCAAAGCCATTCGCATCCATTCTTCGTGAATTCGCATTTCGTGTGGATGATTCCTTCAAAATCGACCGAAATCGATGTGTCATCCAGCCAATCGTATTTTCAGGGATGAATAACAGTAACTATTGTATTGCGAAGTCCATCGCATCCACTCTTCGAGTATTCGATATCAGTCTGGATCACTCCATCATAATTGACCTAAATCAATGGGTCTTTCAGCTAGACGTCATATCATGGCTGAATAACGGTAACGATTGTATTGCAAAGCCATTCGAATCCAATCGTTGAGAATTTGCTTTCCGCTTTCCATCAAAATCGACATAAATCGATGGGTCATCCAGCCAATTGTCTTTTCATGGCTGAATAACAGTAACTATTGTATTGCGAAGTCCATCGCATCCATTCTTCGAGTATTCCCTAATAGTCTGGATCACTCCTTTATTATTGACCTAAATCGATGGGTCTTTCAGCCAGACGTCTGTTCATGGCTGAATAACAGTAACGATTGTATTGCAAAGGCATTCACATCCAATCGTTGAGGATTTGCTTTCCGCTTTCCTTCAAAATCGACATAAATTGATGTGCCATCCAGCCAATTGTCTTTTCATGGCTGAATAATAGTAACTATTGTATTGCGAAGTCCATCGCATCCATTCTTGGAGTATTCGCTATCAGTCTGGATCAATCCTTCATAATTGATCTAAATCGATGGGTCTTTCAGCCAGACGTCTTGTCCTGGCTGAATAACAGTAACGATTATATTGCAAAGCCATTCGCATCCATTCTTCGTGAATTCGCATTTCGTGTGGATGATTCCTTCAAAATCGACGGAAATCGATGTGTCATCCAGCCAATCGTATTTTCATGGCTGAATAACAGTAACTATTGTATTGCGAAGTCCATCGCATCCATTCTTCGAGTATTCCCTAATAGTCTCGATCACTCCTTTATTATTGACCTAAATCGACGGATCTTTCAGCCAGAAGTCTTTTCATGACTGAATAACGGCACGATTGTATTGCAAAGCCATTCGCATCCAATCTTCTAGAACTCATTGCCGCCTTTATAACGCCTTCAATATCGACCTAAATTCGATGGATCTTTCAGACAGACGTCTTTTCAGGACTGAATAACGGTAAGGACAGTATTGCGACGCCATTCGCATCCATTTTTCGCGATTTCGTTTTTCGTGTGTGATTCCTTCAAAATCGACACAAATCGATGGATCATCTAGCCAATCGTCTTTTCAGGGCTGAATAACAGTAACGATTGTATTGCGAAGTCCATCGCATCCAGTCTTGGAGTATTCGCTATCAGTCTGGGTCACTCCATCATAATTGACCTAAATCGATGGGTCTTTCAGCCAGACGTCTTTTCATGACTGAATAACGGCAATTATTATATTGCAAAGCCATTCGCATCCAATCTTCTAGAACTCGTTTCCGCCTTTATAAATCCTTTAAAATCGACCTAAATTCGATGGATCTTTCAGCCAGACGTCTTTTTAGGACTGAACAACAGTAATGTCTGTATTGAGAAACCATTAGCATCCATTCTTCGTGAATTAGCATTTCGTGTGGATGATTCCTTCATAATCGACGCAAATCGATGTGTCATCCAGCCAATCGTCTTTTCAGGGATGAATAACATTAACTATAGTATTGCGAAGTCCATCGCATCCATTCTTCGAGTATTCGATATCAGTCTGGATCACTCCTTCATAATTGACCTAAATCGATGTGTCTTTCAGCCAGACGTCTTTTCCTGGCTGAATAACCGTAACGATTGTATTGCAAAGCCATTCGCATCCATTCTTCGTGAATTAGCATTTCGTGTGGATGATTCCTTCAAAATCGACCCAAATCGATGTGTCATCCAGCCAATCGTCTTTTCAGGGATGAATAACATTAACTATAGTATTGCGAATACCATCGCATCCATTCTTCGAGTATTCGATATCAGTCTGGATCACTCCATCATAATTGACCTAAATCGATGGGTCTTTCAGTCAGACGTCTTTTCATGGCTGAATAACAGCAACGATTGTATTGCGATGCCATTCGCATCCAATCTTCTAGAACGCGTTTCCGCCTTTATAAATCCTTCAAAATCGACCTAAATTCGATGGATCTTTCAGCCAGACGTCTTTTCAGGACTGAGTAACAGTAATGTCAGTGTTGCGAAACCATTCGCATACATTCTTCACGAATGCGTTTTTCGTGTGTATGATTCATTCAAAATCGACACAAATCGATCGGTCATCCAGCCCATCGGCTTTTCAGGGCTGAATAACAGTAACCATTGTATTGCAAAGCCATTCGCATCCATTCTTCGAGTATTCGATATCAGTCTGGATCACTCCACCATAATTGACCTAAATCGATGGGTCTTTCAGCCAGACGTCTGTTCATGGCTGAATAACAGTAACGATTGTATTGCAAAGGCATTCACATCCAATCGTTGAGGATTTGCTTTCCGGTTTCCTTCAAAATCGACATAAATTGATGTGGCATCCAGCCAATTGTCTTTTCATGGCTGAATAATAGTAACTATTGTATTGCGAAATCCATCGCATCTATTCTTCGAGTATTCGCTATCAGTCTGGATCAATCCTTCATAATTGATCTAAATCGATGGGTCTTTCAGCCAGACGTCTTGTCCTGGCTGAATAACAGTAACGATTATATTGCAAACCCATTCGCATCCATTCTTCGTGAATTCGCATTTCGTGTGGATGATTCCTTCAAAATCGACCGAAATCGATGTGTCATCCAGCCAATCGTATTTTCAGGGATGAATAACAGTAACGATTGTATTGCATTCTTTCTTCGAGTATTCAATATCACTCCATCATAATTGACCCAAATCGATGAGTCTTTCAGCCAGACGTCTTTTCATGGCTGAATAATGGTAACGATTGTATTGCAAAGCCATTCGCATCCAATCGTTGAGAATTTGCTTTCCGCTTTCCTTCAAAATCGCCATAAATCGATGGGTCATCCAGCCAATTGTCTTTTCATGGCTGATTAACAGTAACGATTGTATTGCAAACCCATTCGCATCCATTGTTCGCGAACTCGCTTTTCGTGTGGATGATTCCTTCAAAATCGAAACAAATCGATGGGTCATCTAGCCAATCGTCTTTTCAGGGCTGAATAACAATAACGATTGTATTGCGAAGTCCATCGCATCCATTCTTGGAGTATTCGCTATCAGTCTGGGTCACTCCATCATAATTGACCTAAATCGATGGGTCTTTCAGCCAGACGTCTTTTCATGACTGAATAACGGCAACGATTATATTGCAAACCCATTCGCATCCATTGTTCGCGAACTCGCTATCAGTCTGGGTCACTCGATCATTATTGACCTAAATCGATGGGTCTTTCAGCCAGTCGTCTTTTCATGGCTGAATAACAGTAACGATTTTATTGCAATGCCATTCGCATCCATTCTTCGTGAATTAGCATTTCGTGTGGATGATTCCTTCAAAATCGACCCAAATCGATGTGTCATCCAGCCAATCGTCTTTTCAGGGATGAATGACATTAACAGTATTGCGAAGTCCATCGCATCCATTCTTCGAGTATTCGATATCAGTCTGGATCACTCCTTCATAATTGACCTAAATCGATGTGTCTTTCAGCCAGACGTCTTTTCCTGGCTGAATAACCGTAACGATTGTATTGCAAAGCCTTTCGCATCCATTCTTCATGAATTCGCATTTCGTGTGGATGATTCCTTCATAATCGACCCAAATCGATGTGTCATCCAGCCAATCGTCTTTCCAGGCATGAATAACAGTAACGATTGTATTGCGAATACCATCGCATCCATTCTTCGAGTATTCGATATCAGTCTGGATCACTCCATCATAATTGACCTAAATCGATGGGTCTTTCAGCCAGACGTCTTTTCATGGCTGAATAACAGCAACGATTGTATTGCGATGCCATTCGCATCCAATCTTCTAGAACGCGTTTCCGCCTTTATAAATCCTTCAAAATCGACCTAAATTCGATGGATCTTTCAGCCAGACGTCTTTTCAGGACTGAATAACCGTAATGTCAGTGTTGCGAAACCATTCGCATACATTTTTCACGAATTCGTTTTTCGTGTGTATGATTCATTCAAAATCGACACAAATCGATCGGTCATCCAGCCCATCGGCTTTTCAGGGCTGAATAACAGTAACCATTGTATTGCAAATCCATTCGCATCCATTCTTCGAGTATTCGATATCAGTCTGGATCACTCGACCATAATTGACCTAAATCGATGGGTCTTTCAGCCAGACGTCTGTTCATGGCTGAATAACAGTAACGATTGTATTGCAAAGGCATTCACATCCAATCGTTTAGGATTTGCTTTCCGCTTTCCTTCAAAATCGACATAAATTGATGTGCCATCCAGCCAATTGTCTTTTCATGGCTGAATAATAGTAACTATTGTATTGCGAAGTCCATCGCATCCATTCTTCGTGTATTCGCTATCAGTCTCGGTCACTCACTCCATCAGAATTGACCTAAATCGATGGGTCTTCTAGCCAGAAGTCTTTTCAGGACTGAAAAACAGTAATGTCTGTATTGAGAAACCATTCGCATCCATTTTTCGCGAATTCCTTTTTCGGGTGTATGATTCTTTCAAAATCGACACAAATCGATGGGTCATACAGTCAATCGGCTTTTCACGACTGAATAACAGTAACCATTGTATTGCGAAGTCCATCGCATCCATTCTTCGAGTATTCGCTATCTGACTGGATCACTGTATCATAATTGACACCTAAATCGATGGGTCTTTCAGACAGACGTCTTTTCATGGCTGAATAACAGTAACGATTGTATTGCAAAGCCATTCGCATCCATTCTTCGTGAATTCGCATTTCGTGTGGATGATTCCTTCAAAATCGACCCAAATCGATGTGTCATCCAGCCAATCTTCCTTTCAGGGCTGAATAACAGTAACGATTTTATTGCAAAGCCATTCACATCCATTATTCGTGAATTCGCATTTCGTGTGGATGATTCCTTCAAAATCGACCCAAATCGATGTGTCATCCAGCCAATCGTCTTTTCAGGGATGAATAACAGTAACGATTGTATTGCGAAGACCATCGCATCCATTCTTCGAGTATTCGATATCAGTCTGGATCACTCCATCATAATTGACCTAAATCAATGGGTCTTTCAGCTAGACGTCATATCATGGCTGAATAACGGTAACGATTGTATTGCAAAGCCATTCGAATCCAATCGTTGAGAATTTGCTTTCCGCTTTCCATCAAAATCGACATAAATCGGTGGGTCATCCAGCCAATTGTCTTTTCATGGCTGAATAACAGTAACTATTGTATTGCGAAGTCCATCGCATCCATTCTTCGAGTATTCCCTAATAGTCTGGATCACTCCTTTATTATTGACCTAAATCGATGGATCTTTCAGCCAGACGTCTTTTCATGACTGAATAACGGCAACGAGTGTATTGCAAAGCCATTCGCATCCAATCTTCTAGAACTCATTGCCGCCTTTATAACGCCTTCAATATCGACCTAAATTCGATGGATCTTTCAGACAGACGTCTTTTCAGGACTGAACAACAGTAATGTCTGTATTGAGAAACCATTCTTCGCGAATTCGCATTTCGTGTGGATGATTCCTTCATAATCGACCCAAATCGATGTGTCATCCAGCCAATCGTCTTTCCAGGAATGAATAACAGTAACGATTGTATTGCGAATACCATCGCATCCATTCTTCGAGTATTCGATATCAGTCTGGATCACTCCATCATAATTGACCTAAATCGATGGGTCTTTCAGTCAGACGTCTTTTCATGGCTGAATAACAGCAACGATTGTATTGCGATGCCATTCGCATCCAATCTTCTAGAACGCGTTTCCGCCTTTATAAATCCTTCAAAATCGACCTAAATTCGATGGATCTTTCAGCCAGACGTCTTTTCAGGACTGAATAACAGTAATGTCAGTGTTGCGAAACCATTCGCATACATTTTTCACGAATGCGTTTTTCGTGTGTATGATTCATTCAAAATCGACACAAATCGATCGGTCATCCAGCCCATCGGCTTTTCAGGGCTGAATAACAGTAACCATTGTATTGCAAAGCCATTCGAATCCATTCTTCGAGTATTCGATATCAGTCTGGATCACTCCACCATAATTGACCTAAATCGATGGGTCTTTCAGCCAGACGTCTGTTCATGGCTGAATAACAGTAACGATTGTATTGCAAAGGCATTCACATCCAATCGTTGAGGATTTGCTTTCCGGTTTCCTTCAAAATCGACATAAATTGATGTGGCATCCAGCCAATTGTCTTTTCATGGCTGAATAATAGTAACTATTGTATTGCGAAGTCCATCGCTTCCATTCTTCGAGTATTCGCTATCAGTCTGGATCAATCCTTCATAATTGATCTAAATCGATGGGTCTTTCAGCCAGACGTCTTGTCCTGGCTGAATAACAGTAACGATTATATTGCAAAGCCATTCGCATCCATTCTTCGTGAATTCGCATTTCGTGTGGATGATTCCTTCAAAATCGACCGAAATCGATGTGTCATCCAGCCAATCGTATTTTCAGGGATGAATAACAGTAACTATTGTATTGCGAAGTCCATCGCATCCATTCTTCGAGTATTCGATATCAGTCTGGATCACTCCATCATAATTGACCTAAATCAATGGGTCTTTCAGCTAGACGTCATATCATGGCTGAATAACTGTAACGATTGTATTGCAAAGCCATTCGAATCCAATCGTTGAGAATTTGCTTTCCGCTTTCCATCAAAATCGACATAAATCGATGGGTCATCCAGCCAATTGTCTTTTCATGGCTGAATAACAGTAACTATTGTATTGCGAAGACCATCGCATCCATTCTTCGAGTATTCCCTAATAGTCTGGATCACTCCTTTATTATTGACCTAAATCGATTGGTCTTTCAGCCAGACGTCTGTTCATGGCTGAATAACAGTAACGATTGTATTGCAAAGGCATTCACATCCAATCGTTGAGGATTTGCTTTCCGCTTTCCTTCAAAATCGACATAAATTGATGTGCCATCCAGCCAATTGTCTTTTCATGGCTGAATAATAGTAACTATTGTATTGCGAAGTCCATCGCATCCATTCTTGGAGTATTCGCTATCAGTCTGGATCAATCCTTCATAATTGATCTAAATCGATGGGTCTTTCAGCCAGATGTCTTGTCCTGGCTGAATAACAGTAACGATTATATTGCAAAGCCATTCGCATCCATTCTTCGTGAATTCGCATTTCGTGTGGATGATTCCTTCAAAATCGACGGAAATCGATGTGTCATCCAGCCAATCGTATTTTCATGGCTGAATAACAGTAACTATTGTATTGCGAAGTCCATCGCATCCATTCTTCGAGTATTCCCTAATAGTCTCGATCACTCCTTTATTATTGACCTAAATCGATGGATCTTTCAGCCAGAAGTCTTTTCATGACTGAATAACGGCACGATTGTATTGCAAAGCCATTCGCATCCAATCTTCTAGAACTCATTGCCGCCTTTATAACGCCTTCAATATCGACCTAAATTCGATGGATCTTTCAGACAGACGTCTTTTCAGGACTGAATAACGGTAAGGACAGTATTGCGACGCCATTCGCATCCATTTTTCGCGATTTCGTTTTTCGTGTGTGATTCCTTCAAAATCGACACAAATCGATGGATCATCTAGCCAATCGTCTTTTCAGGGCTGAATAACAGTAACGATTGTATTGCGAAGTCCATCGCATCCAGTCTTGGAGTATTCGCTATCAGTCTGGGTCACTGCATCATAATTGACCTAAATCGATGGGTCTTTCAGCCAGACGTCTTTTCATGACTTAATAACGGCAATTATTATATTGCAAAGCCATTCGCATCCAATCTTCTAGAACTCGTTTCCGCCTTTATAAATCCTTTAAAATCGACCTAAATTCGATGGATCTTTCAGCCAGACGTCTTTTTAGGACTGAACAACAGTAATGTCTGTATTGAGAATCCATTAGCATCCATTCTTCGTGAATTCGCATTTCGTGTGGATGATTCCTTCATAATCGACGCAAATCGATGTGTCATACAGCCAATCGTCTTTCCAGGAATGAATAACAGTAACGATTGTATTGCGAATACCATTCGCATCTAATCTTCTAGAACGCGTTTCCGCCTTTATAAATCCTTCAAAATCGACCTAAATTCGATGGATCTTTCAGCCAGACGTTTTTTCGGGACTGAATAACAGTAATGTCAGTTTTGCGAAACCATTCGCATCCATTTTTCACGAATTCGTTTTTCGTGTGTATGATTCATTCAAAATCGACACAAATCGATCGGTCATCCAGCCCATCGGCTTTTCAGGGCTGAATAACAGTAACCATTGCATTGCAAAGCCATTCGCATCCATTCTTCGAGTATTCGATATCAGTCTGGATCACTCCACCATAATTGACCTAAATCGATGGGTCTTTCAGCCAGACGTCTGTTCATGGCTGAATAACAGTAACGATTGTATTGCAAAGGCATTCACATCCAATCGTTGAGGATTTGCTTTCCGCTTTCCTTCAAAATCGACATAAATTGATGTGCCATCCAGCCAATTGTCTTTTCATGGCTGAATAATAGTAACTATTGTATTGCGAAGTCCATCGCATCCATTCTTCGAGTATTCGCTATCAGTCTGGGTCACTCCATCATAATTGACCTAAATCGATGGGTCTTTTAGCCAGACGTCTTTTCATGACTGAATAACGGCAACGATTATATTGCAAAGCCAATCGCATCCAATCTTCTAGAACTCGTTTCCGCCTTTATAAATCCTTCAAAATCGACCTAAATTCGATGGATCTTTCAGCCAGACGTCTTTTTAGGACTGAACAACAGTAATGTCTGTATTGAGAAACCATTAGCATCCATTCTTCGTGAATTCGCATTTCGTGTGGATGATTCCTTCAAAATCGACCCAAATGGATGTGTCATCCAGCCAATCGTCTTTTCAGGAATGAATAACAGTAACGATTGTATTTCGAATTCCATCGCGTCCTTTCTTCGAGTATTCGATGTCAGTCTGGATCACTCCATCATAATTGACCTAAATCGATGAGTCTTTCAGCCAGACGTCTTTTCATGGCTGAATAATGGTAACGATTGTATTGCAAAGCCATTCGCATCCAATCGTTGAGAATTTGTTATCCGCTTTCCTTCAAAATCACCTTAAATCGATGGGTCATCCAGCCAATTGTCTTTTCATGGCTGATTAACAGTAACGATTGTATTGCAAACCCATTCGCATCCATTGGTCGCGAACTCGCTTTTCGTGTGGATGATTCCTTCAAAATCGACCAAAATCGATGTGTCATCCAGCCAATCGTCTTTTCAGGGATGAACAACAGTAACTATAGTATTGCGAAGTCCATCGCATCCATTCTTCGAGTATTCGATATCAGTCTGGATCACTCCTTCATAATTGACCTAAATCGATGTGTCTTTCAGCCAGACGTCTGTTCCTGGCTGAATAACCGTAACGATTGTATTGCAAAGCCTTTCGCATCCATTCTTCGTGAATTCGCATTTCGTGTGGATGATTCCTTCAAAATCGACCCAAATCGATTTGTCATCCAGCCAATTGTCTTTCCAGGAATGAATAACAGTAACGATTGTATTGCGAATACCATCGCATCCATTCTTCGAGTATTCGATATCAGTCTGGGTCACTCCATCATAATTGACCTAAATCGATGGGTCTTTCAGCCAGACGTCTTTTCATGGCTGAATATGAGCAAAGATTGTATTGCAAAGCCATTCGCATCAAATCTTCTAGATTTCGTTTCCGCCTTTATAAATCCTTTAAAATCGACCTAAATTCGATGGATCTTTCAGCCAGACGTCTTTTTAGTGCTGAACAACAGTAATGTCTGTATTGAGAAACCATTAGCATCCATTCTTCGTGAATTCGCATTTCGTGTGGATGATTCCTTCAAAATCGACCCAAATCGATGTGTCATCCAGCCAATTGTCTTTCCAGGAATGAATAACAGTAACGATTGTATTGCGAATTCCATCGCGTCCTTTCTTCGAGTATTCGATATCAGTCTGGATCACTCCATCATAATTGACCTAAATCGATGGGTCTTTCAGCCAGACGTTTTTTCATGGCTGAATAACGGTAACGATTATATTGCAAAGCTATTCGCATCCAATCTTCTAGAACGCGTTTCCGCCTTTATAAATCCTTCAAAATCGACTTAAATTCGATGGATCGTTCAGCCAGACGTCTTTTCAGGACTGAATAACAGTAATGTCTCTATTGCGAAATCATTCGCACCCATTTCTCACGAATTCATTTTTCGTGTGTATGATTCATTCTACATCCACACAAATCGACGGGTCATCCAGCCAATCGGCTTTTTAGGGCTGAATAACAGTAACCATTGTATTGCAAAGCCATTCGCATCCATTCTTCGATTATTCGATATCAGTCTGGATCACTCCATCATAATTGACCTAAATCGATGGTTCTTTCAGCCAGACGTCTTTTCATGGCTGAATAACGGTAACGATTGTATTGCGAAGTTCATCGCATACTTTCTTCGAACATTCAATATCAGTCTGGATCACTCCATCATAATTGATCTAAATCGATGGGTGTTTCAGCCAGACGTCTTTTCCTGGCTGAATAACAGTAATGATTATATTGCAAAGCCATTCGCATCCATTCTTCGTGAATTCGCATTTCGTATGTGCGATTCCTTCAAAATCAACCCAAATCGATGTGTCATCCAGCCAATCGTCTTTTCAGGGATAAATAACAATAACGATTGTATTACGAAGTCCATCGCATCCATTCTTCGAGTACTCGATATTATTCTGGATCTCTCAATCATAATTGACCTAAATCGATGGGTGTTTCAGCCAGACGTCATTTCATGGCTGAATAACGGTAACGACTGTATTGCAAAGCCATTCGCATCCAATCATTGAGAATTTGCTTTCCGCTTTCCATCAAAATCGACATAAATCGATGGGTCATCCAGCCAATTGTCTTTTCATGGCTGAATAACAGTAACCATTGTATTGCGAATTCCATCGCGTCCATTCTTCGAGTATTCCCTAATAGTCTGGATCACTCCTTTATTATTGACCTAAATCGATGGATCTTTCAGCCAGAAGTCTTTTCATGACTGAATAACGGCACGATTGTATTGCAAAGCCATTCGCATCCAATCTTCTAGAACTCATTGCCGCCTTTATAACGCCTTCAATATCGACCTAAATTCGATGGATCTTTCAGACAGACGTCTTTTCAGGACTGAATAACAGTAAGGACAGTATTGCGACGCCATTCGCATCCATTTTTCGCGATTTCGTTTTTCGTGTGTGATTCCTTCAAAATCGACACAAATCGATGGGTCATCTAGCCAATCGTCTTTTCAGGGCTGAATAACAATAACGATTGTATTGCGAAGTCCATCGCATCCAGTCTTGAAGTATTCGCTATCAGTCTGGGTCACTCCATCATAATTGACCTAAATCGATGGGTCTTTCAGCCAGACGTATTTTCATGACTGAATAACGGCAATGATTATATTGCAAAGCCATTCGCATCCAATCGTTGAGAATTTGCTTTCCGCTTTCCTTCAAAATCGCCATAAATCGATGGGTCATCCAGCCAATTGTCTTTTCATGGCTGATTAACAGTAACGATTGTATTGCAAAGCCATTCGCATCCAATCTTCTAGAACTCATTGCCGCCTTTATAACGCCTTCAATATCGACCTAAATTCGATGGATCGTTCAGACAGACGTCTTTTCAGGACTGAATAACAGTAAGGACAGTATTGCGACGCCATTCGCATCCATTGTTCGCGAACTCGCTTTTCGTGTGGATGATTCCTTCAAAATCGACCCAAATCGATTTGTCATCCAGCCAATTGTCTTTCCAGGAATGAATAACAGTAACGATTGTATTGCGAATGCCATCGCATCCATTCTTCGAGTATTCGATATCAGTCTGGGTCACTCCATCATAATTGACCTAAATCGATGGGTCTTTCAGCCAGACGTCTTTTCATGGCTGAATATCAGCAAAGATTGTATTGCAAAGCCATTCGCATCCAATCTTCTAGATTTCGTTTCCGCCTTTATAAATCTTTTAAAATCGACCTAAATTCGATGGATCTTACAGCCAGACGTCTTTTTAGTACTGAACAACAGTAATGTCTGTATTGAGAAACCATTAGCATCCATTCTTCGTGAATTCGCATTTCGTGTGGATGATTCCTTCATAATCGACCCAAATCGATGTGTCATCCAGCCAATCGTCTTTCCAGGAATGAATAACAGTAACTATTGTATTGCGAATACCATTCGCATCTAATCTTCTAGAACGCGTTTCCGCCTTTATAGATCCTTCAAAATCGACCAAAATTCGATGGATCTTTCAGCCAGACGTCTTTTCAGGACTGAATAACAGTAATGTCAGTGTTGCGAAACCGTTCGCATACATTTTTCACGAATTCGTTTTTCGTGTGTATGATTCATTCAAAATCGACACAAATCGATCGGTCATCCAGCCCATCGGCTTTTCAGGGCTGAATAACAGTAACCATTGTATTGCAAAGCCATTCGCATCCATTCTTCGAGTATTCGATATCAGTCTGGATCACTCCACCATAATTGACCTAAATCGATGGGTCTTTCAGCCAGACGTCTGTTCATGGCTGAATAACAGTAACGATTGTATTGCAAAGGCATTCACATCCAATCGTTGAGGATTTGCTTTCCGCTTTCCTTCAAAATCGACATAAATTGATGTGCCATCCAGCCAATTGTCTTTTCATGGCTGAATAATAGTAACTATTGTATTGCGAAGTCCATCGCATCCATTCTTCGAGTATTCGCTATCAGTCTGGATCAATCCTTCATAATTGATCTAAATCGATGGGTCTTTCAGCCAGACGTCTTGTCCTGGCTGAATAACAGTAACGATTATATTGCAAAGCCATTCGCATCCATTCTTCGTGAATTCGCATTTCGTGTGGATGATTCCTTCAAAATCGACGGAAATCGATGTGTCAACCAGCCAATCGTATTTTCAGGGATGAATAACAGTAACGATTGTATTGCATCCTTTCTTCGAGTATTCAATATCACTCCATCATAATTGACCTAAATCGATGAGTCTTTCAGCCAGACGTCTTTTCATGGCTGAATAATGGTAACGATTGTATTGCAAAGCCATTCGCATCCAATCGTTGAGAAATTTGTTTTCCGCTTTCCTTCAAAATCACCATAAATCGATGGGTCATCCAGCCAATTGTCTTTTCATGGCTGATTAACAGTAACGATTGTATTGCAAACCCATTCGCATCCATTGTTCGCGAACTCGCTTTTCGTGTGGATGATTCCTTCAAAATCGACCCAAATCGATGTGTCATCCAGACAATCGTCTTTTCAGGGCTGAATAACAGTAACGATTGTATTGCAAAGACATTCGCATCCATTCTTCGAGTATTCGCTATCAGTCTGGGTCACTCGATCATTATTGACCTAAATCGATGGGTCTTTCAGCCAGACGTCTTTTCATGGCTGAATATCAGCAAAGATTGTATTGCAAAGCCATTCGCATTCAATCTTCTAGATTTCGTTTCCGCCTTTATAAATCCTTTAAAATCGACCTAAATTCGATGGATCTTTCAGCCAGACGTCTTTTTAGTACTGAACAACAGTAATGTCTGTATTGAGAAACCATTAGCATCCATTCTTCGTGAATTCG
Organism: Ephialtes manifestator; assembly: GCA_963970395.1. Taxonomy (NCBI): domain Eukaryota; kingdom Metazoa; phylum Arthropoda; class Insecta; order Hymenoptera; family Ichneumonidae; genus Ephialtes; species Ephialtes manifestator. The sequence continues at coordinate 20,703,446 of OZ019968.1, forward strand.
CATTTCGTGTGGATGATTCCTTCAAAATCGACCCAAATCGATGTGTCATCCAGCCAATTGTCTTTCCAGGAATGAATAACAGTAACGATTGTATTGCGAATTCCATCGCGTCCTTTCTTCGAGTATTCGATATCAATCTGGATCACTCCATCATAATTGACCTAAATCGATGGGTCTTTCAGCCAGACGTTTTTTCATGGCTGAATAACGGTAACGATTATATTGCAAAGCTATTCGCATCCAATCTTCTAGAACTCGTTTCCGCCTTTATAAATCCTTCAAAATCGACTTAAATTCGATGGAACTTTCATCCAGACGTCTTTTCAGGACTGAATAATAGTAATATCTCTATTGCGAAACCATTCGCATCCATTTCTCACGAATTCGTTTTTCGTGTGTATGATTCATTCTACATCCACACAAATCGACGGGTCATCCAGCCAATCGGCTTTTTAGGGCTGAATAACAGTAACCATTGTATTGCAAAGCCATTCGCATCCATTCTTCGATTATTCAATATCAGTCTGGATCACTCCATCATAAATGACCTAAATCGATGGTTCTTTCAGCCAGACGTCTTTTCATGGCTGAATAACGGTAACGATTGTATTGCAAACCCATTCGCATCCATTGTTCGCGAACTCGCTATCAGTCTGCGTCACTCGATCATTATTGACCTAAATCGATGGGTCTTTCAGCCAGTCGTCTTTTCATGGCTGAATAACAGTAACGATTTTATTGCAATGCCATTCGCATCCATTCTTCGTGAATTAGCATTTCGTGTGGATGATTCCTTCAAAATCGACCCAAATCGATGTGTCATCCAGCCAATCGTCTTTTCAGGGATGAATAACATTAACTATAGTATTGCGAAGTCCATCGCATCCATTCTTCGAGTATTCGATATCAGTCTGGGTCACTCCATCATAATTGACCTAAATCGATGGGTCTTTCAGCCAGACGTCTTTTCATGACTGAATAACGGCAACGATTATATTGCAAACCCATTCGCATCCATTGTTCGCGAACTCGCTATCAGTCTGGGTCACTCGATCATTATTGACCTAAATAGATGGGTCTTTCCCAGTAACATAACCATTCCCAGTAGAATAACAGTAACGATTTTATTGCAATGCCATTCGCATCCATTCTTCGTGAATTAGCATTTCGTGTGGATGATTCCTTCAAAATCGACCCAAATCGATGTGTCATCCAGCCAATCGTCTTTTCAGGGATGAATAACATTAACTATAGTATTGCGAAGTCCATCGCATCCATTCTTCGAGTATTCGATATCAGTCTGGATCACTCCTTCATAATTGACCTAAATCGATGTGTCTTTCAGCCAGACGTCTTTTCCTGGCTGAATAACCGTAACGATTGTATTGCAAAGCCTTTCGCATCCATTCTTCATGAATTCGCATTTCGTGTGGATGATTCCTTCATAATCGACCCAAATCGATGTGTCATCCAGCCAATCGTCTTTCCAGGAATGAATAACAGTAACGATTGTATTGCGAATACCATCGCATCCATTCTTCGAGTATTCGATATCAGTCTGGATCACTCCATCATAATTGACCTAAATCGATGGGTCTTTCAGCCAGACGTCTTTTCATGGCTGAATAACAGCAACGATTGTACTGCGATGCCATTCGCATCCAATCTTCTAGAACGCGTTTCCGCCTTTATAAATCCTTCAAAATCGACCTAAATTCGATGGATCTTTCAGCCAGACGTCTTTTCAGGACTGAATAACAGTAATGTCAGTGTTGCGAAACCATTCGCATACATTTTTCACGAATTCGTTTTTCGTGTGTATGATTCATTCAAAATCGACACAAATCGATCGGTCATCCAGCCCATCGGCTTTTCAGGGCTGAATAACAGTAACCATTGTATTGCAAAGCCATTCGCATTCATTCTTCGATTATTCGATATCAGTCTGGATCACTCCATCATAATTGACCTAAATCGATGGTTCTTTCAGCCAGACGTCTTTTCATGGCTGAATAACGGTAACGATTGTATTGCGAAGTTCATCGCATACTTTCTTCGAGCATTCAATATCAGTCTGGATCACTCCATCATAATTGATCTAAATCGATGGGTCTTTCAGCCAGACGTCTTTTCCTGGCTGAATAACAGTAACGATTATATTGCAAAGCCATTCGCATCCATTCTTCGTGAATTCGCATTTCGTATGTGCGATTCCTTCAAAATCAACCCAAATCGATGTGTCATCCAGCCAATCGTCTTTTCAGGGATAAATAACAATAACGATTGTATTACGAAGTCCATCGCATCCATTCTTCGAGTACTCGATATTATTCTGGATCTCTCAATCATAATTGACCTAAATCGATGGGTGTTTCAGCCAGACGTCATTTCATGGCTGAATAACGGTAACGACTGTATTGCAAAGCCATTCGCATCCAATCATTGAGAATTTGCTTTCCGCTTTCCATCAAAATCGACATAAATCGATGGGTCATCCAGCCAATTGTCTTTTCATGGCTGAATAACAGTAACTATTGTATTGCGAAGTCCATCGCATCCATTCTTCGAGTATTCCCTAATAGTCTGGATCACTCCTTTATTATTGACCTAAATCGATGGATCTTTCAGCCAGAAGTCTTTTCATGACTGAATAACGGCACGATTGTATTGCAAAGCCATTCGCATCCAATCTTCTAGAACTCATTGCCGCCTTTATAACGCCTTCAATATCGACCTAAATTCGATGGATCTTTCAGACAGACGTCTTTTCAGGACTGAATAACAGTAAGGACAGTATTGCGACGCCATTCGCATCCATTGTTCGCGAACTCGCTTTTCGTGTGGATGATTCCTTCAAAATCGACCCAAATCGATTTGTCATCCAGCCAATTGTCTTTCCAGGAATGAATAACAGTAACGATTGTATTGCGAATACCATCGCATCCATTCTTCGAGTATTCGATATCAGTCTGGGTCACTCCATCATAATTGACCTAAATCGATGGTTCTTTCAGCCAGACGTCTTTTCATGGCTGAATATCAGCAAAGATTGTATTGCAAAGCCATTCGTATCCAATCTTCTAGATTTCGTTTCCGCCTTTATAAATCCTTTAAAATCGACCTAAATTCGATGGATCTTACAGCCAGACGTCTTTTTAGTACTGAACAACAGTAATGTCTGTATTGAGAAACCATTAGCATCCATTCTTCGTGAATTCGCATTTCGTGTGGATGATTCCTTCATAATCGACCCAAATCGATGTGTCATCCAGCCAATCGTCTTTCCAGGAATGAATAACAGTAACGATTGTATTGCGAATACCATCGCATCCATTCTTCGAGTATTCGATATCAGTCTGGATCACTCCATCATAATTGACCTAAATCGATGGGTCTTTCAGCCAGACGTCTTTTCATGGCTGAATAACAGCAACGATTGTATTGCGATGCCATTCGCATCCAATCTTCTAGAACGCGTTTCCGCCTTTATAAATCCTTCAAAATCGACCTAAATTCGATGGATCTTTCAGCCAGACGTCTTTTCAGGACTGAATAACAGTAATGTCAGTGTTGCGAAACCGTTCGCATACATTTTTCACGAATTCGTTTTTCGTGTGTATGATTCATTCAAAATCGACACAAATCGATCGGTCATCCAGCCCATCGGCTTTTCAGGGCTGATTAACAGTAACCATTGTATTGCAAAGCCATTCGCATCCATTCTTCGAGTATTCGATATCAGTCTGGATCACTCCACCATAATTGACCTAAATCGATGGGTCTTTCAGCCAGACGTCTGTTCATGGCTGAATAACAGTAACGATTGTATTGCAAAGGCATTCACATCCAATCGTTGAGGATTTGCTTTCCGCTTTCCTTCAAAATCGACATAAATTGATGTGACATCCAGGCAATTGTCTTTTCATGGCTGAATAGTAACTATTGTATTGCGAAGTCCATCGCATCCATTCTTCGAGTATTCGCTATCAGTCTGGATCAATCCTTCATAATTGATCTAAATCGATGGGTCTTTCAGCCAGACGTCTTGTCCTGGCTGAATAACAGTAACGATTATATTGCAAAGCCATTCGCATCCATTCTTCGTGAATTCGCATTTCGTGTGGATGATTCCTTCAAAATCGACGGAAATCGATGTGTCAACCAGCCAATCGTATTTTCAGGGATGAATAACAGTAACGATTGTATTGCATCCTTTCTTCGAGTATTCAATATCACTCCATCATAATTGACCTAAATCGATGAGTCTTTCAGCCAGACGTCTTTTCATGGCTGAATAATGGTAACGATTGTATTGCAAAGCCATTCGCATCCAATCGTTGAGAATTTGCTTTCCGCTTTCCTTCGCCATAAATCGATGGGTCATCCAGCCAATTGTCTTTTCATGGCTGATTAACAGTAACGATTGTATGGCAAACCCATTCGCATCCATTGTTCGCGAACTCGCTTTTCGTGTGGATGATTCCTTCAAAATCGACCCAAATCGATGTGTCATCCAGCCAATCGTCTTTTCAGGGATGAATAACAGTAACTATAGTATTGCGAAGTCCATCGCATCCATTCTTCGAGTATTCGATATCAGTCTGGATCACTCCTTCATAATTGACCTAAATCGATGTGTCTTTCAGCCAGACGTCTGTTCCTGGCTGAATAACCGTAACGATTGTATTGCAAAGCCTTTCGCATCCATTCTTCGTGAATTCGCATTTCGTGTGGATGATTCCTTCAAAATCGACCCAAATCGATTTGTCATCCAGCCAATTGTCTGTCCAGGAATGAATAAAAGTAACGATTGTATTGCGAATACCATCGCATCCATTTTTCGAGTATTCGATATCAGTCTGGGTCACTCCATCATAATTGACCTAAATCGATGGGTCTTTCAGCCAGACGTCTTTTCATGGCTGAATATCAGCAAAGATTGTATTGCAAAGCCATTCGCATCCAATCTTCTAGAACTCGTTTCCGCCTTTATAAATCCTTCAAAATCGACCTGAATTCGATGGATATTTCAGCCAGACGTCTTTTCAGGACTGAATAACAGAAATGTCTGTATTGCGAAACCATTCGCATCTATTTTTCACGAATTCGTTTTTCGTGTGGATGATTCCTTCAAAATCGACCCAAATCGATGTGTCATCCAGCCAATTGTCTTTCCAGGAATGAATAACAGTAACCATTGTATTGCGAAGTCCATCGCATCCATTCTTCGAGTATTCCCTAATAGTCTGGATCACTCCTTTATTATTGACCTAAATCGATGGATCTTTCAGCCAGAAGTCTTTTCATGACTGAATAACGGCACGATTGTATTGCAAAGCCATTCGCATCCAATCTTCTAGAACTCATTGCCGCCTTTATAACGCCTTCAATATCGACCTAAATTCGATGGATCTTTCAGACAGACGTCTTTTCAGGACTGAATAACAGTAAGGACAGTATTGCGACGCCATTCGCATCCATTTTTCGCGATTTCGTTTTTCGTGTGTGATTCCTTCAAAATCGACACAAATCGATGGGTCATCTAGCCAATCGTCTTTTCAGGGCTGAATAACAATAACGATTGTATTTCGAATTCCATCGCGTCCTTTCTTCGAGTATTCGATGTCAGTCTGGATCACTCCATCATAATTGACCTAAATCGATGAGTCTTTCAGCCAGACGTCTTTTCATGGCTGAATAATGGTAACGATTGTATTGCAAAGCCATTCGCATCCAATCGTTGAGAAATTTGTTTTCCGCTTTCCTTCAAAATCACCATAAATCGATGGGTCATCCAGCCAATTGTCTTTTCATGGCTGATTAACAGTAACGATTGTATTGCAAACCCATTCGCATCCATTGTTCGCGAACTCGCTTTTCGTGTGGATGATTCCTTCAAAATCGACCCAAATCGATGTGTCATCCAGACAATCGTCTTTTCAGGGCTGAATAACAGTAACAATTGTATTGCAAAGACATTCGCATCCATTCTTCGAGTATTCGCTATCAGTCTGGGTCACTCGATCATTATTGACCTAAATCGATGGGTCTTTCAGCCAGACGTCTTTTCATGGCTGAATATCAGCAAAGATTGTATTGCAAAGCCATTCGCATCCAATCTTCTAGATTTCGTTTCCGCCTTTATAAATCCTTTAAAATCGACCTAAATTCGATGGATCTTTCAGCCAGACGTCTTTTTAGTACTGAACAACAGTAATGTCTGTATTGAGAAACCATTAGCATCCATTCTTCGTGAATTCGCATTTCGTGGGGATGATTCCTTCAAAATCGACCGAAATCGATGTGTCATCCAGCCAATCGTATTTTCAGGGATGAATAACAGTAACGATTGTATTGCATCCTTTCTTCGAGTATTCAATATCACTCCATCATAATTGACCTAAATCGATGAGTCTTTCAGCCAGACGTCTTTTCATGGCTGAATAATGGTAACGATTGTATTGCAAAGCCATTCGCATCCAATCGTTGAGAATTTGCTTTCCGCTTTCCTTCGCCATAAATCGATGGGTCATCCAGCCAATTGTCTTTTCATGGCTGATTAACAGTAACGATTGTATGGCAAACCCATTCGCATCCATTGTTCGCGAACTCGCTTTTCGTGTGGATGATTCCTTCAAAATCGACCCAAATCGATGTGTCATCCAGCCAATCGTCTTTTCAGGGATGAATAACAGTAACTATAGTATTGCGAAGTCCATCGCATCCATTCTTCGAGTATTCGATATCAGTCTGGATCACTCCTTCATAATTGACCTAAATCGATGTGTCTTTCAGCCAGACGTCTGTTCCTGGCTGAATAACCGTAACGATTGTATTGCAAAGCCTTTCGCATCCATTCTTCGTGAATTCGCATTTCGTGTGGATGATTCCTTCAAAATCGACCCAAATCGATTTGTCATCCAGCCAATTGTCTGTCCAGGAATGAATAAAAGTAACGATTGTATTGCGAATACCATCGCATCCATTTTTCGAGTATTCGATATCAGTCTGGGTCACTCCATCATAATTGACCTAAATCGATGGGTCTTTCAGCCAGACGTCTTTTCATGGCTGAATATCAGCAAAGATTGTATTGCAAAGCCATTCGCATCCAATCTTCTAGAACTCGTTTCCGCCTTTATAAATCCTTCAAAATCGACCTGAATTCGATGGATATTTCAGCCAGACGTCTTTTCAGGACTGAATAACAGAAATGTCTGTATTGCGAAACCATTCGCATCTATTTTTCACGAATTCGTTTTTCGTGTGGATGATTCCTTCAAAATCGACCCAAATCGATGTGTCATCCAGCCAATTGTCTTTCCAGGAATGAATAACAGTAACCATTGTATTGCGAAGTCCATCGCATCCATTCTTCGAGTATTCCCTAATAGTCTGGATCACTCCTTTATTATTGTCCTAAATCGATGGATCTTTCAGCCAGAAGTCTTTTCATGACTGAATAACGGCACGATTGTATTGCAAAGCCATTCGCATCCAATGTTCTAGAACTCATTGCCGCCTTTATAACGCCTTCAATATCGACCTAAATTCGATGGATCTTTCAGACAGACGTCTTTTCAGGACTGAATAACAGTAAGGACAGTATTGCGACGCCATTCGCATCCATTTTTCGCGATTTCGTTTTTCGTGTGTGATTCCTTCAAAATCGACACAAATCGATGGGTCATCTAGCCAATCGTCTTTTCAGGGCTGAATAACAATAACGATTGTATTTCGAATTCCATCGCGTCCTTTCTTCGAGTATTCGATGTCAGTCTGGATCACTCCATCATAATTGACCTAAATCGATGAGTCTTTCAGCCAGACGTCTTTTCATGGCTGAATAATGGTAACGATTGTATTGCAAAGCCATTCGCATCCAATCGTTGAGAAATTTGTTTTCCGCTTTCCTTCAAAATCACCATAAATCGATGGGTCATCCAGCCAATTGTCTTTTCATGGCTGATTAACAGTAACGATTGTATTGCAAACCCATTCGCATCCATTGTTCGCGAACTCGCTTTTCGTGTGGATGATTCCTTCAAAATCGACCCAAATCGATGTGTCATCCAGACAATCGTCTTTTCAGGGCTGAATAACAGTAACGATTGTATTGCAAAGACATTCGCATCCATTCTTCGAGTATTCGCTATCAGTCTGGGTCACTCGATCATTATTGACCTAAATCGATGGGTCTTTCAGCCAGACGTCTTTTCATGGCTGAATATCAGCAAAGATTGTATTGCAAAGCCATTCGCATTCAATCTTCTAGATTTCGTTTCCGCCTTTATAAATCCTTTAAAATCGACCTAAATTCGATGGATCTTTCAGCCAGACGTCTTTTTAGTACTGAACAACAGTAATGTCTGTATTGAGAAACCATTAGCATCCATTCTTCGTGAATTCGCATTTCGTGTGGATGATTCCTTCAAAATCGACCCAAATCGATGTGTCATCCAGCCAATTGTCTTTCCAGGAATGAATAACAGTAACGATTGTATTGCGAATTCCATCGCGTCCTTTCTTCGAGTATTCGATATCAATCTGGATCACTCCATCATAATTGACCTAAATCGATGGGTCTTTCAGCCAGACGTTTTTTCATGGCTGAATAACGGTAACGATTATATTGCAAAGCTATTCGCATCCAATCTTCTAGAACTCGTTTCCGCCTTTATAAATCCTTCAAAATCGACTTAAATTCGATGGATCTTTCATCCAGACGTCTTTTCAGGACTGAATAATAGTAATGTCTCTATTGCGAAACCATTCGCATCCATTTCTCACGAATTCGTTTTTCGTGTGTATGATTCATTCTACATCCACACAAATCGACGGGTCATCCAGCCAATCGGCTTTTTAGGGCTGAATAACAGTAACCATTGTATTGCAAAGCCATTCGCATCCATTCTTCGATTATTCGATATCAGTCTGGATCACTCCATCATAATTGACCTAAATCGATGGTTCTTTCAGCCAGACGTCTTTTCATGGCTGAATAACGGTAACGATTGTATTGCGAAGTTCATCGCATCCTTTCTCCGAGTATTCAATATCAGTCTGTATCACTCCATCATAATTGATCTAAATCGATGGGTCTTTCAGCCAGACGTCTTTTCCTGGCTGAATAACAGTAACGATTATATTGCAAAGCCATTCGCATCCATTCTTCGTGAATTCGCATTTCGTATGTGCGATTCCTTCAAAATCAACCCAAATCGATGTGTCATCCAGCCAATCGTCTTTTCAGGGATGAATAACAATAACGATTGTATTGCGAAGTCCATCGCATCCATTCTTCGAGTACTCGATATTATTCTGGATCTCTCCATCATAATTGACCTAAATCGATGGGTGTTTCAGCCAGACGTCATTTCATAGCTGAATAACGGTAACGACTGTATTGCAAAGCCATTCGCATCCAATCATTGAGAATTTGCTTTCCGCTTTCCATCAACATCGACATAAATCGATGGGTCATCCAGCCAATTGTCTTTTCATGGCCGAATAACAGTAACTATTGTATTGCGAAGTCCATCGCATCCATTCTTCGAGTATTCCCTAATAGTCTAGATCACTCCTTTATTATTGACCTAAATCGATGGATCTTTCAGCCGGAAGTCTTTTCATGACTGAATAACGGCACGATTGTATTGCAAAGCCATTCGCATCCAATCTTCTGGAACTCATTGCCGCCTTTATAACGCCTTCAATATCGACCTAAATTCGATGGATCTTTCAGGCAGACGTCTTTTCAGGACTGAATAACAGTAAGGACAGTATTGCGACGCAATTCGCATCCATTTTTCGCGATTTCGTTTTTCGTGTGTGATTCCTTCAAAATCGACACAAATCGATGGGTCATCTAGCCAATCGTCTTTTCAGGGCTGAATAACAATAACGATTGTATTGCGAAGTCCATCGCATCCAGTCTTGGAGTATTCGCTATCAGTCTGGGTCACTCCATCATAATTGACCTAAATCGATGGGTCTTTCAGCCAGACGTCTTTTCATGACTGAATAACGGCAATGATTATATTGCAAAGCCTTTCGCATCCAATCTTCTAGAACTCGTTTCCGCCTTTATAAATCCTTTAAAATCGACCTAAATTCGATGGATCTTTCAGCCAGACGTCTTTTTAGGACTGAACAACAGTAATGTCTGTATTGAGAAACCATTAGCATCCATTCTTCGTGAATTCGCATTTCGTGTGGATGATTCCTTCATAATCGACCCAAATCGATGTGTCATCCAGCCAATCGACTTTCCAGGAATGAATAACAGTAACGATTGTATTGCGAATACCATTCGCATCTAATCTTCTAGAACGCGTTTCCGCCTTTATAAATCCTTCAAAATCGACCTAAATTCGATGGATCTTTCAGCCAGACGTCTTTTCAGGACTGAATAACAGTAATGTCAGTTTTGCGAACCCATTCGCATCCATTTTTCACGAATTCGTCTTTCGTGTGTATGATTCATTCAAAATCGACACAAATCGATCGGTCATCCAGCCCATCGGCTTTTCAGGGCTGAATAACAGTAACCATTGCATTGCAAAGCCATTCGCATCCATTCTTCGAGTATTCGATATCAGTCTGGATCACTCCACCATAATTGACCTAAATCGATGGGTCTTTCAGCCAGACGTCTTTTCATGGCTGAATAACAGCCACGATTGTATTGCGATGCCATTCGCATCCAATCTTCTAGAACGCGTTTCCGCCTTTATAAATCCTTCAAAATCGACCTAAATTCGATGGATCTTTCAACCAGACGTCTTTTCAGGACTGAATAACAGTAATGTCAGTGTTGCGAAAACATTCGCATACATTTTTCACGAATTCGTTTTTCGTGTGTATGATTCATTCAAAATCGACACAAATCGATCGGTCATCCAGCCCATCGGCTTTTCAGGGCTGAATAACAGTAACCATTGTATTGCAAAGCCATTCGCATCCATTCTTCGAGTATTCGATATCAGTCTGGATCACTCGACCATAATTGACCTAAATCGATGGGTCTTTCAGCCAGACGTCTGTTCATGGCTGAATAACAGTAACGATTGTATTGCAAAGGCATTCACATCCAATCGTTGAGGATTTGCTTTCCGCTTTCCTTCAAAATCGACATAAATTGATGTGCCATCCAGCCAATCAGCTTTTCACGGCTGAATAGCAGTAACCATTGTATTGCGAAGTCCATCGCATCCATTCTTCGAGTATTCGCTATCAGTCTGGATCACTCTATCATAATTGACCTAAATCGATGGGTCTTTCAGACAGACGTCTTTTCATGGCTGAATAACAGTAACGATTGTATTGCAAAGCCATTCGCATCCATTCTTCGTGAATTCGCATTTCGTGTGGATGATTCCTTCAAAATCGACCCAAATCGATGTGTCATCCAGCCAATCTTCCTTTCAGGGCTGAATAACAGTAACGATTTTATTGCAAAGCAATTCACATCCATTATTCGTGAATTCGCATTTCGTGTGGATGATTCCTTCAAAATCGACCCAAAACGATGTGTCATCCAGCCAATCGTCTTTTCAGGGATGAATAACAGTAACGATTGTATTGCATCCTTTCTTCGAGTATTCAATATCAGTATGGATCACTCCATCATAATTGACCTAAATCGATGAGTCTTTCAGCCAGACGTCTTTTCATGACTGAATAACGGCAACGATTGTATTGCAAAGCCATTCGCATCCAATCTTCTAGATTTCGTTTCCGCCTTTATAAATCCTTTAAAATCGACCTAAATTCGATGGATCTTTCAGCCAGACGTCTTTTTAGTACTGAACAACAGTAATGTCTGTATTGAGAAACCATTAGCATCCATTCTTCGTGAATTCGCATTTCGTGTGGATGATTCCTTCAAAATCGACCCAAATGGATGTGTCATCCAGCCAATCGTCTTTTCAGGGATGAATAACAGTAACGATTGTATTGCAAAGGCATTCACATCCAATCGTTGAGGATTTGCTTTCCGCTTTCCTTCAAAATCGACATAAATTGATGTGCCATCCAGCCAATTGTGTTTTCATGGCTGAATAATAGTAACTATTGTATTGCGAAGTCCATCGCATCCATTCTTCGTGTATTCGCTATCAGTCTCGGTCACTCACACCATCATAATTGACCTAAATCGATGGGTCTTCTAGCCAGAAGGCTTTTCAGGACAGAAAAACAGTAATGTCTGTACTGAGAAACCATTCGCATCCATTTTTCGCGAATTCGTTTTTCGGGTGTATGATTCTTTCAAAATCGACACAAATTGATGGGTCATACAGCCAATCGGCTTTTCCTGGCTGAATAAGAGTATCGATTGTATTGGAAAGCCATTCGCATCCATTCTTCGTGAATTCGCATTTCGTGTGGACGATTCCTTCGAAATCGACCAAAATCGATGTGTCATCCAGCTAATCGTCTTTTCAGGGATGTATAACAGTAACGGTTGTATTACGAAGTCCATCGCATCCATTCTTCGAGTATTCGATATCAGTCTGGATCACTCCATCACAATTGACGTAAATCGATGGGTATTTCAGCCAATCGTCTTTTCAGGGATCAATAACAGTAACGATTGTATTGCGAAGTCCATCGCATCCATTCTTCGAGTATTCGCTGTCAGTCTGGATCACTCTATCACAATTGACCTAAATCGATGGGTCTTTCATACAGACGTCTTTTCATGGCTGAATAACAGCAACGATTGTATTGCGATGCCATTCGCATCCAATCTTCTAGAACACGTTCTCTCAGCCAGACGTCTTGTCAGGACTGAATAACAATAATGTCAATGTTGCGAAACGATTCGCATCCATTTTTTACGAATTCGTTTTTCGTGTGTATGATTCATTCAAAATCGACACAAATCGATCGGTCATCCAGACAATCGGCTTTTCAGGGCTGAATAACAGTAACCATTGTATTGCAAAGCCATTCGCATCCATTCTTCGAGTATTCGATATCAGTCTGGATCACTCCACCATAATGTGACCTAAAAATCGATGGGTCTTTCAGCCAGACGTCTTTTCATTGCTGAATGACGGTAACGATTGTATTGGAAAGCCATTCGCATCCATTCTTCGTGAATTCGCATTTCGTGTGGACGATTCCTTCGAAATCGACCAAAATCGATGTGTCATCCAGCCAATCGTCTTTTCAGGGATGAATAACAGTAACTATAGTATTGCGAAATCCATCGCATCCATTCTTCGAGTATTCGCTATCAGTCTGCATCACTCTATCATAATTGACCTAAATCGATGGGACTTTCAGACAGACGTCTTTTCATGGCTGAATCACAGTAACGATTATATTGCAAAGCCATTCGCATCGAATCGTTGAGAATTCGCTTTCCGCTTTCCATCAAAATCGACATAAATCGATGGGTCATCCAGCCAATTGTCTTTTCATGGCTGAATAACCGTAACTATTGTATTGCGACGTCCATCGCATCCATTCTTCGTGTATTCGCTAATAGTCTGAATCACTCCTTTATAATTGACCTAAATCGATGGATCTTTCAGCCAGACGTCATTTCCTGGCTGAATAACAGTAACGATTGTATTGCAAAGCCATTCTCATCCATTCTTCGAATATTCGCTACCAGTCTGGATCACTCCATCATAATTGACCTAAATCGATGGGTCTTTCAGCCAGACGTTTTTTCATGGCTGAATAAAACGGTAACGATTATATTGCAAAGCTATTCGCATCCAATCTTCTAGAACTCGTTTCCGCCTTTATAAATCCTTCAAAATCGACTTAAATTCGATGGATCTTTCAGCCAGACGTCTTTTCAGGACTGAATAAAAGTAAGGACAGTATTGCGACGCCATTCGCATCCATTTTTCGCGATTTCGTTTTTCGTGTGTGATTCTTTCAAAATCGACACAAATCGATGGGTCATCTAGCCAATCGTCTTTTCAGGGCTGAATAACAATAACGATTGTATTGCGAAGTCCATCGCATCCATTCTTGGAGTATTCGCTATCAGTCTGGGTCACTCCATCATAATTGACCTAAATCGATGGGTCTTCAGCCAGACGTCTTTTCATGACTGAATAACGGCAACGATTATATTGCAAAGCCATTCGCATCTAGTCTTCTAGAACGCGTTTCCGCCTTTATAAATCCTTCAAAATCGACCTAAATTCGATGGATCTTTCGGCCAGACGTCTTTTCAGGACTGAATAACAGTAATGTCAGTGTTGCGAAACCATTCGCATCCATTTTTCACGAAATCGTTTTTCGTGTGTATGATTCATTCAAAATCGACACAAATCGATCGGTCATCCAGCCCATCGGCTTTTCAGGGCTGAATAGCAGTAACCATTGCATTGCAAAGCCATTCGCATCCATTCTTCGAGTATTCGATATCAGTCTGGATCACTCCACCATAATTGACCTAAATCGATGGGTCTTTCAGCCAGACGTCTGTTCATGGCTGAATAACAGTAACGATTGTATTGCAAAGGCATTCACATCCAATCGTTGAGGATTTGCTTTCCGCTTTCCTTCAAAATCGACATAAATTGATGTGCCATCCAGCCAATTGTGTTTTCATGGCTGAATAATAGTAACTATTGTATTGCGAAGTCCATCGCATCCATTCTTGGAGTATTCGCTATCAGTCTGGGTCACTCCATCATAATTGACCTAAATCGATGGGTCTTTTAGCCAGACGTCTTTTCATGACTGAATAACGGCAACGATTATATTGCAAAGCCATTCGCATCCATTCTTCGCGAACTCGCTTTTCGTATGGATGATTCCTTCAAAATCGACCCAAATCGATGTGTCATCCAGCCAATCGTCTTTTCAGGGCTGAATAACAGTAACGATTGTATTGCAAAGGCATGCACATCCAATCGTTGAGGATTTGCTTTCCGCTTTCCTTCAAAATCGCCATAAATCGATGGGTCATCCAGCCAATTGTCTTTTCATGGCTGATTAACAGTAACGATTGTATTGCAAACCCATTCGCATCCATTGTTCGCGAACTCGCTTTTCGTGTGGATGATTCCTTCAAAATCGAAACAAATCGATGGGTCATCTAGCCAATCGTCTTTTCAGGGCTGAATAACAATAACGATTGTATTGCGAAGTCCATCGCATCCAGTCTTGGAGTATTCGCTATCAGTCTGGGTCACTCCATCATAATTGACCTAAATCGATGGGTCTTTCAGCCAGACGTCTTTTCATGACTGAATAACGGCAATGATTATATTGCAAAGCCATTCGCATCCAATCTTCTAGAACTCGTTTCCGCCTTTATAAATCCTTTAAAATCGACCTAAATTCGATGGATCTTTCAGCCAGACGTCTTTTTAGGACTGAACAACAGTAATGTCTG
This sequence comes from Ephialtes manifestator, assembly GCA_963970395.1. Lineage (NCBI taxonomy): Eukaryota > Metazoa > Arthropoda > Insecta > Hymenoptera > Ichneumonidae > Ephialtes > Ephialtes manifestator. Next base: position 20,718,819 of record OZ019968.1, read on the forward strand.
TATTGAGAAACCATTCGCATCCATTCTTCGTGATTCGCATTTCGTATGTGCGATTCCTTCAAAATCAACCCAAATCGATGTGTCATCCAGCCAATCGTCTTTTCAGGGATAAATAACAATAACGATTGTATTACGAAGTCCATCGCATCCATTCTTCGAGTACTCGATATTATTCTGGATCTCTCAATCATAATTGACCTAAATCGATGGGTGTTTCAGCCAGACGTCATTTCATGGCTGAATAACGGTAACGACTGTATTGCAAAGCCATTCGCATCCAATCATTGAGAATTTGCTTTCCGCTTTCCATCAAAATCGACATAAATCGATGGGTCATCCAGCCAATTGTCTTTTCATGGCTGAATAACAGTAACTATTGTATTGCGAAGTCCATCGCATCCATTCTTCGAGTATTCCCTAATAGTCTGGATCACTCCTTTATTATTGACCTAAATCGATGGATCTTTCAGCCAGAAGTCTTTTCATGACTGAATAACGGCACGATTGTATTGCAAAGCCATTCGCATCCAATCTTCTAGAACTCATTGCCGCCTTTATAACGCCTTCAATATCGACCTAAATTCGATGGATCTTTCAGACAGACGTCTTTTCAGGACTGAATAACAGTAAGGACAGTATTGCGACGCCATTCGCATCCATTGTTCGCGAACTCGCTTTTCGTGTGGATGATTCCTTCAAAATCGACCCAAATCGATTTGTCATCCAGCCAATTGTCTTTCCAGGAATGAATAACAGTAACGATTGTATTGCGAATACCATCGCATCCATTCTTCGAGTATTCGATATCAGTCTGGGTCACTCCATCATAATTGACCTAAATCGATGGTTCTTTCAGCCAGACGTCTTTTCATGGCTGAATATCAGCAAAGATTGTATTGCAAAGCCATTCGTATCCAATCTTCTAGATTTCGTTTCCGCCTTTATAAATCCTTTAAAATCGACCTAAATTCGATGGATCTTACAGCCAGACGTCTTTTTAGTACTGAACAACAGTAATGTCTGTATTGAGAAACCATTAGCATCCATTCTTCGTGAATTCGCATTTCGTGTGGATGATTCCTTCATAATCGACCCAAATCGATGTGTCATCCAGCCAATCGTCTTTCCAGGAATGAATAACAGTAACTATTGTATTGCGAATACCATTCGCATCTAAACTTCTAGAACGCGTTTCCGCCTTTATAAATCCTTCAAAATCGACCTAAATTCGATGGATCTTTCAGCCAGACGTCTTTTCAGGACTGAATAACAGTAATGTCAGTGTTGCGAAACCGTTCGCATACATTTTTCACGAATTCGTTTTTCGTGTGTATGATTCATTCAAAATCGACACAAATCGATCGGTCATCCAGCCCATCGGCTTTTCAGGGCTGATTAACAGTAACCATTGTATTGCAAAGCCATTCGCATCCATTCTTCGAGTATTCGATATCAGTGTGGATCACTCCACCATAATTGACCTAAATCGATGGGTCTTTCAGCCAGACGTCTGTTCATGGCTGAATAACAGTAACGATTGTATTGCAAAGGCATTCACATCCAATCGTTGAGGATTTGCTTTCCGCTTTCCTTCAAAATCGACATAAATTGATGTGACATCCAGGCAATTGTCTTTTCATGGCTGAATAGTAACTATTGTATTGCGAAGTCCATCGCATCCATTCTTCGAGTATTCGCTATCAGTCTGGATCAATCCTTCATAATTGATCTAAATCGATGGGTCTTTCAGCCAGACGTCTTGTCCTGGCTGAATAACAGTAACGATTATATTGCAAAGCCATTCGCATCCATTCTTCGTGAATTCGCATTTCGTGTGGATGATTCCTTCAAAATCGACGGAAATCGATGTGTCAACCAGCCAATCGTATTTTCAGGGATGAATAACAGTAACGATTGTATTGCATCCTTTCTTCGAGTATTCAATATCACTCCATCATAATTGACCTAAATCGATGAGTCTTTCAGCCAGACGTCTTTTCATGGCTGAATAATGGTAACGATTGTATTGCAAAGCCATTCGCATCCAATCGTTGAGAAATTTGTTTTCCGCTTTCCTTCAAAATCACCATAAATCGATGGGTTATCCAGCCAATTGTCTTTTCATGGCTGATTAACAGTAACGATTGTATTGCAAACCCATTCGCATCCATTGTTCACGAACTCGCTTTTCGTGTGGATGATTCCTTCAAAATCGACCCAAATCGATGTGTCATCCAGACAATCGTCTTTTCAGGGCTGAATAACAGTAACAATTGTATTGCAAAGACATTCGCATCCATTCTTCGAGTATTCGCTATCAGTCTGGGTCACTCGATCATTATTGACCTAAATCGATGGGTCTTTCAGCCAGACGTCTTTTCATGGCTGAATATCAGCAAAGATTGTATTGCAAAGCCATTCGCATATAATCTTCTAGATTTCGTTTCCGCCTTTATAAATCCTTTAAAATCGACCTAAATTCGATGGATCTTTCAGCCAGACGTCTTTTTAGTACTGAACAACAGTAATGTCTGTATTGAGAAACCATTAGCATCCATTCTTCGTGAATTCGCATTTCGTGGGGATGATTCCTTCAAAATCGACCGAAATCGATGTGTCATCCAGCCAATCGTATTTTCAGGGATGAATAACAGTAACGATTGTATTGCATCCTTTCTTCGAGTATTCAATATCACTCCATCATAATTGACCTAAATCGATGAGTCTTTCAGCCAGACGTCTTTTCATGGCTGAATAATGGTAACGATTGTATTGCAAAGCCAATCGCATCCAATCGTTGAGAATTTGCTTTCCGCTTTCCTTCGCCATAAATCGATGGATCATCCAGCCAATTGTCTTTTCATGGCTGATTAACAGTAACGATTGTATGGCAAACCCATTCGCATCCATTGTTCGCGAACTCGCTTTTCGTGTGGATGATTCCTTCAAAATCGACCCAAATCGATGTGTCATCCAGCCAATCGTCTTTTCAGGGATGAATAACAGTAACTATAGTATTGCGAAGTCCATCGCATCCATTCTTCGAGTATTCGATATCAGTCTGGATCACTCCTTCATAATTGACCTAAATCGATGTGTCTTTCAGCCAGACGTCTGTTCCTGGCTGAATAACCGTAACGATTGTATTGCAAAGCCTTTCGCATCCATTCTTCGTGAATTCGCATTTCGTGTGGATGATTCCTTCAAAATCGACCCAAATCGATTTGTCATCCAGCCAATTGTCTGTCCAGGAATGAATAAAAGTAACGATTGTATTGCGAATACCATCGCATCCATTTTTCGAGTATTCGATATCAGTCTGGGTCACTCCATCATAATTGACCTAAATCGATGGGTCTTTCAGCCAGACGTCTTTTCATGGCTGAATATCAGCAAAGATTGTATTGCAAAGCCATTCGCATCCAATCTTCTAGAACTCGTTTCCGCCTTTATAAATCCTTCAAAATCGACCTGAATTCGATGGATATTTCAGCCAGACGTCTTTTCAGGACTGAATAACAGAAATGTCTGTATTGCGAAACCATTCGCATCTATTTTTCACGAATTCGGTTTTCGTGTGGATGATTCCTTCAAAATCGACCCAAATCGATGTGTCATCCAGCCAATTGTCTTTCCAGGAATGAATAACAGTAACCATTGTATTGCGAAGTCCATCGCGTCCATTCTTCGAGTATTCCCTAATAGTCTGGATCACTCCTTTATTATTGACCTAAATCGATGGATCTTTCAGCCAGAAGTCTTTTCATGACTGAATAACGGCACGATTGTATTGCAAAGCCATTCGCATCCAATCTTCTAGAACTCATTGCCGCCTTTATAACGCCTTCAATATCGACCTAAATTCGATGGATCTTTCAGACAGACGTCTTTTCAGGACTGAATAACAGTAAGGACAGTATTGCGACGCCATTCGCATCCATTTTTCGCGATTTCGTTTTTCGTGTGTGATTCCTTCAAAATCGATACAAATCGATGGGTCATCTAGCCAATCGTCTTTTCAGGGCTGAATAACAATAACGATTGTATTGCGAAGTCCATCGCATCCAGTCTTGAAGTATTCGCTATCAGTCTGGGTCACTCCATCATAATTGACCTAAATCGATGGGTCTTTCAGCCAGACGTCTTTTCATGACTGAATAACGGCAATGATTATATTGCAAAGCCATTCGCATCCAATCGTTGAGAATTTGCTTTCCGCTTTCCTTCAAAATCGCCATAAATCGATGGGTCATCCAGCCAATTGTCTTTTCATGGCTGATTAACAGTAACGATTGTATTGCAAAGCCATTCGCATCCAATCTTCTAGAACTCATTGCCGCCTTTATAACGCCTTCAATATCGACCTAAATTCGATGGATCGTTCAGACAGACGTCTTTTCAGGACTGAATAACAGTAAGGACAGTATTGCGACGCCATTCGCATCCATTGTTCGCGAACTCGCTTTTCGTGTGGATGATTCCTTCAAAATCGACCCAAATCGATTTGTCATCCAGCCAATTGTCTTTCCAGGAATGAATAACAGTAACGATTGTATTGCGAATGCCATCGCATCCATTCTTCGAGTATTCGATATCAGTCTGGGTCACTCCATCATAATTGACCTAAATCGATGGGTCTTTCAGCCAGACGTCTTTTCATGGCTGAATATCAGCAAAGATTGTATTGCAAAGCCATTCGCATCCAATCTTCTAGATTTCGTTTCCGCCTTTATAAATCTTTTAAAATCGACCTAAATTCGATGGATCTTACAGCCAGACGTCTTTTTAGTACTGAACAACAGTAATGTCTGTATTGAGAAACCATTAGCATCCATTCTTCGTGAATTCGCATTTCGTGTGGATGATTCCTTCATAATCGACCCAAATCGATGTGTCATCCAGCCAATCGTCTTTCCAGGAATGAATAACAGTAACTATTGTATTGCGAATACCATTCGCATCTAATCTTCTAGAACGCGTTTCCGCCTTTATAGATCCTTCAAAATCGACCAAAATTCGATGGATCTTTCAGCCAGACGTCTTTTCAGGACTGAATAACAGTAATGTCAGTGTTGCGAAACCGTTCGCATACATTTTTCACGAATTCGTTTTTCGTGTGTATGATTCATTCAAAATCGACACAAATCGATCGGTCATCCAGCCCATCGGCTTTTCAGGGCTGAATAACAGTAACCATTGTATTGCAAAGCCATTCGCATCCATTCTTCGAGTATTCGATATCAGTCTGGATCACTCCACCATAATTGACGTAAATCGATGGGTCTTTCAGCCAGACGTCTGTTCATGGCTGAATAACAGTAACGATTGTATTGCAAAGGCATTCACATCCAATCGTTGAGGATTTGCTTTCCGCTTTCCTTCAAAATCGACATAAATTGATGTGCCATCCAGCCAATTGTCTTTTCATGGCTGAATAATAGTAACTATTGTATTGCGAAGTCCATCGCATCCATTCTTCGAGTATTCGCTATCAGTCTGGATCAATCCTTCATAATTGATCTAAATCGATGGGTCTTTCAGCCAGACGTCTTGTCCTGGCTGAATAACAGTAACGATTATATTGCAAAGCCATTCGCATCCATTCTTCGTGAATTCGCATTTCGTGTGGATGATTCCTTCAAAATCGACGGAAATCGATGTGTCAACCAGCCAATCGTATTTTCAGGGATGAATAACAGTAACGATTGTATTGCATCCTTTCTTCGAGTATTCAATATCACTCCATCATAATTGACCTAAATCGATGAGTCTTTCAGCCAGACGTCTTGTCCTGGCTGAATAACAGTAACGATTATATTGCAAAGCCATTCGCATCCATTCTTCGTGAATTCGCATTTCGTGTGGATGATTCCTTCAAAATCGACGGAAATCGATGTGTCAACCAGCCAATCGTATTTTCAGGGATGAATAACAGTAACGATTGTATTGCATCCTTTCTTCGAGTATTCAATATCACTCCATCATAATTGACCTAAATCGATGAGTCTTTCAGCCAGACGTCTTTTCATGGCTGAATAATGGTAACGATTGTATTGCAAAGCCATTCGCATCCAATCGTTGAGAAATTTGTTTTCCGCTTTCCTTCAAAATCACCATAAATCGATGGGTTATCCAGCCAATTGTCTTTTCATGGCTGATTAACAGTAACGATTGTATTGCAAACCCATTCGCATCCATTGTTCACGAACTCGCTTTTCGTGTGGATGATTCCTTCAAAATCGACCCAAATCGATGTGTCATCCAGACAATCGTCTTTTCAGGGCTGAATAACAGTAACAATTGTATTGCAAAGACATTCGCATCCATTCTTCGAGTATTCGCTATCAGTCTGGGTCACTCGATCATTATTGACCTAAATCGATGGGTCTTTCAGCCAGACGTCTTTTCATGGCTGAATATCAGCAAAGATTGTATTGCAAAGCCATTCGCATATAATCTTCTAGATTTCGTTTCCGCCTTTATAAATCCTTTAAAATCGACCTAAATTCGATGGATCTTTCAGCCAGACGTCTTTTTAGTACTGAACAACAGTAATGTCTGTATTGAGAAACCATTAGCATCCATTCTTCGTGAATTCGCATTTCGTGGGGATGATTCCTTCAAAATCGACCGAAATCGATGTGTCATCCAGCCAATCGTATTTTCAGGGATGAATAACAGTAACGATTGTATTGCATCCTTTCTTCGAGTATTCAATATCACTCCATCATAATTGACCTAAATCGATGAGTCTTTCAGCCAGACGTCTTTTCATGGCTGAATAATGGTAACGATTGTATTGCAAAGCCAATCGCATCCAATCGTTGAGAATTTGCTTTCCGCTTTCCTTCGCCATAAATCGATGGATCATCCAGCCAATTGTCTTTTCATGGCTGATTAACAGTAACGATTGTATGGCAAACCCATTCGCATCCATTGTTCGCGAACTCGCTTTTCGTGTGGATGATTCCTTCAAAATCGACCCAAATCGATGTGTCATCCAGCCAATCGTCTTTTCAGGGATGAATAACAGTAACTATAGTATTGCGAAGTCCATCGCATCCATTCTTCGAGTATTCGATATCAGTCTGGATCACTCCTTCATAATTGACCTAAATCGATGTGTCTTTCAGCCAGACGTCTGTTCCTGGCTGAATAACCGTAACGATTGTATTGCAAAGCCTTTCGCATCCATTCTTCGTGAATTCGCATTTCGTGTGGATGATTCCTTCAAAATCGACCCAAATCGATTTGTCATCCAGCCAATTGTCTGTCCAGGAATGAATAAAAGTAACGATTGTATTGCGAATACCATCGCATCCATTTTTCGAGTATTCGATATCAGTCTGGGTCACTCCATCATAATTGACCTAAATCGATGGGTCTTTCAGCCAGACGTCTTTTCATGGCTGAATATCAGCAAAGATTGTATTGCAAAGCCATTCGCATCCAATCTTCTAGAACTCGTTTCCGCCTTTATAAATCCTTCAAAATCGACCTGAATTCGATGGATATTTCAGCCAGACGTCTTTTCAGGACTGAATAACAGAAATGTCTGTATTGCGAAACCATTCGCATCTATTTTTCACGAATTCGGTTTTCGTGTGGATGATTCCTTCAAAATCGACCCAAATCGATGTGTCATCCAGCCAATTGTCTTTCCAGGAATGAATAACAGTAACCATTGTATTGCGAAGTCCATCGCGTCCATTCTTCGAGTATTCCCTAGTAGTCTGGATCACTCCTTTATTATTGACCTAAATCGATGGATCTTTCAGCCAGAAGTCTTTTCATGACTGAATAACGGCACGATTGTATTGCAAAGCCATTCGCATCCAATCTTCTAGAACTCATTGCCGCCTTTATAACGCCTTCAATATCGACCTAAATTCGATGGATCTTTCAGACAGACGTCTTTTCAGGACTGAATAACAGTAAGGACAGTATTGCGACGCCATTCGCATCCATTTTTCGCGATTTCGTTTTTCGTGTGTGATTCCTTCAAAATCGATACAAATCGATGGGTCATCTAGCCAATCGTCTTTTCAGGGCTGAATAACAATAACGATTGTATTGCGAAGTCCATCGCATCCAGTCTTGAAGTATTCGCTATCAGTCTGGGTCACTCCATCATAATTGACCTAAATCGATGGGTCTTTCAGCCAGACGTCTTTTCATGACTGAATAACGGCAATGATTATATTGCAAAGCCATTCGCATCCAATCGTTGAGAATTTGCTTTCCGCTTTCCTTCAAAATCGCCATAAATCGATGGGTCATCCAGCCAATTGTCTTTTCATGGCTGATTAACAGTAACGATTGTATTGCAAAGCCATTCGCATCCAATCTTCTAGAACTCATTGCCGCCTTTATAACGCCTTCAATATCGACCTAAATTCGATGGATCGTTCAGACAGACGTCTTTTCAGGACTGAATAACAGTAAGGACAGTATTGCGACGCCATTCGCATCCATTGTTCGCGAACTCGCTTTTCGTGTGGATGATTCCTTCAAAATCGACCCAAATCGATTTGTCATCCAGCCAATTGTCTTTCCAGGAATGAATAACAGTAACGATTGTATTGCGAATGCCATCGCATCCATTCTTCGAGTATTCGATATCAGTCTGGGTCACTCCATCATAATTGACCTAAATCGATGGGTCTTTCAGCCAGACGTCTTTTCATGGCTGAATATCAGCAAAGATTGTATTGCAAAGCCATTCGCATCCAATCTTCTAGATTTCGTTTCCGCCTTTATAAATCTTTTAAAATCGACCTAAATTCGATGGATCTTACAGCCAGACGTCTTTTTAGTACTGAACAACAGTAATGTCTGTATTGAGAAACCATTAGCATCCATTCTTCGTGAATTCGCATTTCGTGTGGATGATTCCTTCAAAATCGACCCAAATCGATGTGTCATCCAGCCAATCGTCTTTTCAGGGATGAATAACATTAACTATAGTATTGCGAAGTCCATCGCATCCATTCTTCGAGTATTCGATATCAGTCTGGGTCACTCCATCATAATTGACCTAAATCGATGGGTCTTTCAGCCAGACGTCTTTTCATGACTGAATAACGGCAACGATTATATTGCAAACCCATTCGCATCCATTGTTCGCGAACTCGCTATCAGTCTGGGTCACTCGATCATTATTGACCTAAATAGATGGGTCTTTCCCAGTAACATAACCATTCCCAGTAGAATAACAGTAACGATTTTATTGCAATGCCATTCGCATCCATTCTTCGTGAATTAGCATTTCGTGTGGATGATTCCTTCAAAATCGACCCAAATCGATGTGTCATCCAGCCAATCGTCTTTTCAGGGATGAATAACATTAACTATAGTATTGCGAAGTCCATCGCATCCATTCTTCGAGTATTCGATATCAGTCTGGATCACTCCTTCATAATTGACCTAAATCGATGTGTCTTTCAGCCAGACGTCTTTTCCTGGCTGAATAACCGTAACGATTGTATTGCAAAGCCTTTCGCATCCATTCTTCATGAATTCGCATTTCGTGTGGATGATTCCTTCATAATCGACCCAAATCGATGTGTCATCCAGCCAATCGTCTTTCCAGGAATGAATAACAGTAACGATTGTATTGCGAATACCATCGCATCCATTCTTCGAGTATTCGATATCAGTCTGGATCACTCCATCATAATTGACCTAAATCGATGGGTCTTTCAGCCAGACGTCTTTTCATGGCTGAATAACAGCAACGATTGTACTGCGATGCCATTCGCATCCAATCTTCTAGAACGCGTTTTCGCCTTTATAAATCCTTCAAAATCGACCTAAATTCGATGGATCTTTCAGCCAGACGTCTTTTCAGGACTGAATAACAGTAATGTCAGTGTTGCGAAACCATTCGCATACATTTTTCACGAATTCGTTTTTCGTGTGTATGATTCATTCAAAATCGACACAAATCGATCGGTCATCCAGCCCATCGGCTTTTCAGGGCTGAATAACAGTAACCATTGTATTGCAAAGCCATTCGCATTCATTCTTCGATTATTCGATATCAGTCTGGATCACTCCATCATAATTGACCTAAATCGATGGTTCTTTCAGCCAGACGTCTTTTCATGGCTGAATAACGGTAACGATTGTATTGCGAAGTTCATCGCATACTTTCTTCGAGCATTCAATATCAGTCTGGATCACTCCATCATAATTGATCTAAATCGATGGGTCTATCAGCCAGACGTCTTTTCCTGGCTGAATAACAGTAACGATTATATTGCAAAGCCATTCGCATCCATTCTTCGTGAATTCGCATTTCGTATGTGCGATTCCTTCAAAATCAACCCAAATCGATGTGTCATCCAGCCAATCGTCTTTTCAGGGATAAATAACAATAACGATTGTATTACGAAGTCCATCGCATCCATTCTTCGAGTACTCGATATTATTCTGGATCTCTCAATCATAATTGACCTAAATCGATGGGTGTTTCAGCCAGACGTCATTTCATGGCTGAATAACGGTAACGACTGTATTGCAAAGCCATTCGCATCCAATCATTGAGAATTTGCTTTCCGCTTTCCATCAAAATCGACATAAATCGATGGGTCATCCAGCCAATTGTCTTTTCAGGGCTGATTAACAGTAACCATTGTATTGCAAAGCCATTCGCATCCATTCTTCGAGTATTCGATATCAGTCTGGATCACTCCACCATAATTGACCTAAATCGATGGGTCTTTCAGCCAGACGTCTGTTCATGGCTGAATAACAGTAACGATTGTATTGCAAAGGCATTCACATCCAATCGTTGAGGATTTGCTTTCCGCTTTCCTTCAAAATCGACATAAATTGATGTGACATCCAGGCAATTGTCTTTTCATGGCTGAATAGTAACTATTGTATTGCGAAGTCCATCGCATCCATTCTTCGAGTATTCGCTATCAGTCTGGATCAATCCTTCATAATTGATCTAAATCGATGGGTCTTTCAGCCAGACGTCTTGTCCTGGCTGAATAACAGTAACGATTATATTGCAAAGCCATTCGCATCCATTCTTCGTGAATTCGCATTTCGTGTGGATGATTCCTTCAAAATCGACGGAAATCGATGTGTCAACCAGCCAATCGTATTTTCAGGGATGAATAACAGTAACGATTGTATTGCATCCTTTCTTCGAGTATTCAATATCACTCCATCATAATTGACCTAAATCGATGAGTCTTTCAGCCAGACGTCTTTTCATGGCTGAATAATGGTAACGATTGTATTGCAAAGCCATTCGCATCCAATCGTTGAGAATTTGCTTTCCGCTTTCCTTCGCCATAAATCGATGGGTCATCCAGCCAATTGTCTTTTCATGGCTGATTAACAGTAACGATTGTATGGCAAACCCATTCGCATCCATTGTTCGCGAACTCGCTTTTCGTGTGGATGATTCCTTCAAAATCGACCCAAATCGATGTGTCATCCAGCCAATCGTCTTTTCAGGGATGAATAACAGTAACTATAGTATTGCGAAGTCCATCGCATCCATTCTTCGAGTATTCGATATCAGTCTGGATCACTCCTTCATAATTGACCTAAATCGATGTGTCTTTCAGCCAGACGTCTGTTCCTGGCTGAATAACCGTAACGATTGTATTGCAAAGCCTTTCGCATCCATTCTTCGTGAATTCGCATTTCGTGTGGATGATTCCTTCAAAATCGACCCAAATCGATTTGTCATCCAGCCAATTGTCTGTCCAGGAATGAATAAAAGTAACGATTGTATTGCGAATACCATCGCATCCATTTTTCGAGTATTCGATATCAGTCTGGGTCACTCCATCATAATTGACCTAAATCGATGGGTCTTTCAGCCAGACGTCTTTTCATGGCTGAATATCAGCAAAGATTGTATTGCAAAGCCATTCGCATCCAATCTTCTAGAACTCGTTTCCGCCTTTATAAATCCTTCAAAATCGACCTGAATTCGATGGATATTTCAGCCAGACGTCTTTTCAGGACTGAATAACAGAAATGTCTGTATTGCGAAACCATTCGCATCTATTTTTCACGAATTCGTTTTTCGTGTGGATGATTCCTTCAAAATCGACCCAAATCGATGTGTCATCCAGCCAATTGTCTTTCCAGGAATGAATAACAGTAACCATTGTATTGCGAAGTCCATCGCATCCATTCTTCGAGTATTCCCTAATAGTCTGGATCACTCCTTTATTATTGTCCTAAATCGATGGATCTTTCAGCCAGAAGTCTTTTCATGACTGAATAACGGCACGATTGTATTGCAAAGCCATTCGCATCCAATCTTCTAGAACTCATTGCCGCCTTTATAACGCCTTCAATATCGACCTAAATTCGATGGATCTTTCAGACAGACGTCTTTTCAGGACTGAATAACAGTAAGGACAGTATTGCGACGCCATTCGCATCCATTTTTCGCGATTTCGTTTTTCGTGTGTGATTCCTTCAAAATCGACACAAATCGATGGGTCATCTAGCCAATCGTCTTTTCAGGGCTGAATAACAATAACGATTGTATTTCGAATTCCATCGCGTCCTTTCTTCGAGTATTCGATGTCAGTCTGGATCACTCCATCATAATTGACCTAAATCGATGAGTCTTTCAGCCAGACGTCTTTTCATGGCTGAATAATGGTAACGATTGTATTGCAAAGCCATTCGCATCCAATCGTTGAGAAATTTGTTTTCCGCTTTCCTTCAAAATCACCATAAATCGATGGGTCATCCAGCCAATTGTCTTTTCATGGCTGATTAACAGTAACGATTGTATTGCAAACCCATTCGCATCCATTGTTCGCGAACTCGCTTTTCGTGTGGATGATTCCTTCAAAATCGACCCAAATCGATGTGTCATCCAGACAATCGTCTTTTCAGGGCTGAATAACAGTAACGATTGTATTGCAAAGACATTCGCATCCATTCTTCGAGTATTCGCTATCAGTCTGGGTCACTCGATCATTATTGACCTAAATCGATGGGTCTTTCAGCCAGACGTCTTTTCATGGCTGAATATCAGCAAAGATTGTATTGCAAAGCCATTCGCATTCAATCTTCTAGATTTCGTTTCCGCCTTTATAAATCCTTTAAAATCGACCTAAATTCGATGGATCTTTCAGCCAGACGTCTTTTTAGTACTGAACAACAGTAATGTCTGTATTGAGAAACCATTAGCATCCATTCTTCGTGAATTCGCATTTCGTGTGGATGATTCCTTCAAAATCGACCCAAATCGATGTGTCATCCAGCCAATTGTCTTTCCAGGAATGAATAACAGTAACGATTGTATTGCGAATTCCATCGCGTCCTTTCTTCGAGTATTCGATATCAATCTGGATCACTCCATCATAATTGACCTAAATCGATGGGTCTTTCAGCCAGACGTTTTTTCATGGCTGAATAACGGTAACGATTATATTGCAAAGCTATTCGCATCCAATCTTCTAGAACTCGTTTCCGCCTTTATAAATCCTTCAAAATCGACTTAAATTCGATGGATCTTTCATCCAGACGTCTTTTCAGGACTGAATAATAGTAATGTCTCTATTGCGAAACCATTCGCATCCATTTCTCACGAATTCGTTTTTCGTGTGTATGATTCATTCTACATCCACACAAATCGACGGGTCATCCAGCCAATCGGCTTTTTAGGGCTGAATAACAGTAACCATTGTATTGCAAAGCCATTCGCATCCATTCTTCGATTATTCGATATCAGTCTGGATCACTCCATCATAATTGACCTAAATCGATGGTTCTTTCAGCCAGACGTCTTTTCATGGCTGAATAACGGTAACGATTGTATTGCGAAGTTCATCGCATCCTTTCTCCGAGTATTCAATATCAGTCTGTATCACTCCATCATAATTGATCTAAATCGATGGGTCTTTCAGCCAGACGTCTTTTCCTGGCTGAATAACAGTAACGATTATATTGCAAAGCCATTCGCATCCATTCTTCGTGAATTCGCATTTCGTATGTGCGATTCCTTCAAAATCAACCCAAATCGATGTGTCATCCAGCCAATCGTCTTTTCAGGGATGAATAACAATAACGATTGTATTGCGAAGTCCATCGCATCCATTCTTCGAGTACTCGATATTATTCTGGATCTCTCCATCATAATTGACCTAAATCGATGGGTGTTTCAGCCAGACGTCATTTCATAGCTGAATAACGGTAACGACTGTATTGCAAAGCCATTCGCATCCAATCATTGAGAATTTGCTTTCCGCTTTCCATCAACATCGACATAAATCGATGGGTCATCCAGCCAATTGTCTTTTCATGGCCGAATAACAGTAACTATTGTATTGCGAAGTCCATCGCATCCATTCTTCGAGTATTCCCTAATAGTCTAGATCACTCCTTTATTATTGACCTAAATCGATGGATCTTTCAGCCGGAAGTCTTTTCATGACTGAATAACGGCACGATTGTATTGCAAAGCCATTCGCATCCAATCTTCTGGAACTCATTGCCGCCTTTATAACGCCTTCAATATCGACCTAAATTCGATGGATCTTTCAGGCAGACGTCTTTTCAGGACTGAATAACAGTAAGGACAGTATTGCGACGCAATTCGCATCCATTTTTCGCGATTTCGTTTTTCGTGTGTGATTCCTTCAAAATCGACACAAATCGATGGGTCATCTAGCCAATCGTCTTTTCAGGGCTGAATAACAATAACGATTGTATTGCGAAGTCCATCGCATCCAGTCTTGGAGTATTCGCTATCAGTCTGGGTCACTCCATCATAATTGACCTAAATCGATGGGTCTTTCAGCCAGACGTCTTTTCATGACTGAATAACGGCAATGATTATATTGCAAAGCCTTTCGCATCCAATCTTCTAGAACTCGTTTCCGCCTTTATAAATCCTTTAAAATCGACCTAAATTCGATGGATCTTTCAGCCAGACGTCTTTTTAGGACTGAACAACAGTAATGTCTGTATTGAGAAACCATTAGCATCCATTCTTCGTGAATTCGCATTTCGTGTGGATGATTCCTTCATAATCGACCCAAATCGATGTGTCATCCAGCCAATCGACTTTCCAGGAATGAATAACAGTAACGATTGTATTGCGAATACCATTCGCATCTAATCTTCTAGAACGCGTTTCCGCCTTTATAAATCCTTCAAAATCGACCTAAATTCGATGGATCTTTCAGCCAGACGTCTTTTCAGGACTGAATAACAGTAATGTCAGTTTTGCGAACCCATTCGCATCCATTTTTCACGAATTCGTTTTTCGTGTGTATGATTCATTCAAAATCGACACAAATCGATCGGTCATCCAGCCCATCGGCTTTTCAGGGCTGAATAACAGTAACCATTGCATTGCAAAGCCATTCGCATCCATTCTTCGAGTATTCGATATCAGTCTGGATCACTCCACCATAATTGACCTAAATCGATGGGTCTTTTAGCCAGACGTCTTTTCATGACTGAATAACGGCAACGATTATATTGCAAAGCCAATCGCATCCAATCTTCTAGAACCCGTTTCCGCCTTTATAAATCCTTGAAAATCGACCTAAATTCGATGGATCTTTCAGCCAGCCGTCTTTTTAGGACTGAACAACAGTAATGTCTGTATTGAGAAACCATTAGCATCCATTCTTCGTGAATTCGCATTTCGTGTGGATGATTCCATCAAAATCGACCCAAATGGATGTGTCATCCAGCCAATCGTCTTTTCAGGGATGAATAACAGTAACGATTGTATTTCGAATTCAATCGCGTCCTTTCTTCGAGTATTCGATGTCAGTCTCGATCACTCCATCATAATTGACCTAAATCGATGAGTCTTTCAGCCAGACGTCGTTTCATGGCTGAATAATGGTAACGATTGTATTGCAAAGCCATTCGCATCCAATCGTTGAGAATTTTTTTTCCGCTTTCCTTCAAAATCACCATAAATCGATGGGTCATCCAGCCAATTGTCTTTTCATGGCTGATTAACAGTAACGATTGTATTGCAAACCCATTCGCATCCATTGTTCGCGAACTCGCTTTTCGTGTGGATGATTCCTTCAAAATCGACCCAAATCGATGTGTCATCCAGCCAATCGTCTTTCCAGGAATGAATAACAGTAACGATTGTATTGCGAATACCATCGCATCCATTCTTCGAGTATTCGATATCAGTCTGGATCACTCCATCATAATTGACCTAAATCGATGGGTCTTTCAGTCAGACGTCTT
Organism: Ephialtes manifestator; assembly: GCA_963970395.1. Taxonomy (NCBI): domain Eukaryota; kingdom Metazoa; phylum Arthropoda; class Insecta; order Hymenoptera; family Ichneumonidae; genus Ephialtes; species Ephialtes manifestator. The sequence continues at coordinate 20,735,037 of OZ019968.1, forward strand.
TTCATGGCTGAATAACAGCAACGATTGTATTGCGATGCCATTCGCCTCCAATCTTCTAGAACGCGTTTCCGCCTTTATAAATCCTTCAAAATCGACCTAAATTCGATGGATCTTTCAGCCAGACGTCTTTTCAGGACTGAATAACAGTAATGTCAGTGTTGCGAAACCATTCGCATACATTTTTCACGAATTCGTTTTTCGTGTGTATGATTCATTCAAAATCGACACAAATCGATCGGTCATCCAGCCCATCGGCTTTTCAGGGCTGAATAACAGTAACCATTGTATTGCAAAGCCATTCGCATCCATTCTTCGAGTATTCGATATCAGTCTGGATCACTCCACCATAATTGACCTAAATCGATGGGTCTTTCAGCCAGACGTCTGTTCATGGCTGAATAACAGTAACGATTGTATTGCAAAGGCATTCACATCCAATCGTTGAGGATTTGCTTTCCGCTTTCCTTCAAAATCGACATAAATTGATGTGGCATCCAGCCAATTGTCTTTTCATGGCTGAATAATAGTAACTATTGTATTGCGAAGTCCATCGCATCCATTCTTCGAGTATTCGCTATCAGTCTGGATCAATCCTTCATAATTGATCTAAATCGATGGGTCTTTCAGCCAGACGTCTTGTCCTGGCTGAATAACAGTAACGATTATATTGCAAAGCCATTCGCATCCATTCTTCGTGAATTCGCATTTCGTGTGGATGATTCCTTCAAAATCGACCCAAATCGATTTGTCATCCAGCCAATTGTCTGTCCAGGAATGAATAAAAGTAACGATTGTATTGCGAATACCATCGCATCCATTTTTCGAGTATTCGATATCAGTCTGGGTCACTCCATCATAATTGACCTAAATCGATGGGTCTTTCAGCCAGACGTCTTTTCATGGCTGAATATCAGCAAAGATTGTATTGCAAAGCCATTCGCATCCAATCTTCTAGAACTCGTTTCCGCCTTTATAAATCCTTCAAAATCGACCTGAATTCGATGGATATTTCAGCCAGACGTCTTTTCAGGACTGAATAACAGAAATGTCTGTATTGCGAAACCATTCGCATCTATTTTTCACGAATTCGTTTTTCGTGTGGATGATTCCTTCAAAATCGACCCAAATCGATGTGTCATCCAGCCAATTGTCTTTCCAGGAATGAATAACAGTAACCATTGTATTGCGAAGTCCATCGCATCCATTCTTCGAGTATTCCCTAATAGTCTGGATCACTCCTTTATTATTGACCTAAATCGATGGATCTTTCAGCCAGAAGTCTTTTCATGACTGAATAACGGCACGATTGTATTGCAAAGCCATTCGCATCCAATCTTCTAGAACTCATTGCCGCCTTTATAACGCCTTCAATATCGACCTAAATTCGATGGATCTTTCAGACAGACGTCTTTTCAGGACTGAATAACAGTAAGGACAGTATTGCGACGCCATTCGCATCCATTTTTCGCGATTTCGTTTTTCGTGTGTGATTCCTTCAAAATCGACACAAATCGATGGGTCATCTAGCCAATCGTCTTTTCAGGGCTGAATAACAATAACGATTGTATTTCGAATTCCATCGCGTCCTTTCTTCGAGTATTCGATGTCAGTCTGGATCACTCCATCATAATTGACGTAAATCGATGAGTCTTTCAGCCAGACGTCTTTTTATGGCTGAATAATGGTAACGATTGTATTGCAAAGCCATTCGCATACAATCGTTGAGAAATTTGTTTTCCGCTTTCCTTCAAAATCACCATAAATCGATGGGTCATCCAGCCAATTGTCTTTTCATGGCTGATTAACAGTAACGATTGTATTGCAAACCCATTCGCATCCATTGTTCGCGAACTCGCTTTTCGTGTGGATGATTCCTTCAAAATCGACCCAAATCGATGTGTCATCCAGACAATCGTCTTTTCAGGGCTGAATAACAGTAACGATTGTATTGCAAAGACATTCGCATCCATTCTTCGAGTATTCGCTATCAGTCTGGGTCACTCGATCATTATTGACCTAAATCGATGGGTCTTTCAGCCAGACGTCTTTTCATGGCTGAATATCAGCAAAGATTGTATTGCAAAGCCATTCGCATTCAATCTTCTAGATTTCGTTTCCGCCTTTATAAATCCTTTAAAATCGACCTAAATTCGATGGATCTTTCAGCCAGACGTCTTTTTAGTACTGAACAACAGTAATGTCTGTATTGAGAAACCATTAGCATCCATTCTTCGTGAATTCGCATTTCGTGTGGATGATTCCTTCAAAATCGACCCAAATCGATGTGTCATCCAGCCAATTGTCTTTCCAGGAATGAATAACAGTAACGATTGTATTGCGAATTCCATCGCGTCCTTTCTTCGCGTATTCGATATCAATCTGGATCACTCCATCATAATTGACCTAAATCGATGGGTCTTTCAGCCAGACGTTTTTTCATGGCTGAATAACGGTAACGATTATATTGCAAAGCTATTCGCATCCAATCTTCTAGAACTCGTTTCCGCCTTTATAAATCCTTCAAAATCGACTTAAATTCGATGGATCTTTCATCCAGACGTCTTTTCAGGACTGAATAATAGTAATGTCTCTATTGCGAAACCATTCGCATCCATTTCTCACGAATTCGTTTTTCGTGTGTATGATTCATTCTACATCCACACAAATCGACGGGTCATCCAGGCAATCGGCTTTTTAGGGCTGAATAACAGTAACCATTGTATTGCAAAGCCATTCGCATCCATTCTTCGATTATTCGATATCAGTCTGGATCACTCCATCATAATTGACCTAAATCGATGGTTCTTTCAGCCAGACGTCTTTTCATGGCTGAATAACGGTAACGATTGTATTGCGAAGTTCATCGCATCCTTTCTTCGAGTATTCAAAATCAGTCTGTATCACTCCATCATAATTGATCTAAATCGATGGGTCTTTCAGCCAGACGTCTTTTCCTGGCTGAATAACAGTAACGATTATATTGCAAAGCCATTCGCATCCATTCTTCGTGAATTCGCATTTCGTATGTGCGATTCCTTCAAAATCAACCCAAATCGATGTGTCATCCAGCCAATCGTCTTTTCAGGGATGAATAACAATAACGATTGTATTGCGAAGTCCATCGCATCCATTCTTCGAGTACTCGATATTATTCTGGATCTCTCCATCATAATTGACCTAAATCGATGGGTGTTTCAGCCAGACGTCATTTCATAGCTGAATAACGGTAACGACTGTATTGCAAAGCCATTCGCATCCAATCATTGAGAATTTGCTTTCCGCTTTCCATCAACATCGACATAAATCGATGGGTCATCCAGCCAATTGTCTTTTCATGGCTGAATAACAGTAACTATTGTATTGCGAAGTCCATCGCATCCATTCTTCGAGTATTCCCTAATAGTCTAGATCACTCCTTTATTATTGACCTAAATCGATGGATCTTTCAGCCGGAAGTCTTTTCATGACTGAATAACGGCACGATTGTATTGCAAAGCCATTCGCATCCAATCTTCTGGAACTCATTGCCGCCTTTATAACGCCTTCAATATCGACCTAAATACGATGTATCTTTCATCCAGACGTCTTTTCAGGACTGAATAACAGTAAGGACAGTATTGCGACGCAATTCGCATCCATTTTTCGCGATTTCGTTTTTCGTGTGTGATTCCTTCAAAATCGACACAAATCGATGGGTCATCTAGCCAATCGTCTTTTCAGGGCTGAATAACAATAACGATTGTATTTCGAATTCCATCGCGTCCTTTCTTCGAGTATTCGATGTCAGTCTGGATCACTCCATCATAATTGACGTAAATCGATGAGTCTTTCAGCCAGACGTCTTTTCATGGCTGAATAATGGTAACGATTGTATTGCAAAGCCATTCGCATCCAATCGTTGAGAAATTTGTTTTCCGCTTTCCTTCAAAATCACCATAAATCGATGGGTCATCCAGCCAATTGTCTTTTCCTGGCTGATTAACAGTAACGATTGTATTGCAAACCCATTCGCATCCATTGTTCGCGAACTCGCTTTTCGTGTGGATGATTCCTTCAAAATCGACCCAAATCGATGTGTCATCCAGCCAATCGTCTTTCCAGGAATGAATAACAGTAACGATTGTATTGCGAATACCATCGCATCCATTCTTCGAGTATTCGATATCAGTCTGGATCACTCCATCATAATTGACCTAAATCGATGGGTCTTTCAGTCAGACGTCTTTTCATGGCTGAATAACAGCAACGATTGTATTGCGATGCCATTCGCATCCAATCTTCTAGAACGCGTTTCCGCCTTTATAAATCCTTCAAAATCGACCTAAATTCGATGGATCTTTCAGCCAGAAGTCTTTTCAGGACTGAATAACAGTAATGTCTGTATTGAGAAACCATTAGCATCCATTCTTCGTGAATTCGCATTTCGTGTGGATGATTCCTTCATAATCGACCCAAATCGATGTGTCATCCAGCCAATCGACTTTCCAGGAATGAATAACAGTAACGATTGTATTGCGAATACCATTCGCATCTAATCTTCTAGAACGCGTTTCCGCCTTTATAAATCCTTCAAAATCGACCTAAATTCGATGGATCTTTCAGCCAGACGTCTTTTCAGGACTGAATAACAGTAATGTCAGTTTTGCGAACCCATTCGCATCCATTTTTCACGAATTCGTTTTTCGTGTGTATGATTCATTCAAAATCGACACAAATCGATCGGTCATCCAGCCCATCGGCTTTTCAGGGCTGAATAACAGTAACCATTGCATTGCAAAGCCATTCGCATCCATTCTTCGAGTATTCGATATCAGTCTGGATCACTCCACCATAATTGACCTAAATCGATGGGTCTTTTAGCCAGACGTCTTTTCATGACTGAATAACGGCAACGATTATATTGCAAAGCCAATCGCATCCAATCTTCTAGAACCCGTTTCCGCCTTTATAAATCCTTGAAAATCGACCTAAATTCGATGGATCTTTCAGCCAGCCGTCTTTTTAGGACTGAACAACAGTAATGTCTGTATTGAGAAACCATTAGCATCCATTCTTCGTGAATTCGCATTTCGTGTGGATGATTCCATCAAAATCGACCCAAATGGATGTGTCATCCAGCCAATCGTCTTTTCAGGGATGAATAACAGTAACGATTGTATTTCGAATTCAATCGCGTCCTTTCTTCGAGTATTCGATGTCAGTCTCGATCACTCCATCATAATTGACCTAAATCGATGAGTCTTTCAGCCAGACGTCGTTTCATGGCTGAATAATGGTAACGATTGTATTGCAAAGCCATTCGCATCCAATCGTTGAGAATTTTTTTTCCGCTTTCCTTCAAAATCACCATAAATCGATGGGTCATCCAGCCAATTGTCTTTTCATGGCTGATTAACAGTAACGATTGTATTGCAAACCCATTCGCATCCATTGTTCGCGAACTCGCTTTTCGTGTGGATGATTCCTTCAAAATCGACCCAAATCGATGTGTCATCCAGCCAATCGTCTTTCCAGGAATGAATAACAGTAACGATTGTATTGCGAATACCATCGCATCCATTCTTCGAGTATTCGATATCAGTCTGGATCACTCCATCATAATTGACCTAAATCGATGGGTCTTTCAGTCAGACGTCTTTTCATGGCTGAATAACAGCAACGATTGTATTGCGATGCCATTCGCCTCCAATCTTCTAGAACGCGTTTCCGCCTTTATAAATCCTTCAAAATCGACCTAAATTCGATGGATCTTTCAGCCAGACGTCTTTTCAGGACTGAATAACAGTAATGTCAGTGTTGCGAAACCATTCGCATACATTTTTCACGAATTCGTTTTTCGTGTGTATGATTCATTCAAAATCGACACAAATCGATCGGTCATCCAGCCCATCGGCTTTTCAGGGCTGAATAACAGTAACCATTGTATTGCAAAGCCATTCGCATCCATTCTTCGAGTATTCGATATCAGTCTGGATCACTCCACCATAATTGACCTAAATCGATGGGTCTTTCAGCCAGACGTCTGTTCATGGCTGAATAACAGTAACGATTGTATTGCAAAGGCATTCACATCCAATCGTTGAGGATTTGCTTTCCGCTTTCCTTCAAAATCGACATAAATTGATGTGGCATCCAGCCAATTGTCTTTTCATGGCTGAATAATAGTAACTATTGTATTGCGAAGTCCATCGCATCCATTCTTCGAGTATTCGCTATCAGTCTGGATCAATCCTTCATAATTGATCTAAATCGATGGGTCTTTCAGCCAGACGTCTTGACCTGGCTGAATAACAGTAACGATTATATTGCAAAGCCATTCGCATCCATTCTTCGTGAATTCGCATTTCGTGTGGATGATTCCTTCAAAATCGACCCAAATCGATTTGTCATCCAGCCAATTGTCTGTCCAGGAATGAATAAAAGTAACGATTGTATTGCGAATACCATCGCATCCATTTTTCGAGTATTCGATATCAGTCTGGGTCACTCCATCATAATTGACCTAAATCGATGGGTCTTTCAGCCAGACGTCTTTTCATGGCTGAATATCAGCAAAGATTGTATTGCAAAGCCATTCGCATCCAATCTTCTAGAACTCGTTTCCGCCTTTATAAATCCTTCAAAATCGACCTGAATTCGATGGATATTTCAGCCAGACGTCTTTTCAGGACTGAATAACAGAAATGTCTGTATTGCGAAACCATTCGCATCTATTTTTCACGAATTCGTTTTTCGTGTGGATGATTCCTTCAAAATCGACCCAAATCGATGTGTCATCCAGCCAATTGTCTTTCCAGGAATGAATAACAGTAACCATTGTATTGCGAAGTCCATCGCATCCATTCTTCGAGTATTCCCTAATAGTCTGGATCACTCCTTTATTATTGACCTAAATCGATGGATCTTTCAGCCAGAAGTCTTTTCATGACTGAATAACGGCACGATTGTATTGCAAAGCCATTCGCATCCAATCTTCTAGAACTCATTGCCGCCTTTATAACGCCTTCAATATCGACCTAAATTCGATGGATCTTTCAGACAGACGTCTTTTCAGGACTGAATAACAGTAAGGACAGTATTGCGACGCCATTCGCATCCATTTTTCGCGATTTCGTTTTTCGTGTGTGATTCCTTCAAAATCGACACAAATCGATGGGTCATCTAGCCAATCGTCTTTTCAGGGCTGAATAACAATAACGATTGTATTTCGAATTCCATCGCGTCCTTTCTTCGAGTATTCGATGTCAGTCTGGATCACTCCATCATAATTGACGTAAATCGATGAGTCTTTCAGCCAGACGTCTTTTTATGGCTGAATAATGGTAACGATTGTATTGCAAAGCCATTCGCATACAATCGTTGAGAAATTTGTTTTCCGCTTTCCTTCAAAATCACCATAAATCGATGGGTCATCCAGCCAATTGTCTTTTCATGGCTGATTAACAGTAACGATTGTATTGCAAACCCATTCGCATCCATTGTTCGCGAACTCGCTTTTCGTGTGGATGATTCCTTCAAAATCGACCCAAATCGATGTGTCATCCAGACAATCGTCTTTTCAGGGCTGAATAACAGTAACGATTGTATTGCAAAGACATTCGCATCCATTCTTCGAGTATTCGCTATCAGTCTGGGTCACTCGATCATTATTGACCTAAATCGATGGGTCTTTCAGCCAGACGTCTTTTCATGGCTGAATATCAGCAAAGATTGTATTGCAAAGCCATTCGCATTCAATCTTCTAGATTTCGTTTCCGCCTTTATAAATCCTTTAAAATCGACCTAAATTCGATGGATCTTTCAGCCAGACGTCTTTTTAGTACTGAACAACAGTAATGTCTGTATTGAGAAACCATTAGCATCCATTCTTCGTGAATTCGCATTTCGTGTGGATGATTCCTTCAAAATCGACCCAAATCGATGTGTCATCCAGCCAATTGTCTTTCCAGGAATGAATAACAGTAACGATTGTATTGCGAATTCCATCGCGTCCTTTCTTCGCGTATTCGATATCAATCTGGATCACTCCATCATAATTGACCTAAATCGATGGGTCTTTCAGCCAGACGTTTTTTCATGGCTGAATAACGGTAACGATTATATTGCAAAGCTATTCGCATCCAATCTTCTAGAACTCGTTTCCGCCTTTATAAATCCTTCAAAATCGACTTAAATTCGATGGATCTTTCATCCAGACGTCTTTTCAGGACTGAATAATAGTAATGTCTCTATTGCGAAACCATTCGCATCCATTTCTCACGAATTCGTTTTTCGTGTGTATGATTCATTCTACATCCACACAAATCGACGGGTCATCCAGGCAATCGGCTTTTTAGGGCTGAATAACAGTAACCATTGTATTGCAAAGCCATTCGCATCCATTCTTCGATTATTCGATATCAGTCTGGATCACTCCATCATAATTGACCTAAATCGATGGTTCTTTCAGCCAGACGTCTTTTCATGGCTGAATAACGGTAACGATTGTATTGCGAAGTTCATCGCATCCTTTCTTCGAGTATTCAAAATCAGTCTGTATCACTCCATCATAATTGATCTAAATCGATGGGTCTTTCAGCCAGACGTCTTTTCCTGGCTGAATAACAGTAACGATTATATTGCAAAGCCATTCGCATCCATTCTTCGTGAATTCGCATTTCGTATGTGCGATTCCTTCAAAATCAACCCAAATCGATGTGTCATCCAGCCAATCGTCTTTTCAGGGATGAATAACAATAACGATTGTATTGCGAAGTCCATCGCATCCATTCTTCGAGTACTCGATATTATTCTGGATCTCTCCATCATAATTGACCTAAATCGATGGGTGTTTCAGCCAGACGTCATTTCATAGCTGAATAACGGTAACGACTGTATTGCAAAGCCATTCGCATCCAATCATTGAGAATTTGCTTTCCGCTTTCCATCAACATCGACATAAATCGATGGGTCATCCAGCCAATTGTCTTTTCATGGCTGAATAACAGTAACTATTGTATTGCGAAGTCCATCGCATCCATTCTTCGAGTATTCCCTAATAGTCTAGATCACTCCTTTATTATTGACCTAAATCGATGGATCTTTCAGCCGGAAGTCTTTTCATGACTGAATAACGGCACGATTGTATTGCAAAGCCATTCGCATCCAATCTTCTGGAACTCATTGCCGCCTTTATAACGCCTTCAATATCGACCTAAATACGATGTATCTTTCATCCAGACGTCTTTTCAGGACTGAATAACAGTAAGGACAGTATTGCGACGCAATTCGCATCCATTTTTCGCGATTTCGTTTTTCGTGTGTGATTCCTTCAAAATCGACACAAATCGATGGGTCATCTAGCCAATCGTCTTTTCAGGGCTGAATAACAATAACGATTGTATTTCGAATTCCATCGCGTCCTTTCTTCGAGTATTCGATGTCAGTCTGGATCACTCCATCATAATTGACGTAAATCGATGAGTCTTTCAGCCAGACGTCTTTTCATGGCTGAATAATGGTAACGATTGTATTGCAAAGCCATTCGCATCCAATCGTTGAGAAATTTGTTTTCCGCTTTCCTTCAAAATCACCATAAATCGATGGGTCATCCAGCCAATTGTCTTTTCCTGGCTGATTAACAGTAACGATTGTATTGCAAACCCATTCGCATCCATTGTTCGCGAACTCGCTTTTCGTGTGGATGATTCCTTCAAAATCGACCCAAATCGATGTGTCATCCAGCCAATCGTCTTTCCAGGAATGAATAACAGTAACGATTGTATTGCGAATACCATCGCATCCATTCTTCGAGTATTCGATATCAGTCTGGATCACTCCATCATAATTGACCTAAATCGATGGGTCTTTCAGTCAGACGTCTTTTCATGGCTGAATAACAGCAACGATTGTATTGCGATGCCATTCGCATCCAATCTTCTAGAACGCGTTTCCGCCTTTATAAATCCTTCAAAATCGACCTAAATTCGATGGATCTTTCAGCCAGAAGTCTTTTCAGGACTGAATAACAGTAATGTCTGTATTGAGAAACCATTAGCATCCATTCTTCGTGAATTCGCATTTCGTGTGGATGATTCCTTCATAATCGACCCAAATCGATGTGTCATCCAGCCAATCGACTTTCCAGGAATGAATAACAGTAACGATTGTATTGCGAATACCATTCGCATCTAATCTTCTAGAACGCGTTTCCGCCTTTATAAATCCTTCAAAATCGACCTAAATTCGATGGATCTTTCAGCCAGACGTCTTTTCAGGACTGAATAACAGTAATGTCAGTTTTGCGAACCCATTCGCATCCATTTTTCACGAATTCGTTTTTCGTGTGTATGATTCATTCAAAATCGACACAAATCGATCGGTCATCCAGCCCATCGGCTTTTCAGGGCTGAATAACAGTAACCATTGCATTGCAAAGCCATTCGCATCCATTCTTCGAGTATTCGATATCAGTCTGGATCACTCCACCATAATTGACCTAAATCGATGGGTCTTTTAGCCAGACGTCTTTTCATGACTGAATAACGGCAACGATTATATTGCAAAGCCAATCGCATCCAATCTTCTAGAACCCGTTTCCGCCTTTATAAATCCTTGAAAATCGACCTAAATTCGATGGATCTTTCAGCCAGCCGTCTTTTTAGGACTGAACAACAGTAATGTCTGTATTGAGAAACCATTAGCATCCATTCTTCGTGAATTCGCATTTCGTGTGGATGATTCCATCAAAATCGACCCAAATGGATGTGTCATCCAGCCAATCGTCTTTTCAGGGATGAATAACAGTAACGATTGTATTTCGAATTCAATCGCGTCCTTTCTTCGAGTATTCGATGTCAGTCTCGATCACTCCATCATAATTGACCTAAATCGATGAGTCTTTCAGCCAGACGTCGTTTCATGGCTGAATAATGGTAACGATTGTATTGCAAAGCCATTCGCATCCAATCGTTGAGAATTTTTTTTCCGCTTTCCTTCAAAATCACCATAAATCGATGGGTCATCCAGCCAATTGTCTTTTCATGGCTGATTAACAGTAACGATTGTATTGCAAACCCATTCGCATCCATTGTTCGCGAACTCGCTTTTCGTGTGGATGATTCCTTCAAAATCGACCCAAATCGATGTGTCATCCAGCCAATCGTCTTTCCAGGAATGAATAACAGTAACGATTGTATTGCGAATACCATCGCATCCATTCTTCGAGTATTCGATATCAGTCTGGATCACTCCATCATAATTGACCTAAATCGATGGGTCTTTCAGTCAGACGTCTTTTCATGGCTGAATAACAGCAACGATTGTATTGCGATGCCATTCGCCTCCAATCTTCTAGAACGCGTTTCCGCCTTTATAAATCCTTCAAAATCGACCTAAATTCGATGGATCTTTCAGCCAGACGTCTTTTCAGGACTGAATAACAGTAATGTCAGTGTTGCGAAACCATTCGCATACATTTTTCACGAATTCGTTTTTCGTGTGTATGATTCATTCAAAATCGACACAAATCGATCGGTCATCCAGCCCATCGGCTTTTCAGGGCTGAATAACAGTAACCATTGTATTGCAAAGCCATTCGCATCCATTCTTCGAGTATTCGATATCAGTCTGGATCACTCCACCATAATTGACCTAAATCGATGGGTCTTTCAGCCAGACGTCTGTTCATGGCTGAATAACAGTAACGATTGTATTGCAAAGGCATTCACATCCAATCGTTGAGGATTTGCTTTCCGCTTTCCTTCAAATCGACATAAATTGATGTGGCATCCAGCCAATTGTCTTTTCATGGCTGAATAATAGTAAACTATTGTATTGCGAAGTCCATCGCATCCATTCTTCGAGTATTCGCTATCAGTCTGGATCAATCCTTCATAATTGATCTAAATCGATGGGTCTTTCAGCCAGACGTCTTGTCCTGGCTGAATAACAGTAACGATTATATTGCAAAGCCATTCGCATCCATTCTTCGTGAATTCGCATTTCGTGTGGATGATTCCTTCAAAATCGACCCAAATCGATTTGTCATCCAGCCAATTGTCTGTCCAGGAATGAATAAAAGTAACGATTGTATTGCGAATACCATCGCATCCATTTTTCGAGTATTCGATATCAGTCTGGGTCACTCCATCATAATTGACCTAAATCGATGGGTCTTTCAGCCAGACGTCTTTTCATGGCTGAATATCAGCAAAGATTGTATTGCAAAGCCATTCGCATCCAATCTTCTAGAACTCGTTTCCGCCTTTATAAATCCTTCAAAATCGACCTGAATTCGATGGATATTTCAGCCAGACGTCTTTTCAGGACTGAATAACAGAAATGTCTGTATTGCGAAACCATTCGCATCTATTTTTCACGAATTCGTTTTTCGTGTGGATGATTCCTTCAAAATCGACCCAAATCGATGTGTCATCCAGCCAATTGTCTTTCCAGGAATGAATAACAGTAACCATTGTATTGCGAAGTCCATCGCATCCATTCTTCGAGTATTCCCTAATAGTCTGGATCACTCCTTTATTATTGACCTAAATCGATGGATCTTTCAGCCAGAAGTCTTTTCATGACTGAATAACGGCACGATTGTATTGCAAAGCCATTCGCATCCAATCTTCTAGAACTCATTGCCGCCTTTATAACGCCTTCAATATCGACCTAAATTCGATGGATCTTTCAGACAGACGTCTTTTCAGGACTGAATAACAGTAAGGACAGTATTGCGACGCCATTCGCATCCATTTTTCGCGATTTCGTTTTTCGTGTGTGATTCCTTCAAAATCGACACAAATCGATGGGTCATCTAGCCAATCGTCTTTTCAGGGCTGAATAACAATAACGATTGTATTTCGAATTCCATCGCGTCCTTTCTTCGAGTATTCGATGTCAGTCTGGATCACTCCATCATAATTGACGTAAATCGATGAGTCTTTCAGCCAGACGTCTTTTTATGGCTGAATAATGGTAACGATTGTATTGCAAAGCCATTCGCATACAATCGTTGAGAAATTTGTTTTCCGCTTTCCTTCAAAATCACCATAAATCGATGGGTCATCCAGCCAATTGTCTTTTCATGGCTGATTAACAGTAACGATTGTATTGCAAACCCATTCGCATCCATTGTTCGCGAACTCGCTTTTCGTGTGGATGATTCCTTCAAAATCGACCCAAATCGATGTGTCATCCAGACAATCGTCTTTTCAGGGCTGAATAACAGTAACGATTGTATTGCAAAGACATTCGCATCCATTCTTCGAGTATTCGCTATCAGTCTGGGTCACTCGATCATTATTGACCTAAATCGATGGGTCTTTCAGCCAGACGTCTTTTCATGGCTGAATATCAGCAAAGATTGTATTGCAAAGCCATTCGCATTCAATCTTCTAGATTTCGTTTCCGCCTTTATAAATCCTTTAAAATCGACCTAAATTCGATGGATCTTTCAGCCAGACGTCTTTTTAGTACTGAACAACAGTAATGTCTGTATTGAGAAACCATTAGCATCCATTCTTCGTGAATTCGCATTTCGTGTGGATGATTCCTTCAAAATCGACCCAAATCGATGTGTCATCCAGCCAATTGTCTTTCCAGGAATGAATAACAGTAACGATTGTATTGCGAATTCCATCGCGTCCTTTCTTCGCGTATTCGATATCAATCTGGATCACTCCATCATAATTGACCTAAATCGATGGGTCTTTCAGCCAGACGTTTTTTCATGGCTGAATAACGGTAACGATTATATTGCAAAGCTATTCGCATCCAATCTTCTAGAACTCGTTTCCGCCTTTATAAATCCTTCAAAATCGACTTAAATTCGATGGATCTTTCATCCAGACGTCTTTTCAGGACTGAATAATAGTAATGTCTCTATTGCGAAACCATTCGCATCCATTTCTCACGAATTCGTTTTTCGTGTGTATGATTCATTCTACATCCACACAAATCGACGGGTCATCCAGGCAATCGGCTTTTTAGGGCTGAATAACAGTAACCATTGTATTGCAAAGCCATTCGCATCCATTCTTCGATTATTCGATATCAGTCTGGATCACTCCATCATAATTGACCTAAATCGATGGTTCTTTCAGCCAGACGTCTTTTCATGGCTGAATAACGGTAACGATTGTATTGCGAAGTTCATCGCATCCTTTCTTCGAGTATTCAAAATCAGTCTGTATCACTCCATCATAATTGATCTAAATCGATGGGTCTTTCAGCCAGACGTCTTTTCCTGGCTGAATAACAGTAACGATTATATTGCAAAGCCATTCGCATCCATTCTTCGTGAATTCGCATTTCGTATGTGCGATTCCTTCAAAATCAACCCAAATCGATGTGTCATCCAGCCAATCGTCTTTTCAGGGATGAATAACAATAACGATTGTATTGCGAAGTCCATCGCATCCATTCTTCGAGTACTCGATATTATTCTGGATCTCTCCATCATAATTGACCTAAATCGATGGGTGTTTCAGCCAGACGTCATTTCATAGCTGAATAACGGTAACGACTGTATTGCAAAGCCATTCGCATCCAATCATTGAGAATTTGCTTTCCGCTTTCCATCAACATCGACATAAATCGATGGGTCATCCAGCCAATTGTCTTTTCATGGCTGAATAACAGTAACTATTGTATTGCGAAGTCCATCGCATCCATTCTTCGAGTATTCCCTAATAGTCTAGATCACTCCTTTATTATTGACCTAAATCGATGGATCTTTCAGCCGGAAGTCTTTTCATGACTGAATAACGGCACGATTGTATTGCAAAGCCATTCGCATCCAATCTTCTGGAACTCATTGCCGCCTTTATAACGCCTTCAATATCGACCTAAATACGATGTATCTTTCATCCAGACGTCTTTTCAGGACTGAATAACAGTAAGGACAGTATTGCGACGCAATTCGCATCCATTTTTCGCGATTTCGTTTTTCGTGTGTGATTCCTTCAAAATCGACACAAATCGATGGGTCATCTAGCCAATCGTCTTTTCAGGGCTGAATAACAATAACGATTGTATTTCGAATTCCATCGCGTCCTTTCTTCGAGTATTCGATGTCAGTCTGGATCACTCCATCATAATTGACGTAAATCGATGAGTCTTTCAGCCAGACGTCTTTTCATGGCTGAATAATGGTAACGATTGTATTGCAAAGCCATTCGCATCCAATCGTTGAGAAATTTGTTTTCCGCTTTCCTTCAAAATCACCATAAATCGATGGGTCATCCAGCCAATTGTCTTTTCCTGGCTGATTAACAGTAACGATTGTATTGCAAACCCATTCGCATCCATTGTTCGCGAACTCGCTTTTCGTGTGGATGATTCCTTCAAAATCGACCCAAATCGATGTGTCATCCAGCCAATCGTCTTTCCAGGAATGAATAACAGTAACGATTGTATTGCGAATACCATCGCATCCATTCTTCGAGTATTCGATATCAGTCTGGATCACTCCATCATAATTGACCTAAATCGATGGGTCTTTCAGTCAGACGTCTTTTCATGGCTGAATAACAGCAACGATTGTATTGCGATGCCATTCGCATCCAATCTTCTAGAACGCGTTTCCGCCTTTATAAATCCTTCAAAATCGACCTAAATTCGATGGATCTTTCAGCCAGAAGTCTTTTCAGGACTGAATAACAGTAATGTCAGTGTTGCGAAACCATTCGCATACATTTTTCACGAATTCGTTTTTCGTGTGTATGATTCATTCAAAATCGACACAAATCGATCGGTCATCCAGCCCATCGGCTTTTCAGGGCTGAATAACAGTAACCATTGTATTGCAAAGCCATTCGCATCCATTCTTCGAGTATTCGATATCAGTCTGGATCACTCCACCATAATTGACCTAAATCGATGGGTCTTTCAGCCAGACGTCTGTTCATGGCTGAATAACAGTAACGATTGTATTGCAAAGGCATTCACATCCAATCGTTGAGGATTTGCTTTCCGCTTTCCTTCAAAATCGACATAAATTGATGTGGCATCCAGCCAATTGTCTTTTCATGGCTGAATAATAGTAACTATTGTATTGCGAAGTCCATCGCATCCATTCTTCGAGTATTCGCTATCAGTCTGGATCAATCCTTCATAATTGATCTAAATCGATGGGTCTTTCAGCCAGACGTCTTGTCCTGGCTGAATAACAGTAACGATTATATTGCAAAGCCATTCGCATCCATTCTTCGTGAATTCGCATTTCGTGTGGATGATTCCTTCAAAATCGACCGAAGTCGATGTGTCATTCAGCCAATCGTATTTTCAGGGATGAATAACAGTAACGATTGTATTGCATCCTTTCTTCGAGTATTCAATATCACTCCATCATAATTGACCTAAATCGATGAGTCTTTCAGCCAGACGTCTTTTCATGGCTGAATAATGGTAACGATTGTATTGCAAACCCATTCGCATCCATTGTTCGCGAACTCGCTTTTCGTGTGGATGATTCCTTCAAAATCGAAACAAATCGATGGGTCATCTAGCCAATCGTCTTTTCAGGGCTGAATAACAATAACGATTGTATTGCGAAGTCCATCGCATCCAGTCTTGGAGTATTCGCTATCAGTCTGGGTCACTCCATCATAATTGACCTAAATCGATGGGTCTTTCAGCCAGACGTCTTTTCATGACTGAATAACGGCAATGATTATATTGCAAAGCCATTCGCATCCAATCTTCTAGAACTCGATTCCGCCTTTATAAATCCTTTAAAATCGACCTAAATTCGATGGATCTTTCAGCCAGACGTCTTTTTAGGACTGAACAACAGTAATGTCTGTATTGAGAAACCATTAGCATCCAGTCTTCGTGAATTCGCATTTCGTGTGGATGATTCCTCCATAATCGACCCAAATCGATGTGTCATCCAGCCAATCGTCTTTCCAGGAATGAATAACAGTAACGATTGTATTGCGAATACCATTCGCATCTAATCTTCTAGAACGCGTTTCCGCCTTTATAAATCCTTCAAAATCGACCTAAATTCGATGGATCTTTCAGCCAGACGTCTTTTCAGGACTGAATAACAGTAATGTCAGTGTTGCGAAACCATTCGCATCCATTTTTCACGAAATCGTTTTTCGTGTGTATGATTCATTCAAAATCGACACAAATCGATCCGTCATCCAGCCCATCGGCTTTTCAGGGCTGAATAACAGTAACCATTGCATTGCAAAGCCATTCGCATCCATTCTTCGAGTATTCGATATCAGTCTGGATCACTCCACCATAATTTACCTAAATCGATGGGTCTTTCAGCCAGAAGTCTGTTCATGGCTGAATAACAGTAACGATTGTATTGCAAAGGCATTCACATCCAATCGTTGAGGATTTGCTTTCCGCTTTCCTTCAAAATCGACATAAATTGATGTGCCATCCAGCCAATTGTCTTTTCATGGCTGAATAATAGTAACTATTGTATTGCGAAGTCCATCGCATCCATTCTTGGAGTATTCGCTATCAGTCTGGGTCACTCCATCATAATTGACCTAAATCGATGGGTCTTTTAGCCAGACGTCTTTTCATGACTGAATAACGGCAACGATTATATTGCAAAGCCATTCGCATCCATTCTTCGCGAACTCGCTTTTCGTATGGATGATTCCTTCAAAATCGACCCAAATCGATGTGTCATCCAGCCAATCGTCTTTTCAGGGCTGAATAACAGTAACGATTGTATTGCAAAGGCATGCACATCCAATCGTTGAGGATTTGCTTTCCGCTTTCCTTCAAAATCGCCATAAATCGATGGGTCATCCAGCCAATTGTCTTTTCATGGCTGATTAACAGTAACGATTGTATTGCAAACCCATTCGCATCCATTGTTCGCGAACTCGCTTTTCGTGTGGATGATTCCTTCAAAATCGAAAAAAATCGATGGGTCATCTAGCCAATCGTCTTTTTAGGGCTGAATAACAATAACGATTGTATTGCGAAGTCCATCGCATCCAGTCTTGGAGTATTCGCTATCCGTCTGGGTCACTCCATCATAATTGAGCTAAATCGATGGGTCTTTCAGCCAGACGTCTTTTCATGACTGAATAACGGCAACGATTGTATTGCAAAGCCATTCGCATCCAATCTTCTAGATTTCGTTTCCGCCTTTATAAATCCTTTAAAATCGACCTAAATTCGATGGATCTTTCAGCCAGACGTCTTTTTAGTACTGAACAACAGTAATGTCTGTATTGAGAAACCATTAGCATCCATTCTTCGTGAATTCGCATTTCGTGTGGATGATTCCTTCAAAATCGACCCAAATGGATGTGTCATCCAGCCAATCGTCTTTTCAGGGATGAATAACAGTAACGATTGTATTGCAAAGGCATTCACATCCAATCGTTGAGGATTTGCTTTCGGCTTTCCTTCAAAATCGACATAAATCGATGTGTCATCCAGACAATCGTCTTTCCAGGAATGAATAACAGTAACGATTGTATTGCGAATACCATCGCATCCATTCTTCGAGTATTCGATATCAGTCTGGATCACTCCATCATAATTGACCTAAATCGATGGGTCTTTCAGCCAGACGTCTTTTCAGGACTGAATAACAGTAATGTCAGTGTTGCGAAACCATTCGCATCCATTTTTCACGAATTCGTTTTTCGTGTGTATGATTCATTCAAAATCGACACAAATCGATCGGTCATCCAGCCCATCGGCTTTTCAGGGCTGAATAACAGTAACCATTGTATTGCAAAGCCATTCGCATCCATTCTTCGAGTATTCGATATCAGTCTGGATCACTCCACCGTAATTGACCTAAATCCAAGGGTCTTTCAGCCAGACGTCTGTTCATGGCTGAATAACAGTAACGATTGTATTGCAAAGGCATTCACATCCAATCGTTGAGGATTTGCTTTCCGCTTTCTTTCAAAATCGACATAAATTGATGTGCCATCCAGCCAATTGTGTTTTCATGGCTGAATAATAGTAACTATTGTATTGCGAAGTCCATCGCATCCATTCTTCGTGTATTCGCTATCAGTCTCGGTCACTCACACCATCATAATTGACCTAAATCGATGGGTCTTCTAGCCAGAAGGCTTTTCAGGACAGAAAAACAGTAATGTCTGTACTGAGAAACCATTCGCATCCATTTTTCGCGAATTCGTTTTTCGGGTGTATGATTCTTTCAAAATCGACACAAATTGATGGGTCATACAGCCAATCGGCTTTTCCTGGCTGAATAAGAGTATCGATTGTATTGGAAAGCCATTCGCATCCATTCTTCGTGAATTCGCATTTCGTGTGGACGATTCCTTCGAAATCGACCAAAATCGATGTGTCATCCAGCTAATCGCCTTTTCAGGGATGTATAACAGTAACGGTTGTATTACAAAGTCCATCGCATCTATTCTTCGAGTATTCGATATCAGTCTGGATCACTCTATCACAATTGACCTAAATCGATGGGTCTTTCAGACAGACGTCTTTTCATGGCTGAATAACAGCAACGATTGTATTGCGATGCCATTCGCATCCAATCTTCTAGAACACGTTCTCTCAGCCAGACGTCTTGTCAGGACTGAATAACAATAATGTCAATGTTGCGAAACGAATCGCATTCATTTTTTACGGATTAGTTTTTCGTGTGTATGATTCATTCAAAATCGACACAAATCGATCGGTCATCCAGACAATCGGCTTTTCAGGGCTGAATAACAGTAACCATTGTATTGCAAAGCCATTCGCATCCATTCTTCGAGTATTCGATATCAGTCTGGATCACTCCACCATAATGTGACCTAAAAATCGATGGGTCTTTCAGCCAGACGTCTTTTCATTGCTGAATGACGGTAACGATTGTATTGCAAAGGCATTCGCATCCATTCTTCGTGAATTCGCATTTCGTCTGGATGATTCCTTCAAAATCGACCCAAATCGATGTGTCATCTAGCCAATCGTCTTTTCAGGGATGAATAACAGTAACTATAGTATTGCGAAATCCATCGCATCCATTCTTCGAGTATTCGCTATCAGTCTGCATCACTCTATCATAATTGACCTAAATCGATGGGACTTTCAGACAGACGTCTTTTCATGGCTGAATCACAGTAACGATTATATTGCAAAGCCATTCGCATCGAATCGTTGAGAATTCGCTTTCCGCTTTCCATAAAAATCGACATAAATCGATGCGTCATCCAGCCAATTGTCTTTTCATGGCTGAATAACCGTAACTATTGTATTGCGACGTCCATCGCATCCATTCTTCGTGTATTCGCTAATAGTCTGAATCACTCCTTTATAATTGACCTAAATCGATGGATCTTTCAGCCAGACGTCATTTCCTGGCTGAATAACAGTAACGATTGTATTGCAAAGCCATTCTCATCCATTCTTCGAATATTCGCTACCAGTCTGGATCACTCCATCATAATTGACCTAAATCGATGGGTCTTTCAGCCAGACGTTTTTTCATGGCTGAATAAAACGGTAACGATTATATTGCAAAGCTATTCGCATCCAATCTTCTAGAACTCGTTTCCGCCTTTATAAATCCTTCAAAATCGACTTAAATTCGATGGATCTTTCAGCCAGACGTCTTTTCAGGACTGAATAAACGTAAGGACAGTATTGCGACGCCATTCGCATCCATTTTTCGCGATTTCGTTTTTCGTGTGTGATTCTTTCAAAATCGACACAAATCGATGGGTCATCTAGCCAATCGTCTTTTCAGGGCTGAATAACAATAACGATTGTATTGCGAAGTCCATCGCATCCATTCTTGGAGTATTCGCTATCAGTCTGGGTCACTCCATCATAATTGACCTAAATCGATGGGTCTTCAGCCAGACGTCTTTTCATGACTGAATAACGGCAACGATTATATTGCAAAGCCATTCGCATCTAATCTTCTAGAACGCGTTTCCGCCTTTATAAATCCTTCAAAATCGACCTAAATTCGATGGATCTTTCGGCCAGACGTCTTTTCAGGACTGCATAACAGTAATGTCAGTGTTGCGAAACCATTCGCATCCATTTTTCACGAAATCGTTTTTCGTGTGTATGATTCATTCAAAATCGACACAAATCGATCGGTCATCCAGCCCATCGGCTTTTCAGGGCTGAATAACAGTAACCATTGCATTGCAAAGCCATTCGCATCCATTCTTCGAGTATTCGATATCAGTCTGGATCACTCCACCATAATTGACCTAAATCGATGGGTCTTTCAGCCAGACGTCTGTTCATGGCTGAATAACAGTAACGATTGTATTGCAAAGGCATTCACATCCAATCGTTGAGGATTTGCTTTCCGCTTTCCTTCAAAATCGACATAAATTGATGTGCCATCCAGCCAATTGTGTTTTCATGGCTGAATAATAGTAACTATTGTATTGCGAAGTCCATCGCATCCATTCTTGGAGTATTCGCTATCAGTCTGGGTCACTCCATCATAATTGACCTAAATCGATGGGTCTTTTAGCCAGACGTCTTTTCATGACTGAATAACGGCAACGTTTATATTGCAAAGCCATTCGCATCCATTCTTCGCGAACTCGCTTTTCGTATGGATGATTCCTTCAAAATCGACCCAAATCGATGTGTCATCCAGCCAATCGTCTTTTCAGGGCTGAATAACAGTAACGATTGTATTGCAAAGGCATGCACATCCAATCGTTGAGGATTTGCTTTCCGCTTTCCTTCAAAATCGCCATAAATCGATGGGTCATCCAGCCAATTGTCTTTTCATGGCTGATTAACAGTAACGATTGTATTGCAAACCCATTCGCATCCATTGTTCGCGAACTCGCTTTTCGTGTGGATGATTCCTTCAAAATCGAAACAAATCGATGGGTCATCTAGCCAATCGTCTTTTCAGGGCTGAATAACAATAACGATTGTATTGCGAAGTCCATCGCATCCAGTCTTGGAGTATTCGCTATCAGTCTGGGTCACTCCATCATAATTGACCTAAATCGATGGGTCTTTCAGCCAGACGTCTTTTCATGACTGAATAACGGCAATGATTATATTGCAAAGCCATTCGCATCCAATCTTCTAGAACTCGATTCCGCCTTTATAAATCCTTTAAAATCGACCTAAATTCGATGGATCTTTCAGCCAGACGTCTTTTTAGGACTGAACAACAGTAATGTCTGTATTGAGAAACCATTAGCATCCATTCTTCGTGAATTCGCATTTCGTGTGGATGATTCCTCCATAATCGACCCAAATCGATGTGTCATCCAGACAATCGTCTTTCCAGGAATGAATAACAGTAACGATTGTATTGCGAATACCATCGCATCCATTCTTCGAGTATTCGATATCAGTCTGGATCACTCCATCATAATTGACCTAAATCGATGGGTCTTTCAGCCAGACGTCTTTTCAGGACTGAATAACAGTAATGTCAGTGTTGCGAAACCATTCGCATCCATTTTTCACGAATTCGTTTTTCGTGTGTATGATTCATTCAAAATCGACACAAATCGATCGGTCATCCAGCCCATCGGCTTTTCAGGGCTGAATAACAGTAACCATTGCATTGCAAAGCCATTCGCATCCATTCTTCGAGTATTCAATATCAGTCTGGATCACTCCACCATAATTGACCTAAATCGATGGGTCTTTCAGCCAGACGTTTGTTCATGGCTGAATAACAGTAACGATTGTATTGCAAAGGCATTCACATCCAATCGTTGAGGATTTGCTTTCCGCTTTCTTTCAAAATCGACATAAAATGATGTGCCATCCAGCCAATTGTGTTTTCATGACTGAATAATAGTAACTATTGTATTGCGAAGTCCATCGCATCCATTCTTCGTGTATTCGCTATCAGTCTCGGTCACTCACACCATCATAATTGACCTAAATCGATGGGTCTTCTAGCCAGAAGGCTTTTCAGGACAGAAAAACAGTAATGTCTGTACTGAGAAACCATTCGCATCCATTTTTCGCGAATTCGTTTTTCGGGTGCATGATTCTTTCAAAATCGACACAAATTGATGGGTCATACAGCCAATCGGCTTTTCCTGGCTGAATAAGAGTATCGATTGTATTGGAAAGCCATTCGCATCCATTCTTCGTGAATTCGCATTTCGTGTGGACGATTCCTTCGAAATCGACCAAAATCGATGTGTCATCCAGCTAATCGTCTTTTCAGGGATGTATAACAGTAACGGTTGTATTACAAAGTCCATCGCATCTATTCTTCGAGTATTCGATATCAGTCTGGATCACTCCATCACAATTGACGTAAATCGATGGGTATTTCAGCCAATCGTCTTTTCAGGGATCAATAACAGTAACGATTGTATTGCGAAGTCCATCGCATCCATTCTTCGAGTATTCGCTGTCAGTCTGAATCACTCTATCACAATTGACCTAAATCGATGGGTCTTTCAGACAGACGTCTTTTCATGGCTGAATAACAGCAACGATTGTATTGCGATGCCATTCGCATCCAATCTTCTAGAACGCGTTTCCGCCTTTATAAATCCTTCAAAATCGACCTAAATTCGATGGATCTTTCAGCCAGACGTCTTTTCAGGACTGAATAACAGTAATGTCAGTGTTGCGAAACCATTCGCATACATTTTTCACGAATTCGTTTTTCGTGTGTATGATTCATTCAAAATCGACACAAATCGATCGGTCATCCAGCCCATCGGCTTTTCAGGGCTGAATAACAGTAACCATTGTATTGCAAAGCCATTCGCATCCATTCTTCGAGTATTCGATATCAGTCTGGATCACTCCACCATAATTGACCTAAATCCAAGGGTCTTTCAGCCAGACGTCTGTTCATGGCTGAATAACAGTAACGATTGTATTGCAAAGGCATTCACATCCAATCGTTGAGGCTTTGCTTTCCGCTTTCCTTCAAAATCGACATAAATTGATGTGCCATCCAGCCAATTGTGTTTTCATGGCTGAATAATAGTAACTATTGTATTGCGAAGTCCATTGCATCCATTCTTCGTGTATTCGCTATCAGTCTCGGTCACTCACACCATCATAATTGACCTAAATCGATGGGTCTTCTAGCCAGAAGTCTTTTCAGGACAGAAAAACAGTAATGTCTGTATTGAGAAACCATTCGCATCCATTTTTCGCGAATTCGTTTTTCGGGTGTATGATTCTTTCAAAATCGACACAAATCGATGGGTCATACAGCCAATCGGCTTTTCCTGGCTGAATAAGAGTAACGATTGTATTGCAAAGCCATTCGCATCCATTCTTCGTGAATTCGCATTTCGTGTGGACGATTCCTTCGAAATCAACCCAAATCGATGTGTCATCCAGCTAATCGTCTTTTCAGGGATGTATAACAGTAACGGTTGTATTACGAAGTCCATCGCATCCATTCTTCGAGTATTCGATATCAGTCTGGATCACTCCATCACAATTGACTTAAATCGATGGGTATTTCAGCCAATCGTCTTTTCAGGGCTGAATAACAGTAACCATTGTATTGCAAAGCCATTCGCATCCATTCTTCGAGTATTCGATATCAGTCTGGATCACTCCACCATAATTGACCTAAATCGATGGGTCTTTCAGCCAGACGTCTGTTCATGGCTGAATAACAGTAACGATTGTATTGCAAAGGCATTCACATCCAATCGTTGAGGATTTGCTTTCCGCTTTCCTTCAAAATCGACATAAATTGATGTGTCATCCAGCCAATTGTCTTTTCATGGCTGAATAATAGTAACTATTGTATTGCGAAGTCCATCGCATCCATTCTTCGTGTATTCGCTATCAGTCTCGGTCACTCACTCCATCATAATTGACCTAAATCGATGGGTCTTCTAGCCAGAAGTCTTTTCAGGACTGAAAAACAGTAATGTCTGTATAGAGAAACCATTCGCATCCATTTTTCGCGAATTCGTTTTTCGGGTGTATGATTCTTTCAAAATCGACACAAATCGATGGGTCATACAGCCAATCGGCTTTTCACGGCTGAATAACAGTAACCATTGTATTGCGAAGTCGAGTATTCGCTATCTGTCTTTATCACTGTATCATAATTGACCTAAATCGATGGGTCTTTCAGACAGACGTCTTTTCATGGCTGAATAACAGTAACGATTGTATTGCAAAGCCATTCGCATCCATTTTTCGTGAATTCGCATTTCGTGTGGATGATTCCTTTAACATCGACCCAAATCGATGTGTCATCCAGCCAATCTTCCTTTCAGGGCTGAATAACAGTAACGATTTTATTGCAAAGCCATTCACATCCATTATTCGTGAATTCGCATTTCGTGTGGATGATTCCTTCAAAATCGACCCAAAACGATGTGTCATCCAGCCAATCGTCTTTTCAGGGACGAATAACAGTAACGATTGTATTGCGAAGACCATCGCATCCATTCTTCGAGTATTCGATATCAGTCTGAATCACTGAATCATAATTGACCTAAATCGATGGGTCTTTCAGCCAGACGTCATTTCATGGCTGAATAACGGTAACGATTGTATTGCAAAGCCATTCGAATCCAATCGTTGAGAATTTGCTTTCCGCTTTCCATCAAAATCGACATAAATCGATGGGTCATCCAGCCAATTGTCTTTTCACGGCTGAATAACAGTAACTATTGTATTGCGAAGTCCATCGCATCCATTCTTCGAGTATTCCCTAATAGTCTGGATCACTCCTTTATTATTGACCTAAATCGATGGATCTTTCAGCCAGACGTCTTTTCATGACTGAATAACGGCACGATTGTATTGCAAAGCCATTCGCATCCAATCTTCTAGAACTCATTGCCGCCTATATAACGCCTTCAATATCGACCTAAATTAGATGGATCTTTCAGACAGACGTCTTTTCAGGACTAAATAACAGTCTCTATTGCGAAACCATTCGCATCCATTTGTCACGAATTCGTATTTCGTGTGTATGATTCATTCTACATCGACACAAATCGACGGGTCATCCAGCCAATCGGCTTTTTAGGGCTGAATAACAGTAACCATTGTATTGCAAAGCCATTCGCATCCATTCTTCGATTATTCGATATCAGTCTGGATCACTCCATCTTAATTGACCTAAATCGATGGTTCTTTCAGCCAGACGTCTGTTCCTGGCTGAATAACAGTAACGATTATATTGCAAAGCCATTCGCATCCATTCTTCGTGAATTCGCATTTCGTATGTGCGATTCCTTCAAAATCAACCCAAATCGATGTGTCATCCAGCCAATCGTCTTTTCAGGGATGAATAACAATAACGATTGTATTACGAAGTCCATCGCATCCATTCTTCGAGTACTCGATATCATTCTGGATCTCTCCATCATAATTGACCTAAATCGATGGGTGTTTCAGCCAGACGTCATTTCATGGCTGAATAACGGTAACGATTGTATTGCAAAGCCATTCGCATCCAATCATTGAGAATTTGCTTTCCGCTTTCCATCAAAATCGACATAAATCGATGGGTCATCCAGCCAATTGTCTTTTCATGGCTGAATAACAGTAACTATTGTATTGCGAAGTCCATCGCATCCATTCTTCGAGTATTCCCTAATAGTCTGGATCACTCCTTTATTATTGACCTAAATCGATGGATCTTTCAGCCAGAAGTCTTTTCATGACTGAATAACGGCACGATTGTATTGCAAAGCCATTCGCATCCAATCTTCTAGAACTCATTGCCGCCTTTATAACGCCTTCAATATCGACCTAAATTCGATGGATCTTTCAGACAGACGTCTTTTCAGGACTGAATAACAGTAAGGACAGTATTGCGACGCCATTCGCATCCATTTTTCGCGATTTCGTTTTTCGTGTGTGATTCCTTCAAAATCGACACATATCGATGGGTCATCTAGCCAATCGTCTTTTCAGGGCTGAATAACAATAACGATTGTATTGCGAAGTCCACCGCATCCATTCTTGGAGTATTCGCTATCAGTCTGGGTCACTCCATCATAATTGACCTAAATCGATGGGTCTTTCAGCCCGACGTCTTTTCATGACTGAATAACGGCAACGATTATATTGCAAAGCCATTCGCATCCCATCTTCTAGAACTCGTTGCCGCCTTTATAAATCCTTTAAAATCGACCTAAATTCGATGGATCTTTCAGCCAGACGTCTTGTTAGGACTGAACAACAGTAATGTCTGTATTGAGAAACCATTAGCATCCATTCTTCGTGAATTCGCATTTCGTGTGGATGATTCCTTCATAATCGACGCAAATCGATGTGTCATCCTGCCAATCGTCTTTCCAGGAATGAATAACAGTAACGATTGTATTGCGAATACCATCGCATCCATTCTTCGAGTATTCGATATCAGTCTGGATCACTCCATCATAATTGACCTAAATCGATGGGTCTTTCAGCCAGACGTCTTTTCATGGCTGCATAACAGCAACGATTGTATTGCGATGCCATTCGCATCTAATCTTCTAGAACGCATTTCCGCCTTTATAAATCCTTCAAGATCGACCTAAATTCGATGGATCTTTCAGCCAGACGTCTTTTCAGGACTGAAAAACAGTAATGTCTGTATTGAGAAACCATTCGCATCCATTTTTCGCGAATTAGTTTTTCGGGTGTATGATTCTTTCAGAATCGACACAAATCGATGGGTCATACAGCCAATCGGCTTTTCCTGGCTGAATAAGAGTAACGATTGTATTGCAAAGTTATTCGCATCCATTCTTCGTGAATTCGCATTTCGTGTGGACGATTCCTTCGAAATCGACCCAAATCGATGTGTCATCCAGCTAATCGTCTTTTCAGGGATGTATAACAGTAACGGTTGTATTACGAAGTCCATCGCATCCATTCTTCGAGTATTCGATATCAGTCTGGAACACTCCATCACAATTGACTTAAATCGATGGGTATTTCAGCCAATCGTCTTTTCAGGGATCAGTAACAGTAACGATTGTATTGCGAAGTCCATCGCATCCATTCTTCGAGTATTCGCTGTCAGTCTGGATCACTCTATCACAATTGACCTAAATCGATGGGTCTTTCAGCCAGACGTCTGTTCATGGCTGAATAACAGTAACGATTGTATTGCAAAGCCATTCGCATCCAATCGTTGAGAATTTGCTTTCGGCTTTCCTTCAAAATCGACATAAATCGATAAGTCATCCAGTCAAATGTCTTTTCATGGCTGAATAACAGTAACGATTGTATTGCGAAGACCATCGCATCCATTCTTCGAGTATTCGATATCAGTCTGAATCACTCCATCATAATTGACCTAAATCGATGGGTCTTTCAGCCAGACGTCATTTCATGGCTGAATAACCGTAACGATTGTATTGCAAAGCCATTCGAATCCAATCGTTGAGAATTTGCTTTCCGCTTTCCATCAAAATCGACATAAATCGATGGGTCATCCAGCCAATTGTCTTTTCATGGCTGAATAACAGTAACTATTGTATTGCGAAGTCCATCGCATCCATTCTTCGAGTATTCCCTAATAGTCTGGACCACTCCTTTATTATTGACCTAAATCGATGGATCTTTCAGCCAGACGTCTTTTCATGACTGAATAACGGCACGATTGTATTGCAAAGCCATTCGCATCCAATCTTCTAGAACTCATTGCCGCCTATATAACGCCTTCAATATCGACCTAAATTAGATGGATCTTTCAGACAGACGTCTTTTCAGGACTGAATAACATTAATATCTGTATTGCGAAACCATTCGCATCCATTTTTCACGAATTCGTTTTTCGTGTGTATGATTCATTCAAAATCCAAACAAATCGATGGGTTATCCAGCCAATCGGCTTTTCAGGGCTGAATAACAGTAACGATTGTATTGCAAAGCCATTCGCATCCATTCTTCGTGAATTCGCATTTCGTGTGGATGATTCCTTCAAAATCGACCCAAGTCGATGTGTCATCCAGCCTATCGTCTTTTCAGGGATGAATAACAGTAACTATAGTATTGAGAAGTCCATCGCATCCATTCTTCGAGTATTCGATATCAGTCTGGATCACTCCTTCATAATTATGAAGGAGTGATCCATCGATTTAGGTCAATTGACCTAAATCGATGGATCTTTCAGCCAGACGTCTTTTCCTGGCTGAATAACAGTAACGATTGTATTGCAAAGCCATTCGCATCCATTCTTCGTGAATTCGCATTTCGTGTGGATGATTCCTTCAAAATCGACCCAAATCGATGTGTCATCCAGCCAATCGTCTTTTCAGGGACGAATAATAGTAACGATTGTATTGCAAAGACCATCACATCCATTCTTCGAGTATTCGCTATCAGTTTGGGTCATTACATCACTATTTACCTAAATCGATGGGTCTTTCAGCCAGACGTCTTTTCATGGCAGAATAACAGCAAAGATTGTATTGCAAAGCCATTCGCAATCAATCTTCTAGAACTGGTTTCCGCCTTTATAAATCCTTCAAAATCGACCTAAATACGATGTATCTTTCATCCAGACGTCTTTTCAGGACTGAATAACAGTAAGGACAGTATTGCGACGCCATTCGCATCCATTTTTCGCGATTTCGTTTTTCGTGTGTGATTCCTTCAAAATCAACACAAATCGATGGGTCATCTAGCCAATCGTCTTTTCAGGGCTGAATAACAATAACGATTGTATTGCGAAGTCCACCGCATCCATTCTTGGAGTATTCGCTATCAGTCTGGGTCACTCCATCATAATTGACCTAAATCGATGGGTCTTTCAGCCAGACGTCTTTTCATGGCTGCATAACAGCAACGATTGTATTGCGATGCCATTCGCATCTAATCTTCTAGAACGCGTTTCCGCCTTTATAAATCCTTCAAAATCGACCTAAATTCGATGGATATTTCAGCCAGACGTCTTTTCAGGACTGAATAACAGTAATGTCAGTGTTGCGAAACCATTCGCATCCATTTTTTACGAATTCGTTTTTCGTGTGTATGATTCATTCAAAATCGACACAAATCGATCGATCATCCAGCCCATCGGCTTTTCAGGGCTGAATAACAGTAACCATTGTATTGCAAAGCCATTCGCATCCATTCTTCGAGTATTCGATATCAGTCTGGATCACTCCACCATAATTGACCTAAATCCAAGGGTCTTTCAGCCAGACGTCTGTTCATGGCTGAATAACAGTAACGATTGTATTGCAAAGGCATTCACATCCAATCGTTGAGGATTTGCTTTCCGCTTTCCTTCAAAATCGACATAAATTGATGTGCCATCCAGCCAATTGTGTTTTCATGGCTGAATAATAGTAACTATTGTATTGCGAAGTCCATCGCATCCATTCTTCGTGTATTCGCTATCAGTCTCGGTCACTCACACCATCATAATTGACCTAAATCGATGGGTCTTCTAGCCAGAAGTCTTTTCAGGACAGAAAAACAGTAATGTCTGTATTGAGAAACCATTCGCATCCATTTTTCGCGAATTCGTTTTTCGGGTGTATGATTCTTTCAAAATCGACACAAATCGATGGGTCATACAGCCAATCGGCTTTTCCTGGCTGAATAAGAGTAACGATTGTATTGCAAAGCCATTCGCATCCATTCTTCGTGAATTCGCATTTCGTGTGGACGATTCCTTCGAAATCGACCCAAATCGATGTGTCATCCAGCTAATCGTCTTTTCAGGGATGTATAACAGTAACGGTTGTATTACGAAGTCCATCGCATCCATTCTTCGAGTATTCGATATCAGTCTGGATCACTCCATCACAATTGACTTAAATCGATGGGTATTTCAGCCAATCGTCTTTTCAGGGCTGAATAACAGTAACCATTGTATTGCAAAGCCATTCGCATCCATTCTTCGAGTATTCGATATCAGTCTGGATCACTCCACCATAATTGACCTAAATCGATGGGTCTTTCAGCCAGACGTCTGTTCGTGGCTGAATAACAGTAACGATTGTATTGCAAAGGCATTCACATCCAATCGTTGAGGATTTGCTTTCCGCTTTCCTTCAAAATCGACATAAATTGATGTGTCATCCAGCCAATTGTCTTTTCATGGCTGAATAATAGTAACTATTGTATTGCGAAGTCCATCGCATCCATTCTTCGTGTATTCGCTATCAGTCTCGGTCACTCACTCCATCATAATTGACCTAAATCGATGGGTCTTCTAGCCAGAAGTCTTTTCAGGACTGAAAAACAGTAATGTCTGTATAGAGAAACCATTCGCATCCATTTTCGCGAATTCGTTTTTCGGGTGTATGATTCTTTCAAAATCGACACAAATCGATGGGTCATACAGCCAATCGGCTTTTCACGGCTGAATAACAGTAACCATTGTATTGCGAAGTCGAGTATTCGCTATCTGTCTTTATCACTGTATCATAATTGACCTAAATCGATGGGTCTTTCAGACAGACGTCTTTTCATGGCTGAATAACTGTAACGATTGTATTGCAAAGCCATTCGCATCCATTTTTCGTGAATTCGCATTTCGTGTGGATGATTCCTTTAACATCGACCCAAATCGATGTGTCATCCAGCCAATCTTCCTTTCAGGGCTGAATAACAGTAACGATTTTATTGCAAAGCCATTCACATCCATTATTCGTGAATTCGCATTTCGTGTGGATGATTCCTTCAAAATCGACCCAAAACGATGTGTCATCCAGCCAATCGTCTTTTCAGGGACGAATAACAGTAACGATTGTATTGCGAAGACCATCGCATCCATTCTTCGAGTATTCGATATCAGTCTGAATCACTCCATCATAATTGACCTAAATCGATGGGTCTTTCAGCCAGACGTCATTTCATGGCTGAATAACGGTAACGATTGTATTGCAAAGCCATTCGAATCCAATCGTTGAGAATTTGCTTTCCGCTTTCCATCAAAATCGACATAAATCGATGGGTCATCCAGCCAATTGTCTTTTCATGGCTGAATAACAGTAACTATTGTATTGCGAAGTCCATCGCATCCATTCTTCGAGTATTCCCTAATAGTCTGGATCACTCCTTTATTATTGACCTAAATCGATGGATCTTTCAGCCAGACGTCTTTTCATGACTGAATAACGGCACGATTGTATTGCAAAGCCATTCGCATCCAATCTTCTAGAACTCATTGCCGCCTATATAACGCCTTCAATATCGACCTAAATTAGATGGATCTTTCAGACAGACGTCTTTTCAGGACTGAATAACATTAATATCTGTATTGCGAAACCATTCGCATCCATTTTTCACGAATTCGTTTTTCGTGTGTATGATTCATTCAAAATCCAAACAAATCGATGGGTTATCCAGCCAATCGGCTTTTCAGGGCTGAATAACAGTAACCATTGTATTGCAAAGCCATTCGCATCCATTCTTCGTGAATTCGCATTTCGTGTGGATGATTCCTTCAAAATCGACCCAAGTCGATGTGTCATCCAGCCTATCGTCTTTTCAGGGATGAATAACAGTAACTATAGTATTGCGAAGTCCATCGCATCCATTCTTCGAGTTTTTTTTTTTTTTTTTTTTTTTTTTTTTCCCACCTCCACCCCCGCCGTACCTCTGTTTATTATACCGGCGGTCATAATTTCTTGCTTAACGTTATTTTCGACTATAGCGCTTCGGGCGCACTTCATTTCACTCCCATTTTTGCGGTCATTGTACGGGTATTTTAATAGTTATTTCATTTGCAGTCATGTTCGTTCCTTTCCTGTTCTACATCAATTCAAACTAGTATTTGTTTTCCGTTTCCCTAGGCTATTTCGGTTTCCAGTTACATTTTACTTTTTTTCACTATGATTGACCTGGCGTATTTCACAAATACTGCGTATGACTCCTTATTCCTGATTAACGTTTCCATACTGAGCTCTTTTATTCCCTTTTTTCTGAGTTCTTCTATTGCAGTTATTCTTTCTATGTCATATTCGACGCATTCAAATAGAATGTGCTCCGGCGTTTCTCGCATTCCACATTTACAGTTTTCATCTGTTATGATCTTCAAGTCGCTTAATTTGCTTTTGAAGCATCCATGGCCAGTTAAGAACTGCGTTGCGTAAAAATTTGGTGCTATCCACGATGCTTTTGCTCGATTCTGTACTGTCTGGAAGTAGTTGAACGTCATCCTGCCTTTCGTACTATGCGTCCATCTGTCCTGCCATATGTCCATTATTTCTTCATGTACTTTCTTCCACACTTCTGTTATATTTAGTCCTTCCGTGGTTTGTTCAACTTCACTGTCCCTAGTCCATTCGATCGCAAAACCTTCCATTGCAAAGTCTTGTTTCTTTCGTATTTTATATGCTACTATTCTTTTTTCGATCTCTAAATCTATTGGCAGTACTCCAGCGACAACTGGCATAGACTCCGTTGATACCGTTCGATATGCTTTTGTCACCCTGATCAACGCTAGGCGTTGTGAGCTCGCCAATGTCCTCCGCATCTTTTGTGTAAGCTTGTCTGCCCATCCAATTACACCGTACGTCACGATCGGTATATATACGCCTTTGTATATTGTTCGCATTGTTTTGTGTCCTAACCCCCATTTGTTCTTAGCGACGTTCCCCAAGCTATGGAATAGCGTTTTCGTTTTCTCGCACACATTTTTGACGTGCGAGCTTATTCCAAGACCTCTGTCAAATTGTACCCCCAAGTACTTGACCGTGTTGACCAAGTGTAATCTTTCTCCCATTACCTCGATTCTGATGTTGTTTTCGAGTTGCTCTGATTTTCCTTTTAGCATCATCATAACCGTTTTTGTGGGCGAGAGGGTTAGCTTATGCGTTCTACACCATGACGTCACTTTGCTTATAGCCCATCGTGCTCGACGTTCTATTTCGAATCTATTACAGCCTGACACTATCAGTACCTGGTCATCGGCGTATGCTATTGAATCAATTCCACGAGAATCCTCCAACGTTTTAAGATTACTGTCAAAGATGATATTCCACATAAAAGGACCGAGCACTGAACCCTGTGGACAACCTTTTGTCACTCGCCTCTTTACTGCTTGGTCGTTTTCTTGGATCGTTGCGGATCTCGACTCAAAATAGTTCTGAATTAACCTGTACAAGTTTCTTGAGCAGTTCCGATTTTTTAGTTCCTGGAGGACACTTGGCCACCAGACATTGTCAAATGCCCCAGCAACATCAAGAAATATACCGAGAACAAAGGTTTCCTTCCTTTCTGCTACTATTGATCTCAACGTTAGTATCGCGTCGTCTGTAGACAGTACAGGAGTAAACCCGAACTGCTTGTCGCTACTGTTTTCATCCCGCAGCGGCTTCAATCGTAATAAAATGAGTCTTTCCAGTATTTTTCCAAGAATCGGTAAAAGGGTGATCGGCCTATATGATTTCGGGTCCGATGGGTCCTTTTCTGGGCCTTTCGAGATCAGAATGACTTTCCCTGCTTTCCATCGGTCAGGAAAGGTACCATATTTCAAGCAGCTATTGAATACATTCGTCAGTGCTTTCCCCGACTTCGGACAGGATCTTTTTATCGCTTCGACTTCGATGTTGTCAGGTCCCGGTGCTTTACCGATTTTCATTTGCCGGACTGCTGTTTCAACCTCTTCGGTAGTGAAGTTTTCACAATTCTCAGTCTCCGGGGGGTTTTTCACGTTCAGTCTCATGAGCGATTGGGTTACTGATTCATTTTCCTGGTTGTCCTCCGGTATGATTTTATCCAATAATGTTTGTGCAGCCGATTTCCAATTAATTGCAAAGCCACTCGTTGTACGTATAGAGCTTAATGCCTCGTGTGTATTTAGCTTATTTCGAATCAACCGGTATACAATTCCCCACGGGTTAAGGTTGCCCTCGCGTTGCACAAATTCACGCCAGCTCCTTTTCTTGGCCTCCGATACGGCTCTGCGATAATTCAGTCTGTTTTCCGAGAGTACTAATTTCAGAATCCCTTTGCGAACAATGTCCTTACATTTTTGATATAACCTGCGGCTTCTATAAGTTTTACGTTTCAGAACGGTGAGTTCCGGGGTCCACCAAGGACTGTTTTTAGTTCGACGGGTCCTTTTCCTCGGTATTGAGCGGTCACAGGCTTTACGTATCGTATTTTCAATGGCTGTTATCAGGGCGATTGTTTCCTCTACGGATGTAGGTTCTTCATTATATTCGACTTGCCAATTTTCAGCGAGAGCTTTATCAAAAAGATCCCAATCTGCACGGTTCATCGCATACCTCCAAGACTGTTGGTAAGCTGCATTTTTCATAACCGACTGAGTGCCCAAGCACTCAATGAGGATTGCTCGATGATCGCTTGTTGTCCAGCTATCCATTACTGTCCACTTAATGACTAGGCTTGCGTGACACATCGTTTCTAACGTAACATCGATATTTGATTCCCCACGTGAAGATGAATATGTTGCAGCTTCGTTTCGTTCGTTGAGGACCCTGAGACCGTGTTCTGCAATAAAAAGTTCAAGTTGCCTACCACGATTGTCCAATTTGCCACTGTACCATTGTTGCGACTTTGCATTGCTGTCGATTCCGAGGATAACCTTCTTTCCATGCAATTGCCTAAGAACCAGGTCGAGGTGCCGAAGGTGTGCTGCTATGTCCTCGTTGAATCTGAAGTAAGCACTGATGAGATAGACAGATCGTGTGTCCAAGCTAATCTCACAACAAACGCAATATGCATTGCTAAGGTGTTTCAGATGTAATACTGTCATATTATTCGATGAAATTCCAATTGCCGCCCATGGTTTATCGGCGGGTTTATGCCCAGTGAGAATGCGGGTCTGGAGGCCGAATCCAGTGATGCGTCCGTAACACGTATAAGGTTCCTGTAAGAGCATAATGTCAATTTTGTTGGATTCTATTTTAGTACGCAACTCAGGTGTGACTATTTTGGAGCCGTTCATGTTCAACTGCACAATTCGTAGGCCGTTAGATGCCATAGTTCGTCCTATTCACTGTCCTCTCGAGTGCAAATTTGTATGCTGGACAGTTCTTATCCAGGACCGAATGATCCATAGGCTTCTTGAAATGTTTACATGAAGCACACTTCGGAGGTTCGTGTTTTTTCTGACATTCTGACGTCTTGTGACCATTATCAGCACAGTGACCGCACGTCGGATTTGTTTGGCGACAGAATTTAGCTATGTGTCCGTACCCCTGACACTGATAGCAACGGCTTAATCCTATAAAGTCCTGGATTCTGCAGCATTGCCACTCGATGTATAGACGGTTGATTTTTCGGAACTTGTTACGAAGATTAGGGGTAACTTCCGCGACCCAGTTCGTGTATTCTTCTCGCCTTTTGCCGACTCGGAACAACAGTTTAAATTCCATTTCGAACTTAGTCTTTTCCATATCTCCGATAAACTCCCGGTTCTGTTCATAGACAGCATCCTTGATTTCGTCTTCGCTGAGAGTGTTCTGCACGTCATAGATCAATATTCTCGGTTCCTTTTTTCCTGGCGTTTCGATTCGAAAACCTCGTTCTCTAAGAACCTGACACTCGGTAATTTTGTCTAAATCATTCTTCGAGGCCGTTTCTAGCAATATGCCGTTTTCGCGTATCCTTCGAAGGTTCTTGACATGAATATTGTTCTCTACTGGGTTGACTGATCTCATGAACTCCTTTTTCGTATCGTCGCTCGACTTGCAATGCATCGCTTCGCTGGGGCGTATAATGACGACTTGTTGGGCATTCTTAATCGGCTTATTTACTTTGCTAAGTGCTGGGATTTTTTGGACAGTTGTGCGTGCCTTTTCCGCATACGTCTATTGCGTAACGTGAGCAGCAAAGCTAGCGCGTTCTTCCAGTCGTCCAAGGAGCCTAGAATTCTCAGATGCAAGTTTACTCACTATCTCCGTTAAGACCGCTATATTTTTCATCAGGAAGCTTGACTGTTCAGGAGTCATTGAAGATACCGGGTCCAGACAAAAGTCCGATAATTTCTGTTTAGTTTCGACAGCTTCACGGACAAGATCATCAGTAACTTGGTCATGTCGGAATATTGCAGTGTCCTCGGCTGTGCATTTGCGACGCTTCCGAACATAAGTTGCGGGCGTTGAATCTTCGGATTCATAGTTGCTGGTTCCAGAATAACCGGAAGGAGCGGTGTTTTCAACGACATCCATATCATCTTCGCTATCACTAAATCCAAGAGAGATATGACGCCGCAATTGCTTCGAAGTTGCGGGTATAACTCTTTTAGTGCTTTGATCTTCCTGACTTGTTTTGGTAGATTTTTGTTTTTTTTTTTGGTTTTTTTGGTTTTGGTTTTGGTTTGTTTTGTCTTTTCCACTCATTTTTGTTCCCACGAGAATGGTCGGAAATAAATAACACAGGGTCCCGCAGAGCCGCCTTGCGTTACCCGGGCAGTTAATTACAACTGTAAGGTCGCCAACGATTACAGAGGTCACGTTCGCGACAGGGTATTAACCCTCCCTGCCAATGTCTATCGCCACGTAGATCAAGCTTAGCCTAGGGTTGACTCGGGTCCGCGGGTTCGTCACGCCCGTCCCTTTCCAGGGGTCCCTGCGGGCCCATTCTTCGAGTATTCGATATCAGTCTGGATCACTCCTTCATAATTATGAAGGAGTGATCCATCGATTTAGGTCAATTGACCTAAATCGATGGATCTTTCAGCCAGACGTATTTTCCTGGCTGAATAACAGTAACGATTGTATTGCAAAGCCATTCGCATCCATTCTTCGTGAATTCGCATTTCGTGTGGATGATTCCTTCATAATCGACCCAAATCGATGTGTCATCCTGCCAATCATCTTTCCAGGAATGAATAACAGTAACGATTGTATTGCGAATACCATCGCATCCATTCTTCGAGTATTCGATATCAGTCTGGATCACTCCATCATAATTGACCTAAATCGATGGGTCTTTCAGCCAGACGTCTTTTCATGGCTGCATAACAGCAACGATTGTATTGCGATGCCATTCGCATCTAATCTTCTAGAATGCGTTTCCGCCTTTATAAATCCTTCAAAATCGACCTAAATTCGATGGATCTTTCAGCCAGACGTCTTTTCAGGACTGAAAAACAGTAATGTCTGTATTGAGAAACCATTCGCATCCATTTTTCGCGAATTCGTTATTCGGGTGTAAGATTCTTTCAAAATCGACACAAATCGATGGGTCATACAGCCAATCGGCTTTTCCTGGCTGAATAAGAGTAACGATTGTATTGCAAAGCCATTCGTATCCATTCTTCGTGAATTCGCATTTCGTGTGGACGATTCCTTCGAAATCGACCCAAATCGATGTGTCATCCAGCTAATCGTCTTTTCAGGGATGTATAACAGTAACGGTTGTATTACGAAGTCCATCGCATCCATTCTTCGAGTATTCGATATCAGTCTGGATCACTCCATCACAATTGACTTAAATCGATGGGTATTTCAGCCAATCGTCTTTTCAGGGATCAATAACAGTAACGATTGTATTGCGAAGTCCATCGCATCCATTCTTCGAGTATTCGCTGTCAGTCTGGATCACTCTATCACAATTGACCTAAATCGATGGGTCTTTCAGACAGACGTCTTTTCATGGCTGAATAACAGCAACGATTGTATTGCGATGCCATTCGCATCCAATCTTCTAGAACACGTTCTCTCAGCCAGACGTCTTTTCACGGCTGAATAACAGTAACCATTGTATTGCAAAGCTATTCTCACCCATTCTTCGAATATTCGACATCAGTCTGGATCACTCCACTATAATTGACCTAAATCGATGGGTCTTTCAGCCAGACCTCTGTTCAATGGCTGAATAACAGTAACGATTGTATTGCAAAGCCATTCGCATCCAATCGTTGAGAATTTGCTTTCGGCTTTCCTTCAAAATCGACATAAATCGATAAGTCATCCAGTCAAATGTCTTTTCATGGCTGAATAACAGTAACTATTGTATTGCGAAGTCCATCGCATCCATTCTTCGAGTATTCGCTATCAGTCTGGATCACTCCATCATAATGGACCTAAATCGATGGGTTTTCCAGCCGGACATCTTTTCAGGACTGAATAACAGTAACGATTATATTGCAAAGCCATTCGCATCCAATCTGCTAGAACTCGTTTCCGCCTTTATAAATCCTTCAAAATCGACTTAAATTCGATGGATCTTTCAGCCAGACGTCTTTTCAGGACTGAATCACATTAATATGTGTATTGCGAAACCATTCGCATCCATTTTTCACGAATTCGTTTTTCGTGTGTATGATTCATTCAAAATCCAAACAAATCGATGGGTTATCCAGCCAATCGGCTTTTCAGGTCTGAATAACAGTAACGATTGTATTGCAAAGCCATTCGCATCCATTCTTCGTGAATTCGCATTTCGTGTGGATGATTCCTTCAAAATCGACCCAAATCGATGTGTCATCCAGCCAATCGTCTTTTCAGGGACGAATAACAGTAACGATTGTATTGCAAAGACCATCACATCCATTCTTCGAGTATTCGCTATAAGTTTGGGTCATTACATCACTATTTACCTAAATCGATGGGTCTTTCAGCCAGACGTCTTTTCATGGCAGAATAACAGCAAAGATTGTATTGCAAAGCCATTCGTAATCAATCTTCTAGAACTGGTTTCCGCCTTTATAAATCCTTCAAAATCGACCTAAATTCGATGTATCTTTCAGCCAGATGTCTTTTCAGGACTGAATAACAGTAATGTCTGTATTGAGAAACCATTCACATCCATTTTTCGCGAATTCGTTTTTCGTGTGTATGATTCTTTCAAAATCGTCGCAAATCGATGGGTCATCCAGCCAATTGTCTTTTCATGGCCGAATAATAGTTACGATTGTATTGCGAAGACCATCGCATCCATTCTTCGAGTATTCGCTATCAGTCTGGATCACTCCATCATAATTGACCTAAATCGATTGCTCTTTCTGCCAGACGTCTTTTCATGGCTGAATGACGGTAACGATTGTATTGCAAAGCAATTGGCATCCAATCGTTGAGAATTTGCTTTCGGGTTTCCGTCAAAATCGACATAAATCGATGGGTCATCCAGCCAATTGTCTTTTCATGGCTGAATAACAGTAACGATTGTATTGCGTAGTCCATCGCATCCACTCTTCGAGTATTCGATATCATTCTGGATCACTCCATCATAATTGACCTAAATCGATGGGTCATCCAGCCAATCTTCTTTTCAGGGCTGAATAACAGTAACGATTTTATTGCAAAGCCAGTCACATCCATTATTCGCGAGTTTGCATTTCGTGTGGATGATTCCTTCAAAATCGACCCAAATCGATGTGTAATCCAGCCAATCGTCTTTTCAGGGATGAATAATAGTTACGATTGTATTGCGAAGGCCATCGCATCCATTCTTCGAGTATTCGCTATCAGTCTGGATCACTCCATCATAATTGACCTAAATCGATGGGTATTTCAGCCAGACGTCTCTTCATGGCTGAATGACAGTAATGTCTGTATTGCGAAACCATTCGCATCCATTTTTCGGGAATTCGCATTCCGTGTGGATGATTCCTTCAAAATCGACACAGATCGATGGGTCATCCAGCCAATCGTCTTTTCAGGGATGAATAATAAGTAACTATAGTATTGCGAAGTCCATCGCATCCATTCTTCGAGTATTCGATATCAGTCTGGATCAATCCTTCATAATTGACCTAAATCGATGGGTCTTTCAGCCAGACGGTTTTTCGTGGCTGAATAACGGTAACGATTATATTGCAAAGCTATTCGCATCCAATCTTCTAGAACTCGTTTCCGCCTTTATAGATCCTTCAAAATCGACCTAAATTCGATGGATCTTTCAGCCAGACGTCTTTTCAGGACTAAATAACAGTCTCTATTGCGAAACCATTCGCATCCATTTGTCACGAATTCGTATTTCGTGTGTATGATTCATTCTACATCCACACAAATCGACGGGTCATCCAGCCAATCGGCTTTTTAGGGCTGAATAACAGTAACCATTGTATTGCAAAGCCATTCGCATCCATTCTTCGATTATTCGATATCAGTCTGGATCACTCCATCATAATTGACCTAAATCGATGGTTCTTTCAGCCAGACGTCTGTTCCTGGCTGAATAACAGTAACGACTATATTGCAAAGCCATTCGCATCCATTCTTCGTGAATTCGCATTTCGTATGTGCGATTCCTTCAAAATCAACCCAAATCGATGTGTCATCCAGCCAATCGTCTTTTCAGGGATGAATAACAATAACGATTGTATTACGAAGTCCATCGCATCCATTCTTCGAGTACTCGATATCATTCTGGATCTCTCCATCATAATTGACCTAAATCGATGGGTGTTTCAGCCAGACGTCATTTCATGGCTGAATAACGGTAACGATTGTATTGCAAAGCCATTCGCATCCAATCATTGAGAAATTTGTTTTCCGCTTTCCTTCAAAATCACCATAAATCGATGGGTCATCCAGCCAATTGTCTTTTCATGGCTGAATAACAGTAACTATTGTATTGCGAAGTCCATCGCATCCATTCTTCGAGTATTCCCTAATAGTCTGGATCACTCCTTTATTATTGACCTAAATCGATGGATCTTTCAGCCAGAAGTCTTTTCATGACTGAATAACGGCACGATTGTATTGCAAAGCCATTCGCATCCAATCTTCTAGAACTCATTGCCGCCTTTATAACGCCTTCAATATCGACCTAAATTCGATGGATCTTTCAGACAGACGTCTTTTCAGGACTGAATAACAGTAAGGACAGTATTGCGACGCCATTCTCATCCATTTTTCGCGATTTCGTTTTTCGTGTGTGATTCCTTCAAAATCGACACAAATCGATGGGTCATCTAGCCAATCGTCTTTTCAGGGCTGAATAACAATAACGATTGTATTGCGAAGTCCACCGCATCCATTCTTGGAGTATTCGCTATCAGTCTGGGTCACTCCATCATAATTGACCTAAATCGATGGGTCTTTCAGCCCGACGTCTTTTCATGACTGAATAACGGCAACGATTATATTGCAAAGCCATTCGCATCCCATCTTCTAGAACTCGTTGCCGCCTTTATAAATCCTTCAAAATCGACCTAAATACGATGTATCTTTCATCCAGACGTCTTTTCAGGACTGAATAACAGTAAGGACAGTATTGCGACGCCATTCGCATCCATTTTTCGAGATTTCGTTTTTCGTGTGTGATTCCTTCAAAATCGACACAAATCGATGGGTCATCTAGCCAATCGTCTTTTCAAGGCCGAATAACAATAACGATTGTATTGCGAAGTCCACCGCATCCATTCTTGGAGTATTCGCTATCAGTCTGGGTCACTCCATCATAATTGACCTAAATCGATGGGTCTTTCAGCCAGACGTCTGTTCATGGCTGAATAACAGTAACGATTGTATTGCAAAGGCATTCACATCCAATCGTTGAGGATTTGCTTTCCGCTTTCCTTCAAAATCGACATAAATTGATGTGCCATCCAGCCAATTGTGCTTTCATGGCTGAATAATAGTAACTATTGTATTGCGAAGTCCATCGCATCCATTCTTCGTGTATTCGCTATCAGTCTCGGTCACTCACACCATCATAATTGACCTAAATCGATGGGTCTTCTAGCCAGAAGTCTTTTCAGGACAGAAAAACAGTAATGTCTGTATTGAGAAACCATTCGCATCCATTTTTCGCGAATTCGTTTTTCGGGTGTATGATTCTTTCAAAATCGACACAAATCGATGGGTCATACAGCCAATCGGCTTTTCCTGGCTGAATAACAGTAACCATTGTATTGCGAAGTCGAGTATTCGCTATCTGTCTTTATCACTGTATCATAATTGACCTAAATCGATGGGTCTTTCAGACAGACGTCTTTTCATGGCTGAATAACAGTAACGATTGTATTGCAAAGCCATTCGCATCCATTTTTCGTGAATTCGCATTTCGTGTGGATGATTCCTTTAACATCGACCCAAATCGATGTGTCATCCAGCCAATCTTCCTTTCAGGGCTGAATAACAGTAACGATTTTATTGCAAAGCCATTCACATCCATTATTCGTGAATTCGCATTTCGTGTGGATGATTCCTTCAAAATCGACCCAAAACGATGTGTCATCCAGCCAATCGTCTTTTCAGGGACGAATAACAGTAACGATTGTATTGCGAAGACCATCGCATCCATTCTTCGAGTATTCGATATCAGTCTGAATCACTCCATCATAATTGACCTAAATCGATGGGTCTTTCAGCCAGACGTCATTTCATGGCTGAATAACGGTAACGATTGTATTGCAAAGCCATTCGCATCCATTGTTCGAGTATTCGATATCAGTCTGGATCACTCCACCATAATTGACCTAAATCGATGGGTCTTTCAGCCAGACGTCTGTTCATGGCTGAATAACAGTAACGATTGTATTGCAAAGGCATTCACATCCAATCGTTGAGGATTTGCTTTCCGCTTTCCTTCAAAATCGACATAAATCGATGGGTCATCCAGCCAATTGTCTTTTCATGGCTGAATAACAGTAACTATTGTATTGCGAAGTCCATCGCATCCATTCTTCGAGTATTCCCTAATAGTCT
Source organism: Ephialtes manifestator (assembly GCA_963970395.1). Lineage (NCBI taxonomy): Eukaryota > Metazoa > Arthropoda > Insecta > Hymenoptera > Ichneumonidae > Ephialtes > Ephialtes manifestator. Next base: position 20,778,470 of record OZ019968.1, read on the forward strand.
GGATCACTCCTTTATTATTGACCTAAATCGATGGATCTTTCAGCCAGACGTCTTTTCATGACTGAATAACGGCACGATTGTATTGCAAAGCCATTCGCATCCAATCTTCTAGAACTCATTGCCGCCTATATAACGCCTTCAATATCGACCTAAATTAGATGGATCTTTCAGACAGACGTCTTTTCAGGACTGAATAACATTAATATCTGTATTGCGAATACAGATATAATAATATCTGTATCGCACCCATTCTTCATAATTATGAAGGAGTGATCCATCGATTTAGGTCAATTGACCTAAATCGATGGATCTTTCAGCCAGACGTATTTTCCTGGCTGAATAACAGTAACGATTGTATTGCAAAGCCATTCGCATCCATTCTTCGTGAATTCGCATTTCGTGTGGATGATTCCTTCAAAATCGACCCAAATCGATGTGTCATCCAGCCAATCGTCTTTTTAGGGACGAATAATAGTAACGATTGTATTGCAAAGACCATCACATCCATTCTTCGAGTATTCGCTATCAGTTTGGGTCATTACATCACTATTTACCTAAATCGATGGGTCTTTCAGCCAGACGTCTTTTCATGGCAGAATAACAGCAAAGATTGTATTGCAAAGCCATTCGCAATCAATCTTCTAGAACTGCTTTCCGCCTTTATAAATCCTTCAAAATCGACCTAAATTCGATGGATCTTTCAGCCAGACGTCTTTTCAGGACTGAAAAACAGTAATGTCTGTATTGAGAAACCATTCGCATCCATTTTTCGCGAATTAGTTTTTCGGGTGTACGATTCTTTCAGAATCGACACAAATCGATGGGTCATACAGCCAATCGGCTTTTCCTGGCTGAATAAGAGTAACGATTGTATTGCAAAGTTATTCGCATGCATTCTTCGTGAATTCGCATTTCGTGTGGACGATTCCTTCGAAATCGACCCAAATCGATGTGTCATCCAGCTAATCGTCTTTTCAGGGATGTATAACAGTAACGGTTGTATTACGAAGTCCATCGCATCCATTCTTCGAGTATTCGATATCAGTCTGGAACACTCCATCACAATTGACTTAAATCGATGGGTATTTCAGCCAATCGTCTTTTCAGGGATCAGTAACAGTAACGATTGTATTGCGAAGTCCATCGCATCCATTCTTCGAGTATTCGCTGTCAGTCTGGATCACTCTATCACAATTGACCTAAATCGATGGGTCTTTCAGACAGACGTCTTTTCATGGCTGAATAACAGCAACGATTGTATTGCGATGCCATTCGCATCCAATCTTCTAGAACACGTTCTCTCAGCCAGACGTCTTTTCAGGGCTGAATAACAGTAACCATTGTATTGCAAAGCTATTCGCACCCATTCTTCGAATATTCGATATCAGTCTGGATCACTCCAATATAATTGACCTAAATCGATGGGTCTTTCAGCCAGACGTCTGTTCATGGCTGAATAACAGTAACGATTGTATTGCAAAGCCATTCGCATCCAATCGTTGAGAATTTGCTTTCGGCTTTCCTTCAAAATCGACATAAATCGATAAGTCATCCAGTCAAATGTCTTTTCATGGCTGAATAACAGTAACTATTGTATTGCGAAGTCCATCGCATCCATTCTTCGAGTATTCGCTATCAGTCTGGATCACTCCATCATAATGGACCTAAATCGATGGGTCTTCCAGCCAGACATCTTTTCAGGACTGAATAACAGTAACGATTACATTGCAAAGCCATTCGCATCCAATCTGCTGGAACTCGTTTCCGCCTATATAAATCCTTCAAAATCGACTTAAATTCGATGGATCTTTCAGCCAGACGTCTTTTCAGGACTGAATAACATTAATATCTGTATTGCGAAACCATTCGCATCCATTTTTCACGAATTCGTTTTTCGTGTGTATGATTCATTCAAAATCCAAACAAATCGATGGGTTATCCAGCCAATCGGCTTTTCAGGGCTGAATAACAGTAACCATTGTATTGCAAAGCCATTCGCATCCCATTCTTCGTGAATTCGCATTTCGTGTGGATGATTCCTTCAAAATCGACCCAAGTCGATGTGTCATCCAGCCTATCGTCTTTTCAGGGATGAATAACAGTAACTATAGTATTGCGAAGTCCATCGCATCCATTCTTCAAGTATTCGATATCAGTCTGGATCACTCCTTCATAATTGACCTAAATCGATGGATCTTTCAGCCAGACGTCTTTTCCTGGCTGAATAACAGTAACGATTGTATTGCAAAGCCATTCGCATCCATTCTTCGTGAATTCGCATTTCGTGTGGATGATTCCTTCAAAATCGACCCAAATCGATGTGTCATCCAGCCAATCGTCTTTTCAGGGACGAATAATAGTAACGATTGTATTGCAAAGACCATCACATCCATTCTTCGAGTATTCGCTATCAGTTTGGGTCATTACATCACTATTTACCTAAATCGATGGGTCTTTCAGCCAGACGTCTTTTCATGGCAGAATAACAGCAAAGATTGTATTGCAAAGCCATTCGCAATCAATCTTCTAGAACTGGTTTCCGCCTTTATAAATCCTTCAAAATCGACCTAAATACGATGTATCTTTCATCCAGACGTCTTTTCAGGTCTGAATAACAGTAAGGACAGTATTCCGACGCCATTCGCATCCATTTTTCGCGATTTCGTTTTTCGTGTGTGATTCCTTCAAAATCGACACAAATCGATGGGTCATCTAGCCAATCGTCTTTTCAGGGCTGAATAACAATAACGATTGTATTGCGAAGTCCACCGCATCCATTCTTGGAGTATTCGCTATCAGTCTGGGTCACTCCATCATAATTGACCTAAATCGATGGGTCTTTCAGCCAGACGTCTGTTCATGGCTGAATAACAGTAACGATTGTATTGCAAAGGCATTCACATCCAATCGTTAAGGATTTGCTTTCCGCTTTCCTTCAAAATCGACATAAATTGATGTGCCATCCAGCCAATTGTGCTTTCATGGCTGAATAATAGTAACTATTGTATTGCGAAGTCCATCGCATCCATTCTTCGTGTATTCGCTATCAGTCTCGGTCACTCACACCATCATAATTGACCTAAATCGATGGGTCTTCTAGCCAGAAGTCTTTTCAGGACAGAAAAACAGTAATGTCTGTATTGAGAAACCATTCGCATCCATTTTTCGCGAATTCGTTTTTCGGGTGTATGATTCTTTCAAAATCGACACAAATCGATGGGTCATACAGCCAATCGGCTTTTCCTGGCTGAATAACAGTAACCATTGTATTGCGAAGTCGAGTATTCGCTATCTGTCTTTATCACTGTATCATAATTGACCTAAATCGATGGGTCTTTCAGACAGACGTCTTTTCATGGCTGAATAACAGTAACGATTGTATTGCATAGCCATTCGCATCCATTTTTCGTGAATTCGCATTTCGTGTGGATGATTCCTTTAACATCGACCCAAATCGATGTGTCATCCAGCCAATCTTCCTTTCAGGGCTGAATAACAGTAACGATTTTATTGCAAAGCCATTCACATCCATTATTCGTGAATTCGCATTTCGTGTGGATGATTCCTTCAAAATCGACCCAAAACGATGTGTCATCCAGCCAATCGTCTTTTCAGGGACGAATAACAGTAACGATTGTATTGCGAAGACCATCGCATCCATTCTTCGAGTATTCGATATCAGTCTGAATCACTCCATCATAATTGACCTAAATCGATGGGTCTTTCAGCCAGACGTCATTTCATGGCTGAATAACGGTAACGATTGTATTGCAAAGCCATTCGCATCCATTGTTCGAGTATTCGATCTCAGTCTGGATCACTCCCCCATAATTGACCTAAATCGATGGGTCTTTCAGCCAGACGTCTGTTCATGGCTGAATAACAGTAACGATTGTATTGCAAAGGCATTCACATCCAATCGTTGAGGATTTGCTTTCCGCTTTCCTTCAAAATCGACATAAATCGATGGGTCATCCAGCCAATTGTCTTTTCATGGCTGAATAACAGTAACTATTGTATTGCGAAGTCCATCGCATCCATTCTTCGAGTATTCCCTAATAGTCTGGATCACTCCTTTATTATTGACCTAAATCGATGGATCTTTCAGCCAGACGTCTTTTCATGACTGAATAACGGCACGATTGTATTGCAAAGCCATTCGCATCCAATCTTCTAGAACTCATTGCCGCCTATATAACGCCTTCAATATCGACCTAAATTAGATGGATCTTTCAGACAGACGTCTTTTCAGGACTGAATAACATTAATATCTGTATTGCGAAACCATTCGCATCCATTTTTCACGAATTCGTTTTTCGTGTGTATGATTCATTCAAAATCCAAACAAATCGATGGGTTATCCAGCCAATCGGCTTTTCAGGGCTGAATAACCGTAACGATTGTATTGCAAAGCCATTCGCATCCATTCTTCGTGAATTCGCATTTCGTGTGGATGATTCCTTCAAAATCGACCCAAGTCGATGTGTCATCCAGCCTATCGTCTTTTCAGGGATGAATAACAGTAACTATAGTATTGCGAAATCCATCGCATCCATTCTTCGAGTATTCGATGTCAGTCTGGATCACTCCTTCATAATTATGAAGGAGTGATCCATCGATTTAGGTCAATTGACCTAAATCGATGGATCTTTCAGCCAGACGTATTTTCCTGGCTGAATAACAGTAACGATTGTATTGCAAAGCCATTCGCATCCATTCTTCGTGAATTCGCATTTCGTGTGGATGATTCCTTCAAAATCGACCCAAATCGATGTGTCATCCAGCCAATCGTCTTTTTAGGGACGAATAATAGTAACGATAGTATTGCAAAGACCATCACATCCATTCTTCGAGTATTCGCTATCAGTTTGGGTCATTACATCACTATTTACCTAAATCGATGGGTCTTTCAGCCAGACGTCTTTTCATGGCAGAATAACAGCAAAGATTGTATTGCAAAGCCATTCGCAATCAATCTTCTAGAACTGGTTTCCGCCTTTATAAATCCTTCAAAATCGACCTAAATACGATGTATCTTTCATCCAGACGTCTTTTCAGGACTGAGTAACAGTAAGGACAGTATTGCGACGCCATTCGCATCCATTTTTCGCGATTTCGTTTTTCGTGTGTGATTCCTTCAAAATCGACACAAATCGATGGGTCATCTAGCCAATCGTCTTTTCAGGGCTGAATAACAATAACGATTTTATTTCAAAGCCATTCACATCCATTATTCGTGAATTCGCATTTCATGTGGATGATTCCTTCAAAATCGACCCAAAACGATGTGTCATCCAGCCAATCGTCTTTTCAGGGACGAATAACAGTAACGATTTTATTGCGAAGACCATCGCATCCATTCTTCGAGTATTCGATATCAGTCTGAATCACTCCATCATAATTGACCTAAATCGATGGGTCTTTCAGCCAGACGTCATTTCATGGCTGAATAACGGTAACGATTGTATTGCAAAGCCATTCGAATCCAATCGTTGAGAATTTGCTTTCCGCTTTCCATCAAAATCGACATAAATCGATGGGTCATCCAGCCAATTGTCTTTTCATGGCTGAATAACAGTAACTATTGTATTGCGAAGTCCATCGCATCCATTCTTCGAGTATTCCCTAATAGTCTGGATCACTCCTTTATTATTGACCTAAATCGATGGATCTTTCAGCCAGACGTCTTTTCATGACTGAATAACGGCACGATTGTATTGCAAAGCCATTCGAATCCAATCTTCAAGAACTCATTGCCGCCTATATAACGCCTTCAATATCGACCTAAATTAGATGGATCTTTCAGACAGACGTCTTTTCAGGACTGAATAACATTAATATCTGTATTGCGAAACCATTCGCATCCATTTTTCACGAATTCGTTTTTCGTGTGTATGATTCATTCAAAATCCAAACAAATCGATGGGTTATCCAGCCAATCGGCTTTTCAGGGCTGAATAACAGTAACGATTGTATTGCAAAGCCATTCGCATCCATTCTTCGTGAATTCGCATTTCGTGTGGATGATTCCTTCAAAATCGACCCAAGTCGATGTGTCATCCAGCCTATCGTCTTTTCAGGGATGAATAACAGTAACTATAGTATTGCGAAGTCCATCGCATCCATTCTTCGAGTATTCGATATCAGTCTGGATCACTCCTTCATAATTATGAAGGAGTGATCCATCGATTTAGGTCAATTGACCTAAATCGATGGATCTTTCAGCCAGACGTATTTTCCTGGCTGAATAACAGTAACGATTGTATTGCAAAGCCATTCGCATCCATTCTTCGTGAATTCGCATTTCGTGTGGATGATTCCTTCATAATCGACCCAAATCGATGTGTCATCCTGCCAATCGTCTTTCCAGGAATGAATAACAGTAACGATTGTATTGCGAATACCATCGCATCCATTCTTCGAGTATTCGATATCAGTCTGGATCACTCCATCATAATTGACCTAAATCGATGGGTCTTTCAGCCAGACGTCTTTTCATGGATGCATAACAGCAACGATTGTATTGCGATGCCATTCGCATCTAATCTTCTAGAACGCGTTTCCGCCTTTATAAATCCTTCAAGATCGACGTAAATTCGATGGATCTTTCAGCCAGACGTCTTTTCAGGACTGAAAAACAGTAATGTCTGTATTGAGAAACCATTCGCATCCATTTTTCGCGAATTAGTTTTTCGGGTGTACGATTCTTTCAGAATCGACACAAATCGATGGGTCATACAGCCAATCGGCTTTTCCTGGCTGAATAAGAGTAACGATTGTATTGCAAAGTTATTCGTATCCATTCTTCGTGAATTCGCATTTCGTGTGGACGATTCCTTCGAAATCGACCCAAATCGATGTGTCATCCAGCTAATCGTCTTTTCAGGGATGTATAACAGTAACGGTTGTATTACGAAGTCCATCGCATCCATTCTTCGAGTATTCGCTGTCAGTCTGGATCACTCTATCACAATTGACCTAAATCGATGGGTCTTTCAGACAGACGTCTTTTCATGGCTGAATAACAGCAACGATTGTATTGCGATGCCATTCGCATCCAATCTTCTAGAACACGTTCTCTCAGCCAGACGTCTTTTCAGGGCTGAATAACAGTAACCATTGTATTGCAAAGCTATTCGCACCCATTCTTCGAATATTCGATATCAGTCTGGATCACTCCACTATAATTGACCTAAATCGATGGGTCTTTCAGCCAGACGTCTGTTCATGGCTGAATAACAGTAACGATTGTATTGCAAAGCCATTCGCATCCAATCGTTGAGAATTTGCTTTCGGCTTTCCTTCAAAATCGACATAAATCGATAAGTCATCCAGTCAAATGTCTTTTCATGGCTGAATAACAGTAACTATTGTATTGCGAAGTCCATCGCATCCATTCTTCGAGTATTCGCTATCAGTCTGGATCACTCCATCATAATGGACCTAAATCGATGGGTCTTCCAGCCAGACATCTTTTCAGGACTGAATAACAGTAACGATTACATTGCAAAGCCATTCGCATCCAATCTGCTGGAACTCGTTTCCGCCTTTATAAATCCTTCAAAATCGACTTAAATTCGATGGATCTTTCAGCCAGACGTCTTTTCAGGACTGAATAACATTAATATCTGTATTGCGAAACCATTCGCATCCATTTTTCACGAATTCGTTTTTCGTGTGTATGATTCATTCAAAATCCAAACAAATCGATGGGTTATCCAGCCAATCGGCTTTTCAGGGCTGAATAACAGTAACCATTGTATTGCAAAGCCATTCGCATCCCATTCTTCGTGAATTCGCATTTCGTGTGGATGATTCCTTCAAAATCGACCCAAGTCGATGTGTCATCCAGCCTATCGTCTTTTCCGGGATGAATAACAGTAACTATAGTATTGCGAAGTCCATCGCATCCATTCTTCGAGTATTCGATATCAGTCTGGATCACTCCTTCATAATTGACCTAAATCGATGGATCTTTCAGCCAGACGTCTTTTCCTGGCTGAATAACAGTAACGATTGTATTGCAAAGCCATTCGCATCCATTCTTCGTGAGTTCGCATTTCGTGTGGATGATTCCTTCAAAATCGACCCAAATCGATGTGTCATCCAGCCAATCGTCTTTTCAGGGACGAATAATAGTAACGATTGTATTGCAAAGACCATCACATCCATTCTTCGAGTATTCGCTATCAGTTTGGGTCATTACATCACTATTTACCTAAATCGATGGGTCTTTCAGCCAGACGTCTTTTCATGGCAGAATAACAGCAAAGATTGTATTGCAAAGCCATTCGCAATCAATCTTCTAGAACTGGTTTCCGCCTTTATAAATCCTTCAAAATCGACCTAAATACGATGTATCTTTCATCCAGACGTCTTTTCAGGACTGAATAACAGTAAGGACAGTATTGCGACGCCATTCGCATCCATTTTTCGCGATTTCGTTTTTCGTGTGTGATTCCTTCAAAATCGACACAAATCGATGGGTCATCTAGCCAATCGTCTTTTCAAGGCCGAATAACAATAACGATTGTATTGCGAAGTCCACCGCATCCATTCTTGGAGTATTCGCTATCAGTCTGGGTCACTCCATCATAATTGACCTAAATCGATGGGTCTTTCAGCCAGACGTCTGTTCATGGCTGAATAACAGTAACGATTGTATTGCAAAGGCATTCACATCCAATCGTTGAGGATTTGCTTTCCGCTTTCCTTCAAAATCGACATAAATTGATGTGCCATCCAGCCAATTGTGCTTTCATGGCTGAATAATAGTAACTATTGTATTGCGAAGTCCATCGCATCCATTCTTCGTGTATTCGCTATCAGTCTCGGTCACTCACACCATCATAATTGACCTAAATCGATGGGTCTTCTAGCCAGAAGTCTTTTCAGGACAGAAAAACAGTAATGTCTGTATTGAGAAACCATTCGCATCCATTTTTCGCGAATTCGTTTTTCGGGTGTATGATTCTTTCAAAATCGACACAAATCGATGGGTCATACAGCCAATCGGCTTTTCCTGGCTGAATAACAGTAACCATTGTATTGCGAAGTCGAGTATTCGCTATCTGTCTTTATCACTGTATCATAATTGACCTAAATCGATGGGTCTTTCAGACAGACGTCTTTTCATGGCTGAATAACAGTAACGATTGTATTGCAAAGCCATTCGCATCCATTTTTCGTGAATTCGCATTTCGTGTGGATGATTCCTTTAACATCGACCCAAATCGATGTGTCATCCAGCCAATCTTCCTTTCAGGGCTGAATAACAGTAACGATTTTATTGCAAAGCCATTCACATCCATTATTCGTGAATTCGCATTTCGTGTGGATGATTCCTTCAAAATCGACCCAAAACGATGTGTCATCCAGCCAATCGTCTTTTCAGGGACGAATAACAGTAACGATTGTATTGCGAAGACCATCGCATCCATTCTTCGAGTATTCGATATCAGTCTGAATCACTCCATCATAATTGACCTAAATCGATGGGTCTTTCAGCCAGACGTCATTTCATGGCTGAATAACGGTAACGATTGTATTGCAAAGCCATTCGCATCCATTGTTCGAGTATTCGATATCAGTCTGGATCACTCCACCATAATTGACCTAAATCGATGGGTCTTTCAGCCAGACGTCTGTTCATGGCTGAATAACAGTAACGATTGTATTGCAAAGGCATTCACATCCAATCGTTGAGGATTTGCTTTCCGCTTTCCTTCAAAATCGACATAAATCGATGGGTCATCCAGCCAATTGTCTTTTCATGGCTGAATAACAGTAACTATTGTATTGCGAAGTCCATCGCATCCATTCTTCGAGTATTCCCTAATAGTCTGGATCACTCCTTTATTATTGACCTAAATCGATGGATCTTTCAGCCAGACGTCTTTTCATGACTGAATAACGGCACGATTGTATTGCAAAGCCATTCGCATCCAATCTTCTAGAACTCATTGCCGCCTATATAACGCCTTCAATATCGACCTAAATTAGATGGATCTTTCAGACAGACGTCTTTTCAGGACTGAATAACATTAATATCTGTATTGCGAATACAGATATAATAATATCTGTATCGCACCCATTCTTCATAATTATGAAGGAGTGATCCATCGATTTCGGTCAATTGACCTAAATCGATGGATCTTTCAGCCAGACGTATTTTCCTGGCTGAATAACAGTAACGATTGTATTGCAAAGCCATTCGCATCCATTCTTCGTGAATTCGCATTTCGTGTGGATGATTCCTTCAAAATCGACCCAAATCGATGTGTCATCCAGCCAATCGTCTTTTTAGGGACGAATAATAGTAACGATTGTATTGCAAAGACCATCACATCCATTCTTCGAGTATTCGCTATCAGTTTGGGTCATTACATCACTATTTACCTAAATCGATGGGTCTTTCAGCCAGACGTCTTTTCATGGCAGAATAACAGCAAAGATTGTATTGCAAAGCCATTCGCAATCAATCTTCTAGAACTGGTTTCCGCCTTTATAAATCCTTCAAAATCGACCTAAATACGATGTATCTTTCATCCAGACGTCTTTTCAGGACTGAATAACAGTAAGGACAGTATTGCGACGCCATTCGCATCCATTTTTTGCGATTTCGTTTTTCGTGTGTGATTCCTTCAAAATCGACACAAATCGATGGGTCATCTAGCCAATCGTCTTTTCAGGGCTGAATAACAATAACGATTGTATTGCGAAGTCCACCGCATGCCATTCGCATCTAATCTTCTAGAACGCGTTTCCGCCTTTATAAATCCTTCAAGATCGACCTAAATTCGATGGATCTTTCAGCCAGACGTCTTTTCAGGACTGAAAAACAGTAATGTCTGTATTGAGAAACCATTCGCATCCATTTTTCGCGAATTAGTTTTTCGGGTGTACGATTCTTTCAGAATCGACACAAATCGATGGGTCATACAGCCAATCGGCTTTTCCTGGCTGAATAAGAGTAACGATTGTATTGCAAAGTTATTCGCATGCATTCTTCGTGAATTCGCATTTCGTGTGGACGATTCCTTCGAAATCGACCCAAATCGATGTGTCATCCAGCTAATCGTCTTTTCAGGGATGTATAACAGTAACGGTTGTATTACGAAGTCCATCGCATCCATTCTTCGAGTATTCGATATCAGTCTGGAACACTCCATCACAATTGACTTAAATCGATGGGTATTTCAGCCAATCGTCTTTTCAGGGATCAGTAACAGTAACGATTGTATTGCGAAGTCCATCGCATCCATTCTTCGAGTATTCGCTGTCAGTCTGGATCACTCTATCACAATTGACCTAAATCGATGGGTCTTTCAGACAGACGTCTTTTCATGGCTGAATAACAGCAACGATTGTATTGCGATGCCATTCGCATCCAATCTTCTAGAACACGTTCTCTCAGCCAGACGTCTTTTCAGGGCTGAATAACAGTAACCATTGTATTGCAAAGCTATTCGCACCCATTCTTCGAATATTCGATATCAGTCTGGATCACTCCAATATAATTGACCTAAATCGATGGGTCTTTCAGCCAGACGTCTGTTCATGGCTGAATAACAGTAACGATTGTATTGCAAAGCCATTCGCATCCAATCGTTGAGAATTTGCTTTCGGCTTTCCTTCAAAATCGACATAAATCGATAAGTCATCCAGTCAAATGTCTTTTCATGGCTGAATAACAGTAACTATTGTATTGCGAAGTCCATCGCATCCATTCTTCGAGTATTCGCTATCAGTCTGGATCACTCCATCATAATGGACCTAAATCGATGGGTCTTCCAGCCAGACATCTTTTCAGGACTGAATAACAGTAACGATTACATTGCAAAGCCATTCGCATCCAATCTGCTGGAACTCGTTTCCGCCTATATAAATCCTTCAAAATCGACTTAAATTCGATGGATCTTTCAGCCAGACGTCTTTTCAGGACTGAATAACATTAATATCTGTATTGCGAAACCATTCGCATCCATTTTTCACGAATTCGTTTTTCGTGTGTATGATTCATTCAAAATCCAAACAAATCGATGGGTTATCCAGCCAATCGGCTTTTCAGGGCTGAATAACAGTAACCATTGAATTGCAAAGCCATTCGCATCCCATTCTTCGTGAATTCGCATTTCGTGTGGATGATTCCTTCAAAATCGACCCAAGTCGATGTGTCATCCAGCCTATCGTCTTTTCAGGGATGAATAACAGTAACTATAGTATTGCGAAGTCCATCGCATCCATTCTTCGAGTATTCGATATCAGTCTGGATCACTCCTTCATAATTGACCTAAATCGATGGATCTTTCAGCCAGACGTCTTTTCCTGGCTGAATAACAGTAACGATTGTATTGCAAAGCCATTCGCATCCATTCTTCGTGAATTCGCATTTCGTGTGGATGATTCCTTCAAAATCGACCCAAATCGATGTGTCATCCAGCCAATCGTCTTTTCAGGGACGAATAATAGTAACGATTGTATTGCAAAGACCATCACATCCATTCTTCGAGTATTCGCTATCAGTTTGGGTCATTACATCACTATTTACCTAAATCGATGGGTCTTTCAGCCAGACGTCTTTTCATGGCAGAATAACAGCAAAGATTGTATTGCAAAGCCATTCGCAATCAATCTTCTAGAACTGGTTTCCGCCTTTATAAATCCTTCAAAATCGACCTAAATACGATGTATCTTTCATCCAGACGTCTTTTCAGGTCTGAATAACAGTAAGGACAGTATTCCGACGCCATTCGCATCCATTTTTCGCGATTTCGTTTTTCGTGTGTGATTCCTTCAAAATCGACACAAATCGATGGGTCATCTAGCCAATCGTCTTTTCAGGGCTGAATAACAATAACGATTGTATTGCGAAGTCCACCGCATCCATTCTTGGAGTATTCGCTATCAGTCTGGGTCACTCCATCATAATTGACCTAAATCGATGGGTCTTTCAGCCAGACGTCTTTTCATGACTGAATAACGGTAACGATTGTATTGCAAAGCAATTGGCATCCAATCGTTGAGAATTTGCTTTCGGGTTTCCGTCAAAATCGACATAAATCGATGGGTCATCCAGCCAATTGTCTTTTCATGGCTGAATAACAGTAACGATTGTATTGCGAAGTCCATCGCATCCATTCTTCGAGTATTCGATATCATTCTGGATCACTCCATCATAATTGACCTAAATCGATGGGTCATCCAGCCAATCTTCTTTTCAGGGCTGAATAACAGTAACGATTTTATTGCAAAGCCAGTCACATCCATTATTCGCGAGTTTGCATTTCGTGTGGATGATTCCTTCAAAATCGACCCAAATCGATGTGTAATCCAGCCAATCGTCTTTTCAGGGATGAATAATAGTTACGATTGTATTGCGAAGGCCATCGCATCCATTCTTCGAGTATTCGCTATCAGTCTGGATCACTCCATCATAATTGACCTAAATCGATGGGTATTTCAGCCAGACGTCTCTTCATGGCTGAATGACAGTAATGTCTGTATTGCGAAACCATTCGCATCCATTTTTCGGGAATTCGCATTCCGTGTGGATGATTCCTTCAAAATCGACACAGATCGATGGGTCATCCAGCCAATCGTCTTTTCAGGGATTAATAATAGTAACTATAGTATTGCGAAGTCCATCGCATCCATTCTTCGAGTATTCGATATCAGTCTGGATCACTCCTTCATAATTGACCTAAATCGATGGGTCTTTCAGCCAGACGGTTTTTCGTGGCTGAATAACGGTAACGATTATATTGCAAAGCTATTCGCATCCAATCTTCTAGAACTCGTTTCCGCCTTTATAGATCCTTCAAAATCGACCTAAATTCGATGGATCTTTCAGCCAGACGTCTTTTCAGGACTAAATAACAGTCTCTATTGCGAAACCATTCGCATCCATTTGTCACGAATTCGTATTTCGTGTGTATGATTCATTCTACATCCACACAAATCGACGGGTCATCCAGCCAATCGGCTTTTTAGGGCTGAATAACAGTAACCATTGTATTGCAAAGCCATTCGCATCCATTCTTCGATTATTCGATATCAGTCTGGATCACTCCATCATAATTGACCTAAATCGATGGTTCTTTCAGCCAGACGTCTGTTCCTGGCTGAATAACAGTAACGATTATATTGCAAAGCCATTCGCATCCATTCTTCGTGAATTCGCATTTCGTATGTGCGATTCCTTCAAAATCAACCCAAATCGATGTGTCATCCAGCCAATCGTCTTTTCAGGGATGAATAACAATAACGATTGTATTACGAAGTCCATCGCATCCATTCTTCGAGTACTCGATATCATTCTGGATCTCTCCATCATAATTGACCTAAATCGATGGGTATTTCAGCCAGACGTCATTTCATGGCTGAATAACGGTAACGATTGTATTGCAAAGCCATTCGCATCCAATCATTGAGAATTTGCTTTCCGCTTTCCATCAAAATCGACATAAATCGATGGGTCATCCAGCCAATTGTCTTTTCATGGCTGAATAACAGTAACTATTGTATTGCGAAGTCCATCGCATCCATTCTTCGAGTATTCCCTAATAGTCTGGATCACTCCTTTATTATTGACCTAAATCGATGGATCTTTCAGCCAGAAGTCTTTTCATGACTGAATAACGGCACGATTGTATTGCAAAGCCATTCGCATCCAATCTTCTAGAACTCATTGCCGCCTTTATAACGCCTTCAATATCGACCTAAATTCGATGGATCTTTCAGACAGACGTCTTTTCAGGACTGAATAACAGTAAGGACAGTATTGCGACGCCATTCGCATCCATTTTTCGCGATTTCGTTTTTCGTGTGTGATTCCTTCAAAATCGACACAAATCGATGGGTCATCTAGCCAATCGTCTTTTCAGGGCTGAATAACAATAACGATTGAATTGCGAAGTCCACCGCATCCATTCTTGGAGTATTCGCTATCAGTCTGGGTCACTCCATCATAATTGACCTAAATCGATGGGTCTTTCAGCCCGACGTCTTTTCATGACTGAATAACGGCAACGATTATATTGCAAAGCCATTCGCATCCCATCTTCTAGAACTCGTTGCCGCCTTTATAAATCCTTCAAAATCGACCTAAATACGATGTATCTTTCATCCAGACGTCTTTTCAGGACTGAATAACAGTAAGGACAGTATTGCGACGCCATTCGCATCCATTTTTCGCGATTTCGTTTTTCGTGTGTGATTCCTTCAAAATCGACACAAATCGATGGGTCATCTAGCCAATCGTCTTTTCAGGGCTGAATAACAATAACGATTGTATTGCGAAGTCCACCGCATCCATTCTTGGAGTATTCGCTATCAGTCTGGGTCACTCCATCATAATTGACCTAAATCGATGGGTCTTTCAGCCAGACGTCTTTTCATGACTGAATAACGGCAACGATTATATTGCAAAGTCATTCGCATCCAATCTTCTAGAACTCGTTGCCGCCTTTATAAATCCTTTAAAATCGACCTAAATTCGATGGATCTTTCAGCCAGACGTCTTTTTAGGACTGAACAACAGTAATGTCTGTATTGAGAAACCATTAGCATCCATTCTTCGTGAATTCGCATTTCCTGTGGATGATTCCTTCATAATCGACCCAAATCGATGTGTCATCCTGCCAATCGTCTTTCCAGGAATGAATAACAGTAACGATTGTATTGCGAATACCATCGCATCCATTCTTCGAGTATTCGATATCAGTCTGGATCACTCCATCATAATTGACCTAAATCGATGGGTCTTTCAGCCAGACGTCTTTTCATGGCTGCATAACAGCAACGATTGTATTGCGATGCCATTCGCATCTAATCTTCTAGAATGCGTTTCCGCCTTTATAAATCCTTCAAAATCGACCTAAATTCGATGGATCTTTCAGCCAGACGTCTTTTCAGGACTGAAAAACAGTAATGTCTGTATTGAGAAACCATTCGCATCCATTTTTCGCGAATTCGTTTTTCGGGTGTAAGATTCTTTCAAAATCGACACAAATCGATGGGTCATACAGCCAATCGGCTTTTCCTGGCTGAATAAGAGTAACGATTGTATTGCAAAGCCATTCGTATCCATTCTTCGTGAATTCGCATTTCGTGTGGACGATTCCTTCGAAATCGACCCAAATCGATGTGTCATCCAGCTAATCGTCTTTTCAGGGATGTATAACAGTAACGGTTGTATTACGAAGTCCATCGCATCCATTCTTCGAGTATTCGATATCAGTCTGGATCACTCCATCACAATTGACTTAAATCGATGGGTATTTCAGCCAATCGTCTTTTCAGGGATCAATAACAGTAACGATTGTATTGCGAAGTCCATCGCATCCATTCTTCGAGTATTCGCTGTCAGTCTGGATCACTCTATCACAATTGACCTAAATCGATGGGTCTTTCAGACAGACGTCTTTTCATGGCTGAATAACAGCAACGATTGTATTGCGATGCCATTCGCATCCAATCTTCTAGAACACGTTCTCTCAGCCAGACGTCTTTTCACGGCTGAATAACAGTAACCATTGTATTGCAAAGCTATTCGCACCCATTCTTCGAATATTCGACATCAGTCTGGATCACTCCACTATAATTGACCTAAATCGATGGGTCTTTCAGCCAGACCTCTGTTCAATGGCTGAATAACAGTAACGATTGTATTGCAAAGCCATTCGCATCCAATCGTTGAGAATTTGCTTTCGGCTTTCCTTCAAAATCGACATAAATCGATAAGTCATCCAGTCAAATGTCTTTTCATGGCTGAATAACAGTAACTATTGTATTGCGAAGTCCATCGCATCCATTCTTCGAGTATTCGCTATCAGTCTGGATCACTCCATCATAATGGACCTAAATCGATGGGTCTTCCAGCCAGACATCTTTTCAGGACTGAATAACAGTAACGATTACATTGCAAAGCCATTCGCATCCAATCTGCTGGAACTCGTTTCCGCCTTTATAAATCCTTCAAAATCGACTTAAATTCGATGGATCTTTCAGCCAGACGTCTTTTCAGGACTGAATAACATTAATATCTGTATTGCGAAACCATTCGCATCCATTTTTCACGAATTCGTTTTTCGTGTGTATGATTCATTCAAAATCCAAACAAATCGATGGGTTATCCAGCCAATCGGCTTTTCAGGGCTGAATAACAGTAACCATTGTATTGCAAAGCCATTCGCATCCCATTCTTCGTGAATTCGCATTTCGTGTGGATGATTCCTTCAAAATCGACCCAAGTCGATGTGTCATCCAGCCAATCGTCTTTTCAGGGACGAATAATAGTAACGATTGTATTGCAAAGACCATCACATCCATTCTTCGAGTATTCGCTATCAGTTTGGGTCATTACATCACTATTTACCTATATCGATGGGTCTTTCAGCCAGACGTCTTTTCATGGCAGAATAACAGCAAAGATTGTATTGCAAAGCTATTCGCAATCAATCTTCTAGAACTGGTTTCCGCCTTTATAAATCCTTCAAAATCGACCTAAATACGATGTATCTTTCATCCAGACGTCTTTTCAGGACTGAATAACAGTAAGGACAGTATTGCGACGCCATTCGCATCCATTTTTCGCGATTTCGTTTTTCGTGTGTGATTCCTTCAAAATCGACACAAATCGATGGGTCATCTAGCCAATCGTCTTTTCAGGGCTGAATAACAATAACGATTGTATTGCGAAGTCCACCGCATCCATTCTTGGAGTATTCGCTATCAGTCTGGGTCACTCCATCATAATTGACCTAAATCGATGGGTCTTTCAGCCAGACGTCTTTTCATGGCTGCATAACAGCAACGATTGTATTGCGATGCCATTCGCATCTAATCTTCTAGAACGCGTTTCCGCCTTTATAAATCCTTCAAAATCGACCTAAATTCGATGGATCTTTCAGCCAGACGTCTTTTTAGGACTGAACAACAGTAATGTCTGTATTGAGAAACCATTAGCATCCATTCTTCGTGAATTCGCATTTCGTGTGGATGATTCCTTCATAATCGACCCAAATCGATGTGTCATCCTGCCAATCGTCTTTCCAGGAATGAATAACAGTAACGATTGTATTGCGAATACCATCGCATCCATTCTTCGAGTATTCGATATCAGTCTGGATCACTCCATCATAATTGACCTAAATCGATGGGTCTTTCAGCCAGACGTCTTTTCATGGCTGCATAACGGCAACGATTGTATTGCGATGCCATTCGCATCTAATCTTCTAGAATGCGTTTCCGCCTTTATAAATCCTTCAAAATCGACCTAAATTCGATGGATCTTTCAGCCAGACATCTTTTCAGGACTGAAAAACAGTAATGTCTGTATTGAGAAACCATTCGCATCCATTTTTCGCGAATTCGTTTTTCGGGTGTAAGATTCTTTCAAAATCGACACAAATCGATGGGTCATACAGCCAATCGGCTTTTCCTGGCTGAATAAGAGTAACGATTGTATTGCAAAGCCATTCGTATCCATTCTTCGTGAATTCGCATTTCGTGTGGACGATTCCTTCGAAATCGACCCAAATCGATGTGTCATCCAGCTAATCGTCTTTTCAGGGATGTATAACAGTAACGGTTGTATTACGAAGTCCATCGCATCCATTCTTCGAGTATTCGATATCAGTCTGGATCACTCCATCACAATTGACTTAAATCGATGGGTATTTCAGCCAATCGTCTTTTCAGGGATCAATAACAGTAACGATTGTATTGCGAAGTCCATCGCATCCATTCTTCGAGTATTCGCTGTCAGTCTGGATCACTCTATCACAATTGACCTAAATCGATGGGTCTTTCAGACAGACGTCTTTTCATGGCTGAATAACAGCAACGATTGTATTGCGATGCCATTCGCATCCAATCTTCTAGAACACGTTCTCTCAGCCAGACGTCTTTTCACGGCTGAATAACAGTAACCATTGTATTGCAAAGCTATTCGCACCCATTCTTCGAATATTCGACATCAGTCTGGATCACTCCACTATAATTGACCTAAATCGATGGGTCTTTCAGCCAGACCTCTGTTCAATGGCTGAATAACAGTAACGATTGTATTGCAAAGCCATTCGCATCCAATCGTTGAGAATTTGCTTTCGGCTTTCCTTCAAAATCGACATAAATCGATAAGTCATCCAGTCAAATGTCTTTTCATGGCTGAATAACAGTAACGATTATATTGCAAAGCCATTCACATCCATTATTCGTGAATTCGCATTTCGTGTGGATGATTCCTTCAAAATCGACCCAAAACGATGTGTCATCCAGCCAATCGTCTTTTCAGGGACGAATAACAGTAACGATTGTATTGCGAAGTCCATCGCATCCATTCTTCGAGTATTCCCTAATAGTCTGGATCACTCCTTTATTATTGACCTAAATCGATGGATCTTTCAGCCAGACGTCTTTTCATGACTGAATAACGGCACGATTGTATTGCAAAGCCATTCGCATCCAATCTTCTAGAACTCATTGCCGCCTATATAACGCCTTCAATATCGACCTAAATTAGATGGATCTTTCAGACAGACGTCTTTTCAGGACTGAATAACATTAATATCTGTATTGCGAAACCATTCGCATCCATTTTTCACGAATTCGTTTTTCGTGTGTATGATTCATTCAAAATCCAAACAAATCGATGGGTTATCCAGCCAATCGGCTTTTCAGGTCTGAATAACAGTAACGATTGTATTGCAAAGCCATTCGCATCCATTCTTCGTGAATTCGCATTTCGTGTGGATGATTCCTTCAAAATCGACCCAAGTCGATGTGTCATCCAGCCTATCGTCTTTTCAGGGATGAATAACAGTAACTATAGTATTGCGAAGTCCATCGCATCCATTCTTCGAGTATTCGATATCAGTCTGGATCACTCCTTCATAATTGACCTAAATCGATGGGTCTTTCAGCCAGACGTCTTTTCATGGCTGCATAACAGCAACGATTGTATTGCGATGCCATTCGCATCTAATCTTCTAGAATGCGTTTCCGCCTTTATAAATCCTTCAAAATCGACCTAAATTCGATGGATCTTTCAGCCAGACGTCTTTTCAGGACTGAAAAACAGTAATGTCTGTATTGAGAAACCATTCGCATCCATTTTTCGCGAATTCGTTTTTCGGGTGTAAGATTCTTTCAAAATCGACACAAATCGATGGGTCATACAGCCAATCGGCTTTTCCTGGCTGAATAAGAGTAACGATTGTATTGCAAAGCCATTCGTATCCATTCTTCGTGAATTCGCATTTCGTGTGGACGATTCCTTCGAAATCGACCCAAATCGATGTGTCATCCAGCTAATCGTCTTTTCAGGGATGTATAACAGTAACTGTTGTATTACGAAGTCCATCGCATCCATTCTTCGAATATTCGACATCAGTCTGGATCACTCCACTATAATTGACCTAAATCGATGGGTCTTTCAGCCAGACCTCTGTTCAATGGCTGAATAACAGTAACGATTGTATTGCAAAGCCATTCGCATCCAATCGTTGAGAATTTGCTTTCGGCTTTCCTTCAAAATCGACATAAATCGATAAGTCATCCAGTCAAATGTCTTTTCATGGCTGAATAACAGTAACGATTATATTGCAAAGCCATTCACATCCATTATTCGTGAATTCGCATTTCGTGTGGATGATTCCTTCAAAATCGACCCAAAACGATGTGTCATCCAGCCAATCGTCTTTTCAGGGACGAATAACAGTAACGATTGTATTGCGAAGTCCATCGCATCCATTCTTCGAGTATTCCCTAATAGTCTGGATCACTCCTTTATTATTGACCTAAATCGATGGATCTTTCAGCCAGACGTCTTTTCATGACTGAATAACGGCACGATTGTATTGCAAAGCCATTCGCATCCAATCTTCTAGAACTCATTGCCGCCTATATAACGCCTTCAATATCGACCTAAATTAGATGGATCTTTCAGACAGACGTCTTTTCAGGACTGAATAACATTAATATCTGTATTGCGAATCCATTCGCATCCATTTTTCACGAATTCGTTTTTCGTGTGTATGATTCATTCAAAATCCAAACAAATCGATGGGTTATCCAGCCAATCGGCTTTTCAGGGCTGAATAACAGTAACGATTGTATTGCAAAGCCATTCGCATCCATTCTTCGTGAATTCGCATTTCGTGTGGATGATTCCTTCAAAATCGACCCAAGTCGATGTGTCATCCAGCCTATCGTCTTTTCAGGGATGAATAACAGTAACTATAGTATTGCGAAGTCCATCGCATCCATTCTTCGAGTATTCGATATCAGTCTGGATCACTCCTTCATAATTGACCTAAATCGATGGGTCTTTCAGCCAGACGTCTTTTCATGGCTGCATAACAGCAACGATTGTATTGCGATGCCATTCGCATCTAATCTTCTAGAATGCGTTTCCGCCTTTATAAATCCTTCAAAATCGACCTAAATTCGATGGATCTTTCAGCCAGACGTCTTTTCAGGACTGAAAAACAGTAATGTCTGTATTGAGAAACCATTCGCATCCATTTTTCGCGAATTCGTTTTTCGGGTGTAAGATTCTTTCAAAATCGACACAAATCGATGGGTCATACAGCCAATCGGCTTTTCCTGGCTGAATAAGAGTAACGATTGTATTGCAAAGCCATTCGTATCCATTCTTCGCGAATTCGCATTTCGTGTGGACGATTCCTTCGAAATCGACCCAAATCGATGTGTCATCCAGCTAATCGTCTTTTCAGGGATCAGTAACAGTAACGATTGTATTGCGAAGTCCATCGCATCCATTCTTCGAGTATTCGCTGTCAGTCTGGATCACTCTATCACAATTGACCTAAATCGATGGGTCTTTCAGACAGACGTCTTTTCATGGCTGAATAACAGCAACGATTGTATTGCGATGCCATTCGCATCCAATCTTCTAGAACACGTTCTCTCAGCCAGACGTCTTTTCAGGGCTGAATAACAGTAACCATTGTATTGCAAAGCTATTCGCACCCATTCTTCGAATATTCGATATCAGTCTGGATCACTCCACTATAATTGACCTAAATCGATGGATCTTTCAGCCAGACGTCTGTTCATGGCTGAATAACAGTAACGATTGTATTGCAAAGCCATTCGCATCCAATCGTTGAGAATTTGCTTTCGGCTTTCCTTCAAAATCGACATAAATCGATAAGTCATCCAGTCAAATGTCTTTTCATGGCTGAATAACAGTAACTATTGTATTGCGAAGTCCATCGCATCCATTCTTCGAGTATTCGCTATCAGTCTGGATCACTCCATCATAATGGACCTAAATCGATGGGTCTTCCAGCCAGACATCTTTTCAGGACTGAATAACAGTAACGATTACATTGCAAAGCCATTCGCATCCAATCTGCTGGAACTCGTTTCCGCCTTTATAAATCATTCAAAATCGACTTAAATTCGATGGATCTTTCAGCCAGACGTCTTTTCAGGACTGAATAACATTAATATCTGTATTGCGAAACCATTCGCATCCATTTTTCACGAATTCGTTTTTCGTGTGTATGATTCATTCAAAATCCAAACAAATCGATGGGTCATACAGCCAATCGGCTTTTCCTGGCTGAATAAGAGTAACGATTGTATTGCAAAGCCATTCGTATCCATTCTTCGTGAATTCGCATTTCGTGTGGACGATTCCTTCGAAATCGACCCAAATCGATGTGTCATCCAGCTAATCGTCTTTTCAGGGATGTATAACAGTAACGGTTGTATTGCAAAGCCATTCGCATCCATTCTTCGTGAATTCGCATTTCGTGTGGATGATTCCTTCAAAATCGACCCAAATCGATGTGTCATCCAGCCAATCGTCTTTTCAGGGACGAATAATAGTAACGATTGTATTGCAAAGACCATCACATCCATTCTTCGAGTATTCGCTATCAGTTTGGGTCATTACATCACTATTTACCTAAATCGATGGGTCTTTCAGCCAGACGTCTTATCATGGCAGAATAACAGCAAAGATTGTATTGCAAAGCCATTCGCAATCAATCTTCTTGAACTGGTTTCCGCCTTTATAAATCCTTCAAAATCGACCTAAATACGATGTATCTTTCATCCAGACGTCTTTTCAGGACTGAATAACAGTAAGGACAGTATTGCGACGCCATTCGCATCCATTTTTCGCGATTTCGTTTTTCGTGTGTGATTCCTTCAAAATCGACACAAATTGATGGGTCATCTAGCCAATCGTCTTTTCAGGGCTGAATAACAATAACGATTGTATTGCGAAGTCCACCGCATCCATTCTTGGAGTATTCGCTATCAGTCTGGGTCACTCCATCATAATTGACCTAAATCGATGGGTCTTTCAGCCAGACGTCTTTTCATGACTGAATAACGGCAACGATTATATTGCAAAGCCATTCGCATCCAATCTTCTAGAACTCGTTGCCGCCTTTATAAATCCTTTAAAATCGACCTAAATTCGATGGATCTTTCAGCCAGACGTCTTTTTAGGACTGAACAACAGTAATGTCTGTATTGAGAAACCATTAGCATCCATTCTTCGTGAATTCGCATTTCCTGTGGATGATTCCTTCATAATCGACCCAAATCGATGTGTCATCCTGCCAATCGTCTTTCCAGGAATGAATAACAGTAACGATTGTATTGCGAATACCATCGCATCCATTCTTCGAGTATTCGATATCAGTCTGGATCACTCCATCATAATTGACCTAAATCGATGGGTCTTTCAGCCAGACGTCTTTTCATGGCTGCATAACAGCAACGATTGTATTGCGATGCCATTCGCATCTAATCTTCTAGAATGCGTTTCCGCCTTTATAAATCCTTCAAAATCGACCTAAATTCGATGGATCTTTCAGCCACACGTCTTTTCAGGACTGAAAAACAGTAATGTCTGTATTGAGAAACCATTCGCATCCATTTTTCGCGAATTCGTTTTTCGGGTGTAAGATTCTTTCAAAATCGACACAAATCGATGGGTCATACAGCCAATCGGCTTTTCCTGGCTGAATAAGAGTAACGATTGTATTGCAAAGCCATTCGTATCCATTCTTCGTGAATTCGCATTTCGTGTGGACGATTCCTTCGAAATCGACCCAAATCGATGTGTCATCCAGCTAATCGTCTTTTCAGGGATGTATAACAGTAACGGTTGTATTACGAAGTCCATCGCATCCATTCTTCGAGTATTCGATATCAGTCTGGATCACTCCATCACAATTGACTTAAATCGATGGGTATTTCAGCCAATCGTCTTTTCAGGGATCAATAACAGTAACGATTGTATTGCGAAGTCCATCGCATCCATTCTTCGAGTATTCGCTGTCAGTCTGGATCACTCTATCACAATTGACCTAAATCGATGGGTCTTTCAGACAGACGTCTTTTCATGGCTGAATAACAGCAACGATTGTATTGCGATGCCATTCGCATCCAATCTTCTAGAACACGTTCTCTCAGCCAGACGTCTTTTCACGGCTGAATAACAGTAACCATTGTATTGCAAAGCTATTCGCACCCATTCTTCGAATATTCGACATCAGTCTGGATCACTCCACTATAATTGACCTAAATCGATGGGTCTTTCAGCCAGACCTCTGTTCAATGGCTGAATAACAGTAACGATTGTATTGCAAAGCCATTCGCATCCAATCGTTGAGAATTTGCTTTCGGCTTTCCTTCAAAATCGACATAAATCGATAAGTCATCCAGTCAAATGTCTTTTCATGGCTGAATAACAGTAACGATTATATTGCAAAGCCATTCACATCCATTATTCGTGAATTCGCATTTCGTGTGGATGATTCCTTCAAAATCGACCCAAAACGATGTGTCATCCAGCCAATCGTCTTTTCAGGGACGAATAACAGTAACGATTGTATTGCGAAGTCCATCGCATCCATTCTTCGAGTATTCCCTAATAGTCTGGATCACTCCTTTATTATTGACCTAAATCGATGGATCTTTCAGCCAGACGTCTTTTCATGACTGAATAACGGCACGATTGTATTGCAAAGCCATTCGCATCCAATCTTCTAGAACTCATTGCCGCCTATATAACGCCTTCAATATCGACCTAAATTAGATGGATCTTTCAGACAGACGTCTTTTCAGGACTGAATAACATTAATATCTGTATTGCGAAACCATTCGCATCCATTTTTCACGAATTCGTTTTTCGTGTGTATGATTCATTCAAAATCCAAACAAATCGATGGGTTATCCAGCCAATCGGCTTTTCAGGGCTGAATAACAGTAACGATTGTATTGCAAAGCCATTCGCATCCATTCTTCGTGAATTCGCATTTCGTGTGGATGATTCCTTCAAAATCGACCCAAGTCGATGTGTCATCCAGCCTATCGTCTTTTCAGGGATGAATAACAGTAACTATAGTATTGCGAAGTCCATCGCATCCATTCTTCGAGTATTCGATATCAGTCTGGATCACTCCTTCATAATTATGAAGGAGTGATCCATCGATTTAGGTCAATTGACCTAAATCGATGGATCTTTCAGCCAGACGTATTTTCCTGGCTGAATAACAGTAACGATTGTATTGCAAAGCCATTCGCATCCATTCTTCGTGAATTCGCATTTCGTGTGGATGATTCCTTCAAAATCGACCCAAATCGATGTGTCATCCAGCTAATCGTCTTTTCAGGGACGAATAATAGTAACGATTGTATTGCAAAGACCATCACATCCATTCTTCGAGTATTCGCTATCAGTTTGGGTCATTACATCACTATTTACCTAAATCGATGGGTCTTTCAGCCAGACGTCTTTTCATGGCAGAATAACAGCAAAGATTGTATTGCAAAGCCATTCGCAATCAATCTTCTAGAACTGGTTTCCGCCATTATAAATCCTTCAAAATCGACCTAAATTCGATGGATCTTTCAGCCAGACGTCTTTTTAGGACTGAACAACAGTAATGTCTGTATTGAGAAACCATTAGCATCCATTCTTCGTGAATTCGCATTTCGTGTGGATGATTCCTTCATAATCGACCCAAATCGATGTGTCATCCTGCCAATCGTCTTTTCAGGGATGTATAACAGTAACGGTTGTATTACGAAGTCCATCGCATCCATTCTTCGAGTATTCGATATCAGTCTGGAACACTCCATCACAATTGACTTAAATCGATGGGTATTTCAGCCAATCGTCTTTTCAGGGATCAGTAACAGTAACGATTGTATTGCGAAGTCCATCGCATCCATTCTTCGAGTATTCGCTGTCAGTCTGGATCACTCTATCACAATTGACCTAAATCGATGGGTCTTTCAGACAGACGTCTTTTCATGGCTGAATAACAGCAACGATTGTATTGCGATGCCATTCGCATCCAATCTTCTAGAACACGTTCTCTCAGCCAGACGTCTTTTCAGGGCTGAATAACAGTAACCATTGTATTGCAAAGCTATTCGCACCCATTCTTCGAATATTCGATATCAGTCTGGATCACTCCACTATAATTGACCTAAATCGATGGGTCTTTCAGCCAGACGTCTGTTCATGGCTGAATAACAGTAACGATTGTATTGCAAAGCCATTCGCATCCAATCGTTGAGAATTTGCTTTCGGCTTTCCTTCAAAATCGACATAAATCGATAAGTCATCCAGTCAAATGTCTTTTCATGGCTGAATAACAGTAACTATTGTATTGCGAAGTCCATCGCATCCATTCTTCGAGTATTCGCTATCAGTCTGGATCACTCCATCATAATGGACCTAAATCGATGGGTCTTCCAGCCAGACATCTTTTCAGGACTGAATAACAATAACGATTACATTGCAAAGCCATTCGCATCCAATCTGCTGGAACTCGTTTCCGCCTTTATAAATCCTTCAAAATCGACTTAAATTCGATGGATCTTTCAGCCAGACGTCTTTTCAGGACTGAATAACATTAATATCTGTATTGCGAAACCATTCGCATCCATTTTTCACGAATTCGTTTTTCGTGTGTATGATTCATTCAAAATCCAAACAAATCGATGGGTTATCCAGCCAATCGGCTTTTCAGGGCTGAATAACAGTAACCATTGTATTGCAAAGCCATTCGCATCCCATTCTTCGTGAATTCGCATTTCGTGTGGATGATTCCTTCAAAATCGACCCAAGTCGATGTGTCATCCAGCCAATCGTCTTTTCAGGGACGAATAATAGTAACGATTGTATTGCAAAGACCATCACATCCATTCTTCGAGTATTCGCTATCAGTTTGGGTCATTACATCACTATTTACCTATATCGATGGGTCTTTCAGCCAGACGTCTTTTCATGGCAGAATAACAGCAAAGATTGTATTGCAAAGCTATTCGCAATCAATCTTCTAGAACTGGTTTCCGCCTTTATAAATCCTTCAAAATCGACCTAAATACGATGTATCTTTCATCCAGACGTCTTTTCAGGACTGAATAACAGTAAGGACAGTGTGGATGATTCCTTCAAAATCGACCCAAATCGATGTGTCATCCAGCTAATCGTCTTTTCAGGGACGAATAATAGTAACGATTGTATTGCAAAGACCATCACATCCATTCTTCGAGTATTCGCTATCAGTTTGGGTCATTACATCACTATTTACCTAAATCGATGGGTCTTTCAGCCAGACGTCTTTTCATGGCAGAATAACAGCAAAGATTGTATTGCAAAGCCATTCGCAATCAATCTTCTAGAACTGGTTTCCGCCTTTATAAATCCTTCAAAATCGACCTAAATTCGATGGATCTTTCAGCCAGACGTCTTTTTAGGACTGAACAACAGTAATGTCTGTATTGAGAAACCATTAGCATCCATTCTTCGTGAATTCGCATTTCGTGTGGATGATTCCTTCATAATCGACCCAAATCGATGTGTCATCCTGCCAATCGTCTTTTCAGGGATGTATAACAGTAACGGTTGTATTACGAAGTCCATCGCATCCATTCTTCGAGTATTCGATATCAGTCTGGAACACTCCATCACAATTGACTTAAATCGATGGGTATTTCAGCCAATCGTCTTTTCAGGGATCAGTAACAGTAACGATTGTATTGCGAAGTCCATCGCATCCATTCTTCGAGTATTCGCTGTCAGTCTGGATCACTCTATCACAATTGACCTAAATCGATGGGTCTTTCAGACAGACGTCTTTTCATGGCTGAATAACAGCAACGATTGTATTGCGATGCCATTCGCATCCAATCTTCTAGAACACGTTCTCTCAGCCAGACGTCTTTTCAGGGCTGAATAACAGTAACCATTGTATTGCAAAGCTATTCGCACCCATTCTTCGAATATTCGATATCAGTCTGGATCACTCCACTATAATTGACCTAAATCGATGGGTCTTTCAGCCAGACGTCTGTTCATGGCTGAATAACAGTAACGATTGTATTGCAAAGCCATTCGCATCCAATCGTTGAGAATTTGCTTTCGGCTTTCCTTCAAAATCGACATAAATCGATAAGTCATCCAGTCAAATGTCTTTTCATGGCTGAATAACAGTAACTATTGTATTGCGAAGTCCATCGCATCCATTCTTCGAGTATTCGCTATCAGTCTGGATCACTCCATCATAATGGACCTAAATCGATGGGTCTTCCAGCCAGACATCTTTTCAGGACTGAATAACAATAACGATTACATTGCAAAGCCATTCGCATCCAATCTGCTGGAACTCGTTTCCGCCTTTATAAATCCTTCAAAATCGACTTAAATTCGATGGATCTTTCAGCCAGACGTCTTTTCAGGACTGAATAACATTAATATCTGTATTGCGAAACCATTCGCATCCATTTTTCACGAATTCGTTTTTCGTGTGTATGATTCATTCAAAATCCAAACAAATCGATGGGTTATCCAGCCAATCGGCTTTTCAGGGCTGAATAACAGTAACCATTGTATTGCAAAGCCATTCGCATCCCATTCTTCGTGAATTCGCATTTCGTGTGGATGATTCCTTCAAAATCGACCCAAGTCGATGTGTCATCCAGCCAATCGTCTTTTCAGGGACGAATAATAGTAACGATTGTATTGCAAAGACCATCACATCCATTCTTCGAGTATTCGCTATCAGTTTGGGTCATTACATCACTATTTACCTATATCGATGGGTCTTTCAGCCAGACGTCTTTTCATGGCAGAATAACAGCAAAGATTGTATTGCAAAGCTATTCGCAATCAATCTTCTAGAACTGGTTTCCGCCTTTATAAATCCTTCAAAATCGACCTAAATACGATGTATCTTTCATCCAGACGTCTTTTCAGGACTGAATAACAGTAAGGACAGTATTGCGACGCCATTCGCATCCATTTTTCGCGATTTCGTTTTTCGTGTGTGATTCCTTCAAAATCGACACAAATCGATGGGTCATCTAGCCAATCGTCTTTTCAGGGCTGAATAACAATAACGATTGTATTGCGAAGTCCACCGCATCCATTCTTGGAGTATTCGCTATCAGTCTGGGTCACTCCATCATAATTGACCTAAATCGATGGGTCTTTCAGCCAGACGTCTTTTCATGGCTGCATAACAGCAACGATTGTATTGCGATGCCATTCGCATCTAATCTTCTAGAACGCGTTTCCGCCTTTATAAATCCTTCAAAATCGACCTAAATTCGATGGATCTTTCAGCCAGACGTCTTTTTAGGACTGAACAACAGTAATGTCTGTATTGAGAAACCATTAGCATCCATTCTTCGTGAATTCGCATTTCGTGTGGATGATTCCTTCATAATCGACCCAAATCGATGTGTCATCCTGCCAATCGTCTTTCCAGGAATGAATAACAGTAACGATTGTATTGCGAATACCATCGCATCCATTCTTCGAGTATTCGATATCAGTCTGGATCACTCCATCATAATTGACCTAAATCGATGGGTCTTTCAGCCAGACGTCTTTTCATGGCTGCATAACAGCAACGATTGTATTGCGATGCCATTCGCATCTAATCTTCTAGAATGCGTTTCCGCCTTTATAAATCCTTCAAAATCGACCTAAATTCGATGGATCTTTCAGCCAGACATCTTTTCAGGACTGAAAAACAGTAATGTCTGTATTGAGAAACCATTCGCATCCATTTTTCGCGAATTCGTTTTTCGGGTGTAAGATTCTTTCAAAATCGACACAAATCGATGGGTCATACAGCCAATCGGCTTTTCCTGGCTGAATAAGAGTAACGATTGTATTGCAAAGCCATTCGTATCCATTCTTCGTGAGTTCGCATTTCGTGTGGACGATTCCTTCGAAATCGACCCAAATCGATGTGTCATCCAGCTAATCGTCTTTTCAGGGATGTATAACAGTAACGGTTGTATTACGAAGTCCATCGCATCCATTCTTCGAGTATTCGATATCAGTCTGGATCACTCCATCGCAATTGACTTAAATCGATGGGTATTTCAGCCAATCGTCTTTTCAGGGATCAATAACAGTAACGATTGTATTGCGAAGTCCATCGCATCCATTCTTCGAGTATTCGCTGTCAGTCTGGATCACTCTATCACAATTGACCTAAATCGATGGGTCTTTCAGACAGACGTCTTTTCATGGCTGAATAACAGCAACGATTGTATTGCGATGCCATTCGCATCCAATCTTCTAGAACACGTTCTCTCAGCCAGACGTCTTTTCACGGCTGAATAACAGTAACCATTGTATTGCAAAGCTATTCGCACCCATTCTTCGAATATTCGACATCAGTCTGGATCACTCCACTATAATTGACCTAAATCGATGGGTCTTTCAGCCAGACCTCTGTTCAATGGCTGAATAACAGTAACGATTGTATTGCAAAGCCATTCGCATCCAATCGTTGAGAATTTGCTTTCGGCTTTCCTTCAAAATCGACATAAATCGATAAGTCATCCAGTCAAATGTCTTTTCATGGCTGAATAACAGTAACGATTATATTGCAAAGCCATTCACATCCATTATTCGTGAATTCGCATTTCGTGTGGATGATTCCTTCAAAATCGACCCAAAACGATGTGTCATCCAGCCAATCGTCTTTTCAGGGACGAATAACAGTAACGATTGTATTGCGAAGTCCATCGCATCCATTCTTCGAGTATTCCCTAATAGTCTGGATCACTCCTTTATTATTGACCTAAATCGATGGATCTTTCAGCCAGACGTCTTTTCATGACTGAATAACGGCACGATTGTATTGCAAAGCCATTCGCATCCAATCTTCTAGAACTCATTGCCGCCTATATAACGCCTTCAATATCGACCTAAATTAGATGGATCTTTCAGACAGACGTCTTTTCAGGACTGAATAACATTAATATCTGTATTGCGAAACCATTCGCATCCATTTTTCACGAATTCGTTTTTCGTGTGTATGATTCATTCAAAATCCAAACAAATCGATGGGTTATCCAGCCAATCGGCTTTTCAGGTCTGAATAACAGTAACGATTGTATTGCAAAGCCATTCGCATCCATTCTTCGTGAATTCGCATTTCGTGTGGATGATTCCTTCAAAATCGACCCAAGTCGATGTGTCATCCAGCCTATCGTCTTTTCAGGGATGAATAACAGTAACTATAGTATTGCGAAGTCCATCGCATCCATTCTTCGAGTATTCGATATCAGTCTGGATCACTCCTTCATAATTGACCTAAATCGATGGGTCTTTCAGCCAGACGTCTTTTCATGGCTGCATAACAGCAACGATTGTATTGCGATGCCATTCGCATCTAATCTTCTAGAATGCGTTTCCGCCTTTATAAATCCTTCAAAATCGACCTAAATTCGATGGATCTTTCAGCCAGACGTCTTTTCAGGACTGAAAAACAGTAATGTCTGTATTGAGAAACCATTCGCATCCATTTTTCGCGAATTCGTTTTTCGGGTGTAAGATTCTTTCAAAATCGACACAAATCGATGGGTCATACAGCCAATCGGCTTTTCCTGGCTGAATAAGAGTAACGATTGTATTGCAAAGCCATTCGTATCCATTCTTCGTGAATTCGCATTTCGTGTGGACGATTCCTTCGAAATCGACCCAAATCGATGTGTCATCCAGCTAATCGTCTTTTCAGGGATGTATAACAGTAACTGTTGTATTACGAAGTCCATCGCATCCATTCTTCGAATATTCGACATCAGTCTGGATCACTCCACTATAATTGACCTAAATCGATGGGTCTTTCAGCCAGACCTCTGTTCAATGGCTGAATAACAGTAACGATTGTATTGCAAAGCCATTCGCATCCAATCGTTGAGAATTTGCTTTCGGCTTTCCTTCAAAATCGACATAAATCGATAAGTCATCCAGTCAAATGTCTTTTCATGGCTGAATAACAGTAACGATTATATTGCAAAGCCATTCACATCCATTATTCGTGAATTCGCATTTCGTGTGGATGATTCCTTCAAAATCGACCCAAAACGATGTGTCATCCAGCCAATCGTCTTTTCAGGGACGAATAACAGTAACGATTGTATTGCGAAGTCCATCGCATCCATTCTTCGAGTATTCCCTAATAGTCTGGATCACTCCTTTATTATTGACCTAAATCGATGGATCTTTCAGCCAGACGTCTTTTCATGACTGAATAACGGCACGATTGTATTGCAAAGCCATTCGCATCCAATCTTCTAGAACTCATTGCCGCCTATATAACGCCTTCAATATCGACCTAAATTAGATGGATCTTTCAGACAGACGTCTTTTCAGGACTGAATAACATTAATATCTGTATTGCGAAACCATTCGCATCCATTTTTCACGAATTCGTTTTTCGTGTGTATGATTCATTCAAAATCCAAACAAATCGATGGGTTATCCAGCCAATCGGCTTTTCAGGGCTGAATAACAGTAACGATTGTATTGCAAAGCCATTCGCATCCATTCTTCGTGAATTCGCATTTCGTGTGGATGATTCCTTCAAAATCGACCCAAGTCGATGTGTCATCCAGCCTATCGTCTTTTCAGGGATGAATAACAGTAACTATAGTATTGCGAAGTCCATCGCATCCATTCTTCGAGTATTCGATATCAGTCTGGATCACTCCTTCATAATTATGAAGGAGTGATCCATCGATTTAGGTCAATTGACCTAAATCGATGGATCTTTCAGCCAGACGTATTTTCCTGGCTGAATAACTGGCTAGTAACGATTGTATTGCAAAGCCATTCGCATCCATTCTTCGTGAATTCGCATTTCGTGTGGATGATTCCTTCAAAATCGACCCAAATCGATGTGTCATCCAGCCAATCGTCTTTTCAGGGACGAATAATAGTAACGATTGTATTGCAAAGACCATCACATCCATTCTTCGAGTATTCGCTATCAGTTTGGGTCATTACATCACTATTTACCTAAATCGATGGGTCTTTCAGCCAGACGTCTTTTCATGGCAGAATAACAGCAAAGATTGTATTGCAAAGCCATTCGCAATCAATCTTCTAGAACTGGTTTCCGCCTTTATAAATCCTTCAAAATCGACCTAAATACGATGTATCTTTCATCCAGACGTCTTTTCAGGACTGAATAACAGTAAGGAGAGTATTGCGACGCCATTCGCATCCATTTTTCGCGATTTCGTTTTTCGTGTGTGATTCCTTCAAAATCGACACAAATCGATGGGTCATCTAGCCAATCGTCTTTTCAGGGCTGAATAACAATAACGATTTAATTGCGAAGTCCACCGCATCCATTCTTGGAGTATTCGCTATCAGTCTGGGTCACTCCATCATAATTGACCTAAATCGATGGGTCTTTCAGCCCGACGTCTTTTCATGACTGAATAACGGCAACGATTATATTGCAAAGCCATTCGCAATCAATCTTCTAGAACTGGCTTCCGCCTTTATAAATCCTTTAAAATCGACCTAAATTCGATGGATCTTTCAGCCAGACGTCTTTTTAGGACTGAACAACAGTAATGTCTGTATTGAGAAACCATTAGCATCCATTCTTCGTGAATTCGCATTTCGTGTGGATGATTCCTTCATAATCGACCCAAATCGATGTGTCATCCTGCCAATCGTCTTTCCAGGAATGAATAACAGTAACGATTGTATTGCGAATACCATCGCATCCATTCTTCGAGTATTCGATATCAGTCTGGATCACTCCATCATAATTGACCTAAATCGATGGGTCTTTCAGCCAGACGTCTTTTCATGGCTGCATAACAGCAACGATTGTATTGCGATGCCATTCGCATCTAATCTTCTAGAACGCGTTTCCGCCTTTATAAATCCTTCAAGATCGACCTAAATTCGATGGATCTTTCAGCCAGACGTCTTTTCAGGACTGAATAACATTAATATCTGTATTGCGAAACCATTCGCATCCATTTTTCACGAATTCGTTTTTCGTGTGTATGATTCATTCAAAATCCAAACAAATCGATGGGTTATCCAGCCAATTGTCTTTTCATGGCCGAATAATAGTTACGATTGTATTGCGAAGACCATCGCATCCATTCTTCGAGTATTCGCTATCAGTCTGGATCACTCCATCATAATTGACCTAAATCGATTGCTCTTTCTGCCAGACGTCTTTTCATGGCTGAATGACGGTAACGATTGTATTGCAAAGCAATTGGCATCCAATCGTTGAGAATTTGCTTTCGGGTTTCCGTCAAAATCGACATAAATCGATGGGTCATCCAGCCAATTGTCTTTTCATAGCTGAATAACAGTAACGATTGTATTGCGAAGTCCATCGCATCCATTCTTCGAGTATTCGATATCATTCTGGATCACTCCATCATAATTGACCTAAACCGATGGGTCATCCAGCCAATCTTCTTTTCAGGGCTGAATAACAGTAACGATTTTATTGCAAAGCCAGTCACATCCATTATTCGCGAGTTTGCATTTCGTGTGGATGATTTCTTCAAAATCGACCCAAATCGATGTGTAATCCAGCCAATCGTCTTTTCAGGGATGAATAATAGTTACGATTGTATTGC
The DNA here is from genome assembly GCA_963970395.1 of Ephialtes manifestator. NCBI lineage: Eukaryota > Metazoa > Arthropoda > Insecta > Hymenoptera > Ichneumonidae > Ephialtes > Ephialtes manifestator. The sequence continues at coordinate 20,813,405 of OZ019968.1, forward strand.
GAAGGCCATCGCATCCATTCTTCGAGTATTCGCTATCAGTCTGGATCACTCCATCATAATTGACCTAAATCGATGGGTATTTCAGCCAGACGGTTTTTCGTGGCTGAATAACGGTAACGATTATATTGCAAAGCTATTCGCATCCAATCTGCTAGAACTCGTTTCCGCCTTTATAGATCCTTCAAAATCGACCTAAATTCGATGGATCTTTCAGCCAGACGTCTTTTCAGGACTAAATAACAGTCTCTATTGCGAAACCATTCGCATCCATTTGTCACGAATTCGTATTTCGTGTGTATGATTCATTCTACATCCACACAAATCGACGGGTCATCCAGCCAATCGGCTTTTTAGGGCTGAATAACAGTAACCATTGTATTGCAAAGCCATTCGCATCCATTCTTCGATTATTCGATATCAGTCTGGATCACTCCATCATAATTGACCTAAATCGATGGTTCTTTCAGCCAGACGTCTGTTCCTGGCTGAATAACAGTAACGATTATATTGCAAAGCCATTCGCATCCATTCTTCGTGAATTCGCATTTCGTATGTGCGATTCCTTCAAAATCAACCCAAATCGATGTGTCATCCAGCCAATCGTCTTTTCAGGGATGAATAACAATAACGATTGTATTACGAAGTCCATCGCATCCATTCTTCGAGTACTCGATATCATTCTGGATCTCTCCATCATAATTGACCTAAATCGATGGGTGTTTCAGCCAGACGTCATTTCATGGCTGAATAACGGTAACGATTGTATTGCAAAGCCATTCGCATCCAATCATTGAGAATTTGCTTTCCGCTTTCCATCAAAATCGACATAAATCGATGGGTCATCCAGCCAATTGTCTTTTCATGGCTGAATAACAGTAACGATTGTATTGCGAAGTCCATCGCATCCATTCTTCGAGTATTCGATATCATTCTGGATCACTCCATCATAATTGACCTAAACCGATGGGTCATCCAGCCAATCTTCTTTTCAGGGCTGAATAACAGTAACGATTTTATTGCAAAGCCAGTCACATCCATTATTCGCGAGTTTGCATTTCGTGTGGATGATTTCTTCAAAATCGACCCAAATCGATGTGTAATCCAGCCAATCGTCTTTTCAGGAATGAATAATAGTTTTTTTTTTTTTTTTTTTTTTTTTTTTGTGTTTCGGCATCGACTACTATGGTCATTAGCCTTTACTTGTTGTTAATTCATTTCTCTTTTAGCATGTTTGTTTGGACTTAGTATTTGATGTTTTCTGATTTATTTTAGATCCTCACACGCAACTTTTTCGTTGTATTTATATTTTGTTTGTGATTTTAATTTCTCTGCAAAATTCAATTGTTTTTAAGATATTGTTTTCTTTTTTCCCTAACATTTCCTCTAATTTGTTGGATAATTTCGTACGTTCTCTTGCGTTTCGGTAGTTCGAGCATTCTTGTAATATGTGTTTAACGGTCAATGGTGTATTGCATGATTGGCATTTTGGTTGTTCTTTACCTGTTAATAAGTAATTGTGCGTTAGATTAGTATGCCCTATTCGCAGTCTGGTTATGCAAACTGTCTCTCTTCTTTTCATCTTTTGGGGCATTCGCCAGACCTCTAATACTGGTTTTACTTCCCTTAATTGCGTTCTGTTTTCATTCCATTTCAATTGACATTTTTCTTTCGTTATTTTCTGAACATGTAGGATCACGTCTTCTACTCGGATTTTTATTTCGTCTGTTGTGTTTTTTAGTCGTGCTTCGTTTGCCAGTTTATCTGCTATTTCGTTTCCTTTTATACCAGAGTGTCCTGGGGTCCAGATGAAATTTATTTGTCTTCCTGTTTTTTCGATATCATATCTTTGTTCTGTTATTCGCTGTATCATGGGGTCTGTCGAATATTGGTCTCGGATACTTAGTAGGGATGATAGGCTATCTGTGCAGATAATGTTCTCTTGTTTGGTGCTTGCGCCTATATATTCTAATGCTTTGATTATCGCGTTAAGTTCTGCTGTAAATATTGTACTACTGTTAGGCAGTCTATATTTTTGTTGCATGTTTTCACTGAATAGTGCGCATCCAGCTCTTCCTTGCGCTACAGATCCGTCAGTGTAGATACATTCTGCATCCTTGTGTGAGTCTAATATGTAATGGAGCTCTCCCCTGTATACCAAGTCATTCGTTTTACCTTTTCCGTGCTGTGATAGATCTGTATTGATCGTTGCGGTGGGTATAGTCCATGGAGGATATATGCTGTACCTTTTTTCGTATACGTTTTCGAATCTTATGCTTTCGTTTGCAAATATCGTATTGATTCTGCCGGCCAGCGATCTGGTCTCGTCATTATTTGTGTTGACTTTGTTTTTATATAATATATCGTAATTTCTATGTTGTGGAAAAGCCCATATTTTCGGAGCATATTTTAGAGATTGTGCCCTTCTTCTTGTTCCCAAACGGTGGACTTGTGTATCACACGTTATGCTATCAATGGGGCTTGTTCGATGGGCTCCGCTTATTAACCTAAGGCCTTGGTGATGGATGGCGTCAAGCTTCTTGAGTTTTGATTCAGTTGCTGAGGCATATGCTACGCTACCGTACTCCAATTGCGATAGAATCATTGCTTTATATATTTTGAGCAGAACCTCACGGTCACCGCCCCAATTAATATTAGACAAGCATTTTAGGATATTTAATTTCTTCTTGCATTTTGTGATGGTCTCATTGATATGATTGTTCCACGTCCATTTTTCGTCTAGTGTTAATCCTAAGAATCGTGTTGTGGCAACTTGTTCTATTGGCGAACCTTTCATTTTTATAGCACTGCTTAAAAGTGGTATCTGCGTTCGTTTGAATCGCATGCATTTAGTTTTCGATACGGAAATGCGAAAACCGTTATTTTCTGTATATTTTATGACTTGGTCTACTGCATCCTGGATATCTTTATCGACTTGCCCCTCGCGTGCCCCTCTTCGTACTAATACCAGATCATCTACGTAAATACAGGCTTCGACTGGACTTTTTATGTTTGCTGTTATTCCATTTAATGCAATTATGAATAGCGAGACGCTTATGGTTGAACCTTGTGGGACTCCGTTTTCCTGCACTGCCACTCGGGAAAAAGTATTCCCAATACGTACTTGGATATATCTTAGCTTCAGGAAGCTTTCGATTATAAGAGGGAGATTCCCCTGAAAATCCCAATTATGAAGTTGCTCCAGTATTAGATACCTCCATGTGGTATCGTAGGCTTTTTCAAGGTCGAAGAATACAGCTGTAGCGTGTTGTTTTGACTCGAATGCAGTTTGCACTATGTTATCGAGGTACACTAGTTGGTCGAGTGTTGACCTGTTTCTTCGGAATCCGCTCTGGGTCGGGGACAAAACTTTTTTTGTTTCTAGCACCCACATCAATCTGTTGTTGACCATTTTTTCAAATAGCTTACTAAGGCAGCATGTAAGAGCGATTGGTCTATAGCTTGAGGTCAGACTTTTATCTTTGTTAGGTCTAAGAATTGGAATTATGGTGGCTGTTCTCCATCGTTCGGGGTAGGTACCTTCTGTCCATACTTTGTTGTATAGTTTGAGGAGTTTAAGTTTTGCATTTGTTGGTAGATTTTTTATCATGGACACGTTTATACCATCAGGCCCGGGTGCCGTATTTTTCATTGTTTTTAGAGCATTGTTTAATTCATCTATCGTTAGGTATTCATTGTATGATAGTGTTTCACTCGTTTTGAAGTCGATATGTTTTTCTCTTATTCGTTTTTGTGTGATGAAGTCTTGATTGTAGTTTTCCGTATTCGACACAGATTGAAAATAATCTACTAATAGCTCGGCCACATCAGATGGGTTGGTTGTTATAACTCCGTTATCTTGTATGCATGGTGTTACGTATTGCTTGTTATTCCCTCTGATGTTTCGAATTTTCTCCCATACGATCGCAGGCGCAGTTGTCCGCGTGATTGTGGAGACGTATTTTTCCCATGATGATTTTTTGGCGTCGATAATTATTTTCCGTGCGATTGCACGTTGCTTTTTAAATTCTATTAGATTTTCTTTTGTATGATTCCTTTTGAATTTTTGAAAGGCTTGCTTCTTTTTTCTTATCGCTATAGCTACTTCCTCGTTCCACCATGGTACCTTCTTCTTTTTTGAGTCCGATTGTTTTGACGTAGGTATACTTTTATGGGCAGCATTAATTATTCCTTCTGTTATGCGCGTTGTTGCGGTTTCTACATCATCCTCGGGTAAGATGTTTATCGAAATGTGTTGTCGGTATGAAGTCCAGTCTGCTTTTTCTGTGAGCCAGCGTTGTGGTCTGTCACTCTTTAAGCCATTACGTTCGGTCGTAATTAAGATTGGAAAATGGTCACTTCCGTATAGATCGTCTAATGGATTCCATTTGAAGAGTGTTGCAGCGCTGGGCGAACAAAAGGTTAGGTCAATGGCAGAGAAGGATCCATTTCTAGATACAAAGTGGGTGTGTTCTCCGGTGTTAAGTAGGACTATATCATGGCGATCAAAGATTCTTTCGATTTTCCTGCCTGGGTTGTCAGTTTTATGAGAACCCCATAATTTGTTGTGTGCGTTAAAATCACCCAACAATAGAAATGGTGGAGGGAGCTGTGCTATTAAATCATCGAGCGATTTTTCCGTCCAGTCGGCGTTAGGAAAGTAAATGTTGCAAATTGTGATGTTAATCGGGGTATTCAAAAGAATGGCCGTGGCCTGTATGTCCGTACTAAGGTGCAGTTCATGTGAAATGAGTTCTTTTCGGATAAGGATAGCAGTTCCGCCCTTTGCTGTAGCGCTGTCGACATCGTTTCGATACACATCAAAGTTTCGGAGAGTGAGATAGCTATTTGGCTTAAGATGCGTCTCTTGGAGACATATAACAGATGGTTCGAGCTGGTTGTTTAATAACTGTAGTTCTGTCAGTCTCGGGTATATACCTCTGCAGTTCCATTGCACTATGGTGGTCATTGTGCAGTTTTGTTGGGGTCGGTTCGGCTGGAAGCGCTAGTGTCATTACCTTTTTTTGTGATCGGTTTTTCCTGCTGCTCGTGATTCACGTTGGTGGATACGCTTGTGAATATTTCTTCGTCATCCATTTCGGAATCGGAAGAGATGGTGGGGGAGGGGGGTTTTCGCGGTTGCCTTTTTTGTTTTCCGTGTCCTTCAGTTACTTTCTGTTTTGTTTCGTTTGTTGCTTGTTTCTTCTTTAGCGGAGCTTCATTAGATCCTGAGCTGGAGTGATCTTGGATGTTCGTTTCTTCTGCCGCTGATGTCATCGGTGATGCAGTACCGGACGATATTGCCTTTGTCCGTTTTAAGGGTTTTGATGCGGTTTGTGTCTTCTTGAACCAGCTTAGGACACCATCAGTGTTTGGTTTCGCTTGAGTCGACTCTTGTGTTGCTTCGCTGCTCACCTTTGTGTTCTGCCTAAGGACTGATGTTGGCGTGACATTAAGGGTGTTCCTCTGGAAGTTAGAGCTCGTTGTCTTCGGTGGCGGATTATTTACCATCAGGTCGTGTTGACGTAGCTGTCTCAGAAGCTCAGGTATCAGCGCTGCTGCGAGCTCTTGAATAGATGGTGTTGACTCAGATGTCCTGTTTGCTGAACTTGAAGTTGCAGACGCGTAAGACATATGTCTGGAACCATATTGGGTAACTGGTTGGAGTTTCCTTCTTGCTTCCACGTAGCTGATTTTCTCGGTGACCCTTATGGTCTGGATACTTGACTCTGTAATATATATCGGACACTGTTTTGAACGAGCTGAATGTTGGCCGCTGCAGTTTACACATCTTGGTGGGTCTGTGCATGGTACTTCGCAATGTGGGGGTTGACCACAGTGGCAGGTTTCGTCGTTGTTGCAGCGTGACGCAGTGTGTCCGAAACGTTGGCATCGGAAACATCTCATTGGGCTTGGGATATACGCTCGAACTGGGATTTGGAGGTATCCAGCTTTAACCACCTTCGGGAGGTCGGGTGTGTTGAATGTCAGTATCCAGGAAGGGGTGTTTTCGCGAACGCCGTTCCTCATTGACGTGATTCTCTTTACATCAACTACACCTTGTAGATTCATCTCATCGCGCACCTCTTCAGCTGAGCACATCATGAGGTCCGGAGCGTGAATTACTCCTTTGCTCGTGTTGAGAGCAACGTGTGCTTCCACTCGTGCTGCATGATTGTCAAAAGTCTTGAGATCAAGGAGGCGGGACGCCTGCCTGGCGTCGGCGACTTCCACGAGCAGACCATCTCTAATCTTGCGTACGTTCTTAACTGTTCCTACTTGTCCAGAAATAACTCTTTCTATCAAAAAAGGGCTTATGCTTCCAAAATGACCTTCAACCATTTTGATTATGAAATATCGCGGTGGATTCTTCGTGTTGTTAGTACTTGTTTCATCAGATAGCGGCATTGTTTTTGTTTTAGTTTTTTTAGTGTTTGTCATGTTGTTCCCACGAGTGAGCAGGAAATAAGCGTCGTCCATGGCAGAGCCTGCTTACCACAGAAAGGCTAACGTACAACTAGATTGCGCCTAGTTTCCAGAGGACACCGTTTGCGGCTCAGTAACGTTGAGTCATTCATCTCCTGGGCACGGTTGTACACACCTCGAGATTACGGATTCTTTTAACGAGGTTTACTCCTCCGTGGACTGCTCTTAGTCTGGCCCTTCACAACCAACCAATCCAGCATGGGTAACCCTATCAGGGGCCGAAGCCCCCGCTGGCATAGCTTGGTTGATCACGAAGGCACGCAAGCCCCACCACCACGACAAGGTGACAGTCCATCGGGGGGGAATAATAGTTACGATTGTATTGCGAAGGCCATCGCATCCATTCTTCGAGTATTCGCTATCAGTCTGGATCACTCCATCATAATTGACCTAAATCGATGGGTATTTCAGCCAGACGGTTTTTCGTGGCTGAATAACGGTAACGATTATATTGCAAAGTTATTCGCATCCAATCTGCTAGAACTCGTTGGCGCCTTTATAGATCCTTCAAAATCGACCTAAATTCGATGGATCTTTCAGCCAGACGTCTTTTCAGGACTAAATAACAGTCTCTATTGCGAAACCATTCGCATCCATTTGTCACGAATTCGTATTTCGTGTGTATGATTCATTCTACATCCACACAAATCGACGGGTCATCCAGCCAATCGGCTTTTTAGGGCTGAATAACAGTAACCATTGTATTGCAAAGCCATTCGCATCCATTCTTCGATTATTCGATATCAGTCTGGATCACTCCATCATAATTGACCTAAATCGATGGTTCTTTCAGCCAGACGTCTGTTCCTGGCTGAATAACAGTAACGGTTATATTGCAAAGCCATTCGCATCCATTCTTCGTGAATTCGCATTTCGTATGTGCGATTCCTTCAAAATCAACCCAAATCGATGTGTCATCCAGCCAATCGTCTTTTCAGGGATGAATAACAATAACGATTGTATTACGAAGTCCATCGCATCCATTCTTCGAGTACTCGATATCATTCTGGATCTCTCCATCATAATTGACCTAAATCGATGGGTGTTTCAGCCAGACGTCATTTCATGGCTGAATAACGGTAACGATTGTATTGCAAAGCCATTCGCATCCAATCATTGAGAATTTGCTTTCCGCTTTCCATCAAAATCGACATAAATCGATGGGTCATCCAGCCAATTGTCTTTTCATGGCTGAATAACAGTAACTATTGTATTGCGAAGTCCATCGCATCCATTCTTCGAGTATTCCCTAATAGTCTGGATCACTCCTTTATTATTGACCTAAATCGATGGATCTTTTAGCCAGAAGTCTTTTCATGACTGAATAACGGCACGATTGTATTGCAAAGCCATTCGCATCCAATCTTCTAGAACTCATTGCCGCCTTTATAACGCCTTCAATATCGACCTAAATTCGATGGATCTTTCAGACAGACGTCTTTTCAGGACTGAATAACAGTAAGGACAGTATTGCGACGCCATTCGCATCCATTTTTCGCGATTTCGTTTTTCGTGTGTGATTCCTTCAAAATCGACACAAATCGATGGGTCATCTAGCCAATCGTCTTTTCAGGGCTGAATAACAATAACGATTGAATTGCGAAGTCCACCGCATCCATTCTTGGAGTATTCGCTATCAGTCTGGGTCACTCCATCATAATTGACCTAAATCGATGGGTCTTTCAGCCCGACGTCTTTTCATGACTGAATAACGGCAACGATTATATTGCAAAGCCATTCGCATCCCATCTTCTAGAACTCGTTGCCGCCTTTATAAATCCTTTAAAATCGACCTAAATTCGATGGATCTTTCAGCCAGACGTCTTGTTAGGACTGAACAACAGTAATGTCTGTATTGAGAAACCATTAGCATCCATTCTTCGTGAATTCGCATTTCGTGTGGATGATTCCTTCATAATCGACCCAAATCGATGTGTCATCCTGCCAATCGTCTTTTCAGGGATCAGTAACAGTAACGATTGTATTGCGAAGTCCATCGCATCGATTCTTCGAGTATTCGCTGTCAGTCTGGATCACTCTATCACAATTGACCTAAATCGATGGGTCTTTCAGACAGACGTCTTTTCATGGCTGAATAACAGCAACGATTGTATTGCGATGCCATTCGCATCCAATCTTCTAGAACACGTTCTCTCAGCCAGACGTCTTTTCAGGGCTGAATAACAGTAACCATTGTATTGCAAAGCTATTCGCACCCATTCTTCGAATATTCGATATCAGTCTGGATCACTCCACTATAATTGACCTAAATCGATGGGTCTTTCAGCCAGACGTCTGTTCATGGCTGAATAACAGTAACGATTGTATTGCAAAGCCATTCGCATCCAATCGTTGAGAATTTGCTTTCGGCTTTCCTTCAAAATCGACATAAATCGATAAGTCATCCAGTCAAATGTCTTTTCATGGCTGAATAACAGTAACTATTGTATTGCGAAGTCCATCGCATCCATTCTTCGAGTATTCGCTATCAGTCTGGATCACTCCATCATAATGGACCTAAATCGATGGGTCTTCCAGCCAGACATCTTTTCAGGACTGAATAACAGTAACGATTACATTGCAAAGCCATTCGCATCCAATCTGCTGGAACTCGTTTCCGCCTTTATAAATCCTTCAAAATCGACTTAAATTCGATGGATCTTTCAGCCAGACGTCTTTTCAGGACTGAATAACATTAATATCTGTATTGCGAAACCATTCGCATCCATTTTTCACGAATTCGTTTTTCGTGTGTATGATTCATTCAAAATCCAAACAAATCGATGGGTTATCCAGCCAATTGTCTTTTCATGGCCGAATAATAGTTACGATTGTATTGCGAAGACCATCGCATCCATTCTTCGAGTATTCGCTATCAGTCTGGATCACTCCATCATAATTGACCTAAATCGATTGCTCTTTCTGCCAGACGTCTTTTCATGGCTGAATGACGGTAACGATTGTATTGCAAAGCAATTGGCATCCAATCGTTGAGAATTTGCTTTCGGGTTTCCGTCAAAATCGACATAAATCGATGGGTCATCCAGCCAATTGTCTTTTCATAGCTGAATAACAGTAACGATTGTATTGCGAAGTCCATCGCATCCATTCTTCGAGTATTCGATATCATTCTGGATCATTCCATCATAATTGACCTAAACCGATGGGTCATCCAGCCAATCTTCTTTTCAGGGCTGAATAACAGTAACGATTTTATTGCAAAGCCAGTCACATCCATTATTCGCGAGTTTGCATTTCGTGTGGATGATTCCTTCAAAATCGACCCAAATCGATGTGTAATCCAGCCAATCGTCTTTTCAGGGATGAATAATAGTTACGATTGTATTGCGAAGGCCATCGCATCCATTCTTCGAGTATTCGCTATCAGTCTGGATCACTCCATCATAATTGACCTAAATCGATGGGTATTTCAGCCAGACGGTTTTTCGTGGCTGAATAACGGTAACGATTATATTGCAAAGCTATTCGCATCCAATCTGCTAGAACTCGTTTCCGCCTTTATAGATCCTTCAAAATCGACCTAAATTCGATGGATCGATCTAATCGACCTAAATTCGATGGAAAGACGTCTGGCTGAAAAGCCAGACGTCTTTTCAGGACTAAATAACAGTCTCTATTGCGAAACCATTCGCATCCATTTGTCACGAATTCGTATTTCGTGTGTATGATTCATTCTACATCCACACAAATCGACGGGTCATCCAGCCAATCGGCTTTTTAGGGCTGAATAACAGTAACCATTGTATTGCAAAGCCATTCGCATCCATTCTTCGATTATTCGATATCAGTCTGGATCACTCCATCATAATTGACCTAAATCGATGGTTCTTTCAGCCAGACGTCTGTTCCTGGCTGAATAACAGTAACGATTATATTGCAAAGCCATTCGCATCCATTCTTCGTGAATTCGCATTTCGTATGTGCGATTCCTTCAAAATCAACCCAAATCGATGTGTCATCCAGCCAATCGTCTTTTCAGGGATGAATAACAATAACGATTGTATTACGAAGTCCATCGCATCCATTCTTCGAGTACTCGATATCATTCTGGATCTCTCCATCATAATTGACTTAATCGATGGGTGTTTCAGCCAGACGTCATTTCATGGCTGAATAACGGTAACGATTGGTATTGCAAAGCCATTCGCATCCAATCATTGAGAATTTGCTTTCCGCTTTCCATCAAAATCGACATAAATCGATGGGTCATCCAGCCAATTGTCTTTTCATGGCTGAATAACAGTAACTATTGTATTGCGAAGTCCATCGCATCCATTCTTCGAGTATTCCCTAATAGTCTGGATCACTCCTTTATTATTGACCTAAATCGATGGATCTTTCAGCCAGAAGTCTTTTCATGACTGAATAACGGCACGATTGTATTGCAAAGCCATTCGCATCCAATCTTCTAGAACTCATTGCCGCCTTTATAACGCCTTCAATATCGACCTAAATTCGATGGATCTTTCAGACAGACGTCTTTTCAGGACTGAATAACAGTAAGGACAGTATTGCGACGCCATTCGCATCCATTTTTCGCGATTTCGTTTTTCGTGTGTGATTCCTTCAAAATCGACACAAATCGATGGGTCATCTAGCCAATCGTCTTTTCAGGGCTGAATAACAATAACGATCGAATTGCGAAGTCCACCGCATCCATTCTTGGAGTATTCGCTATCAGTCTGGGTCACTCCATCATAATTGACCTAAATCGATGGGTCTTTCAGCCCGACGTCTTTTCATGACTGAATAACGGCAACGATTATATTGCAAAGCCATTCGCATCCCATCTTCTAGAACTCGTTGCCGCCTTTATAAATCCTTTAAAATCGACCTAAATTCGATGGATCTTTCAGCCAGACGTCTTGTTAGGACTGAACAACAGTAATGTCTGTATTGAGAAACCATTAGCATCCATTCTTCGTGAATTCGCATTTCGTGTGGATGATTCCTTCATAATCGACCCAAATCGATGTGTCATCCTGCCAATCGTCTTTTCAGGGATCAGTAACAGTAACGATTGTATTGCGAAGTCCATCGCATCCATTCTTCGAGTATTCGCTGTCAGTCTGGATCACTCTATCACAATTGACCTAAATCGATGGGTCTTTCAGACAGACGTCTTTTCATGGCTGAATAACAGCAACGATTGTATTGCGATGCCATTCGCATCCAATCTTCTAGAACACGTTCTCTCAGCCAGACGTCTTTTCAGGGCTGAATAACAGTAACCATTGTATTGCAAAGCTATTCGCACCCATTCTTCGAATATTCGATATCAGTCTGGATCACTCCACTATAATTGACCTAAATCGATGGGTCTTTCAGCCAGACGTCTGTTCATGGCTGAATAACAGTAACGATTGTATTGCAAAGCCATTCGCATCCAATCGTTGAGAATTTGCTTTCGGCTTTCCTTCAAAATCGACATAAATCGATAAGTCATCCAGTCAAATGTCTTTTCATGGCTGAATAACAGTAACTATTGTATTGCGAAGTCCATCGCATCCATTCTTCGAGTATTCGCTATCAGTCTGGATCACTCCATCATAATGGACCTAAATCGATGGGTCTTCCAGCCAGACATCTTTTCAGGACTGAATAACAGTAACGATTACATTGCAAAGCCATTCGCATCCAATCTGCTGGAACTCGTTTCCGCCTTTATGAATCCTTCAAAATCGACTTAAATTCGATGGATCTTTCAGCCAGACGTCTTTTCAGGACTGAATAACATTAATATCTGTATTGCGAAACCATTCGCATCCATTTTTCACGAATTCGTTTTTCGTGTGTATGATTCATTCAAAATCCAAACAAATCGATGGGTTATCCAGCCAATTGTCTTTTCATGGCCGAATAATAGTTACGATTGTATTGCGAAGACCATCGCATCCATTCTTCGAGTATTCGCTATCAGTCTGGATCACTCCATCATAATTGACCTAAATCGATTGCTCTTTCTGCCAGACGTCTTTTCATGGCTGAATGACGGTAACGATTGTATTGCAAAGCAATTGGCATCCAATCGTTGAGAATTTGCTTTCGGGTTTCCGTCAAAATCGACATAAATCGATGGGTCATCCAGCCAATTGTCTTTTCATAGCTGAATAACAGTAACGATTGTATTGCGAAGTCCATCGCATCCATTCTTCGAGTATTCGATATCATTCTGGATCATTCCATCATAATTGACCTAAACCGATGGGTCATCCAGCCAATCTTCTTTTCAGGGCTGAATAACAGTAACGATTTTATTGCAAAGCCAGTCACATCCATTATTCGCGAGTTTGCATTTCGTGTGGATGATTCCTTCAAAATCGACCCAAATCGATGTGTAATCCAGCCAATCGTCTTTTCAGGGATGAATAATAGTTACGATTGTATTGCGAAGGCCATCGCATCCATTCTTCGAGTATTCGCTATCAGTCTGGATCACTCCATCATAATTGACCTAAATCGATGGGTATTTCAGCCAGACGGTTTTTCGTGGCTGAATAACGGTAACGATTATATTGCAAAGCTATTCGCATCCAATCTGCTAGAACTCGTTTCCGCCTTTATAGATCCTTCAAAATCGACCTAAATTCGATGGATCGATCTAATCGACCTAAATTCGATGGAAAGACGTCTGGCTGAAGAGCCAGACGTCTTTTCAGGACTAAATAACAGTCTCTATTGCGAAACCATTCGCATCCATTTGTCACGAATTCGTATTTCGTGTGTATGATTCATTCTACATCCACACAAATCGACGGGTCATCCAGCCAATCGGCTTTTTAGGGCTGAATAACAGTAACCATTGTATTGCAAAGCCATTCGCATCCATTCTTCGATTATTCGATATCAGTCTGGATCACTCCATCATAATTGACCTAAATCGATGGTTCTTTCAGCCAGACGTCTGTTCCTGGCTGAATAACAGTAACGATTATATTGCAAAGCCATTCGCATCCATTCTTCGTGAATTCGCATTTCGTATGTGCGATTCCTTCAAAATCAACCCAAATCGATGTGTCATCCAGCCAATCGTCTTTTCAGGGATGAATAACAATAACGATTGTATTACGAAGTCCATCGCATCCATTCTTCGAGTACTCGATATCATTCTGGATCTCTCCATCATAATTGACCTAAATCGATGGGTGTTTCAGCCAGACGTCATTTCATGGCTGAATAACGGTAACGATTGGTATTGCAAAGCCATTCGCATCCAATCATTGAGAATTTGCTTTCCGCTTTCCATCAAAATCGACATAAATCGATGGGTCATCCAGCCAATTGTCTTTTCATGGCTGAATAACAGTAACTATTGTATTGCGAAGTCCATCGCATCCATTCTTCGAGTATTCCCTAATAGTCTGGATCACTCCTTTATTATTGACCTAAATCGATGGATCTTTCAGCCAGAAGTCTTTTCATGACTGAATAACGGCACGATTGTATTGCAAAGCCATTCGCATCCAATCTTCTAGAACTCATTGCCGCCTTTATAACGCCTTCAATATCGACCTAAATTCGATGGATCTTTCAGACAGACGTCTTTTCAGGACTGAATAACAGTAAGGACAGTATTGCGACGCCATTCGCATCCATTTTTCGCGATTTCGTTTTTCGTGTGTGATTCCTTCAAAATCGACACAAATCGATGGGTCATCTAGCCAATCGTCTTTTCAGGGCTGAATAACAATAACGATTGAATTGCGAAGTCCACCGCATCCATTCTTGGAGTATTCGCTATCAGTCTGGGTCACTCCATCATAATTGACCTAAATCGATGGGTCTTTCAGCCCGACGTCTTTTCATGACTGAATAACGGCAACGATTATATTGCAAAGCCATTCGCATCCCATCTTCTAGAACTCGTTGCCGCCTTTATAAATCCTTTAAAATCGACCTAAATTCGATGGATCTTTCAGCCAGACGTCTTGTTAGGACTGAACAACAGTAATGTCTGTATTGAGAAACCATTAGCATCCATTCTTCGTGAATTCGCATTTCGTGTGGATGATTCCTTCATAATCGACCCAAATCGATGTGTCATCCTGCCAATCGTCTTTTCAGGGATCAGTAACAGTAACGATTGTATTGCGAAGTCCATCGCATCCATTCTTCGAGTATTCGCTGTCAGTCTGGATCACTCTATCACAATTGACCTAAATCGATGGGTCTTTCAGACAGACGTCTTTTCATGGCTGAATAACAGCAACGATTGTATTGCGATGCCATTCGCATCCAATCTTCTAGAACACGTTCTCTCAGCCAGACGTCTTTTCAGGGCTGAATAACAGTAACCATTGTATTGCAAAGCTATTCGCACCCATTCTTCGAATATTCGATATCAGTCTGGATCACTCCACTATAATTGACCTAAATCGATGGGTCTTTCAGCCAGACGTCTGTTCATGGCTGAATAACAGTAACGATTGTATTGCAAAGCCATTCGCATCCAATCGTTGAGAATTTGCTTTCGGCTTTCCTTCAAAATCGACATAAATCGATAAGTCATCCAGTCAAATGTCTTTTCATGGCTGAATAACAGTAACTATTGTATTGCGAAGTCCATCGCATCCATTCTTCGAGTATTCGCTATCAGTCTGGATCACTCCATCATAATGGACCTAAATCGATGGGTCTTCCAGCCAGACATCTTTTCAGGACTGAATAACAGTAACGATTACATTGCAAAGCCATTCGCATCCAATCTGCTGGAACTCGTTTCCGCCTTTATAAATCCTTCAAAATCGACTTAAATTCGATGGATCTTTCAGCCAGACGTCTTTTCAGGACTGAATAACATTAATATCTGTATTGCGAAACCATTCGCATCCATTTTTCACGAATTCGTTTTTCGTGTGTATGATTCATTCAAAATCCAAACAAATCGATGGGTTATCCAGCCAATTGTCTTTTCATGGCCGAATAATAGTTACGATTGTATTGCGAAGACCATCGCATCCATTCTTCGAGTATTCGCTATCAGTCTGGATCACTCCATCATAATTGACCTAAATCGATTGCTCTTTCTGCCAGACGTCTTTTCATGGCTGAATGACGGTAACGATTGTATTGCAAAGCAATTGGCATCCAATCGTTGAGAATTTGCTTTCGGGTTTCCGTCAAAATCGACATAAATCGATGGGTCATCCAGCCAATTGTCTTTTCATAGCTGAATAACAGTAACGATTGTATTGCGAAGTCCATCGCATCCATTCTTCGAGTATTCGATATCATTCTGGATCATTCCATCATAATTGACCTAAACCGATGGGTCATCCAGCCAATCTTCTTTTCAGGGCTGAATAACAGTAACGATTTTATTGCAAAGCCAGTCACATCCATTATTCGCGAGTTTGCATTTCGTGTGGATGATTCCTTCAAAATCGACCCAAATCGATGTGTAATCCAGCCAATCGTCTTTTCAGGGATGAATAATAGTTACGATTGTATTGCGAAGGCCATCGCATCCATTCTTCGAGTATTCGCTATCAGTCTGGATCACTCCATCATAATTGACCTAAATCGATGGGTATTTCAGCCAGACGGTTTTTCGTGGCTGAATAACGGTAACGATTATATTGCAAAGCTATTCGCATCCAATCTGCTAGAACTCGTTTCCGCCTTTATAGATCCTTCAAAATCGACCTAAATTCGATGGATCGATCTAATCGACCTAAATTCGATGGAAAGACGTCTGGCTGAAGAGCCAGACGTCTTTTCAGGACTAAATAACAGTCTCTATTGCGAAACCATTCGCATCCATTTGTCACGAATTCGTATTTCGTGTGTATGATTCATTCTACATCCACACAAATCGACGGGTCATCCAGCCAATCGGCTTTTTAGGGCTGAATAACAGTAACCATTGTATTGCAAAGCCATTCGCATCCATTCTTCGATTATTCGATATCAGTCTGGATCACTCCATCATAATTGACCTAAATCGATGGTTCTTTCAGCCAGACGTCTGTTCCTGGCTGAATAACAGTAACGATTATATTGCAAAGCCATTCGCATCCATTCTTCGTGAATTCGCATTTCGTATGTGCGATTCCTTCAAAATCAACCCAAATCGATGTGTCATCCAGCCAATCGTC
Source organism: Ephialtes manifestator (assembly GCA_963970395.1). NCBI lineage: Eukaryota > Metazoa > Arthropoda > Insecta > Hymenoptera > Ichneumonidae > Ephialtes > Ephialtes manifestator. Next base: position 20,830,006 of record OZ019968.1, read on the forward strand.
TTTTCAGGGATGAATAACAATAACGATTGTATTACGAAGTCCATCGCATCCATTCTTCGAGTACTCGATATCATTCTGGATCTCTCCATCATAATTGACCTAAATCGATGGGTGTTTCAGCCAGACGTCATTTCATGGCTGAATAACGGTAACGATTGGTATTGCAAAGCCATTCGCATCCAATCATTGAGAATTTGCTTTCCGCTTTCCATCAAAATCGACATAAATCGATGGGTCATCCAGCCAATTGTCTTTTCATGGCTGAATAACAGTAACTATTGTATTGCGAAGTCCATCGCATCCATTCTTCGAGTATTCCCTAATAGTCTGGATCACTCCTTTATTATTGACCTAAATCGATGGATCTTTCAGCCAGAAGTCTTTTCATGACTGAATAACGGCACGATTGTATTGCAAAGCCATTCGCATCCAATCTTCTAGAACTCATTGCCGCCTTTATAACGCCTTCAATATCGACCTAAATTCGATGGATCTTTCAGACAGACGTCTTTTCAGGACTGAATAACAGTAAGGACAGTATTGCGACGCCATTCGCATCCATTTTTCGCGATTTCGTTTTTCGTGTGTGATTCCTTCAAAATCGACACAAATCGATGGGTCATCTAGCCAATCGTCTTTTCAGGGCTGAATAACAATAACGATTGAATTGCGAAGTCCACCGCATCCATTCTTGGAGTATTCGCTATCAGTCTGGGTCACTCCATCATAATTGACCTAAATCGATGGGTCTTTCAGCCCGACGTCTTTTCATGACTGAATAACGGCAACGATTATATTGCAAAGCCATTCGCATCCCATCTTCTAGAACTCGTTGCCGCCTTTATAAATCCTTTAAAATCGACCTAAATTCGATGGATCTTTCAGCCAGACGTCTTGTTAGGACTGAACAACAGTAATGTCTGTATTGAGAAACCATTAGCATCCATTCTTCGTGAATTCGCATTTCGTGTGGATGATTCCTTCATAATCGACCCAAATCGATGTGTCATCCTGCCAATCGTCTTTTCAGGGATCAGTAACAGTAACGATTGTATTGCGAAGTCCATCGCATCCATTCTTCGAGTATTCGCTGTCAGTCTGGATCACTCTATCACAATTGACCTAAATCGATGGGTCTTTCAGACAGACGTCTTTTCATGGCTGAATAACAGCAACGATTGTATTGCGATGCCATTCGCATCCAATCTTCTAGAACACGTTCTCTCAGCCAGACGTCTTTTCAGGGCTGAATAACAGTAACCATTGTATTGCAAAGCTATTCGCACCCATTCTTCGAATATTCGATATCAGTCTGGATCACTCCACTATAATTGACCTAAATCGATGGGTCTTTCAGCCAGACGTCTGTTCATGGCTGAATAACAGTAACGATTGTATTGCAAAGCCATTCGCATCCAATCGTTGAGAATTTGCTTTCGGCTTTCCTTCAAAATCGACATAAATCGATAAGTCATCCAGTCAAATGTCTTTTCATGGCTGAATAACAGTAACTATTGTATTGCGAAGTCCATCGCATCCATTCTTCGAGTATTCGCTATCAGTCTGGATCACTCCATCATAATGGACCTAAATCGATGGGTCTTCCAGCCAGACATCTTTTCAGGACTGAATAACAGTAACGATTACATTGCAAAGCCATTCGCATCCAATCTGCTGGAACTCGTTTCCGCCTTTATAAATCCTTCAAAATCGACTTAAATTCGATGGATCTTTCAGCCAGACGTCTTTTCAGGACTGAATAACATTAATATCTGTATTGCGAAACCATTCGCATCCATTTTTCACGAATTCGTTTTTCGTGTGTATGATTCATTCAAAATCCAAACAAATCGATGGGTTATCCAGCCAATTGTCTTTTCATGGCCGAATAATAGTTACGATTGTATTGCGAAGACCATCGCATCCATTCTTCGAGTATTCGCTATCAGTCTGGATCACTCCATCATAATTGACCTAAATCGATTGCTCTTTCTGCCAGACGTCTTTTCATGGCTGAATGACGGTAACGATTGTATTGCAAAGCAATTGGCATCCAATCGTTGAGAATTTGCTTTCGGGTTTCCGTCAAAATCGACATAAATCGATGGGTCATCCAGCCAATTGTCTTTTCATAGCTGAATAACAGTAACGATTGTATTGCGAAGTCCATCGCATCCATTCTTCGAGTATTCGATATCATTCTGGATCATTCCATCATAATTGACCTAAACCGATGGGTCATCCAGCCAATCTTCTTTTCAGGGCTGAATAACAGTAACGATTTTATTGCAAAGCCAGTCACATCCATTATTCGCGAGTTTGCATTTCGTGTGGATGATTCCTTCAAAATCGACCCAAATCGATGTGTAATCCAGCCAATCGTCTTTTCAGGGATGAATAATAGTTACGATTGTATTGCGAAGGCCATCGCATCCATTCTTCGAGTATTCGCTATCAGTCTGGATCACTCCATCATAATTGACCTAAATCGATGGGTATTTCAGCCAGACGGTTTTTCGTGGCTGAATAACGGTAACGATTATATTGCAAAGCTATTCGCATCCAATCTGCTAGAACTCGTTTCCGCCTTTATAGATCCTTCAAAATCGACCTAAATTCGATGGATCGATCTAATCGACCTAAATTCGATGGAAAGACGTCTGGCTGAAAAGCCAGACGTCTTTTCAGGACTAAATAACAGTCTCTATTGCGAAACCATTCGCATCCATTTGTCACGAATTCGTATTTCGTGTGTATGATTCATTCTACATCCACACAAATCGACGGGTCATCCAGCCAATCGGCTTTTTAGGGCTGAATAACAGTAACCATTGTATTGCAAAGCCATTCGCATCCATTCTTCGATTATTCGATATCAGTCTGGATCACTCCATCATAATTGACCTAAATCGATGGTTCTTTCAGCCAGACGTCTGTTCCTGGCTGAATAACAGTAACGATTATATTGCAAAGCCATTCGCATCCATTCTTCGTGAATTCGCATTTCGTATGTGCGATTCCTTCAAAATCAACCCAAATCGATGTGTCATCCAGCCAATCGTCTTTTCAGGGATGAATAACAATAACGATTGTATTACGAAGTCCATCGCATCCATTCTTCGAGTACTCGATATCATTCTGGATCTCTCCATCATAATTGACCTAAATCGATGGGTGTTTCAGCCAGACGTCATTTCATGGCTGAATAACGGTAACGATTGGTATTGCAAAGCCATTCGCATCCAATCATTGAGAATTTGCTTTCCGCTTTCCATCAAAATCGACATAAATCGATGGGTCATCCAGCCAATTGTCTTTTCATGGCTGAATAACAGTAACTATTGTATTGCGAAGTCCATCGCATCCATTCTTCGAGTATTCCCTAATAGTCTGGATCACTCCTTTATTATTGACCTAAATCGATGGATCTTTCAGCCAGAAGTCTTTTCATGACTGAATAACGGCACGATTGTATTGCAAAGCCATTCGCATCCAATCGTCTAGAACTCATTGCCGCCTTTATAACGCCTTCAATATCGACCTAAATTCGATGGATCTTTCAGACAGACGTCTTTTCAGGACTGAATAACAGTAAGGACAGTATTGCGACGCCATTCGCATCCATTTTTCGCGATTTCGTTTTTCGTGTGTGATTCCTTCAAAATCGACACAAATCGATGGGTCATCTAGCCAATCGTCTTTTCAGGGCTGAATAACAATAACGATTGAATTGCGAAGTCCACCGCATCCATTCTTGGAGTATTCGCTATCAGTCTGGGTCACTCCATCATAATTGACCTAAATCGATGGGTCTTTCAGCCCGACGTCTTTTCATGACTGAATAACGGCAACGATTATATTGCAAAGCCATTCGCATCCCATCTTCTAGAACTCGTTGCCGCCTTTATAAATCCTTTAAAATCGACCTAAATTCGATGGATCTTTCAGCCAGACGTCTTGTTAGGACTGAACAACAGTAATGTCTGTATTGAGAAACCATTAGCATCCATTCTTCGTGAATTCGCATTTCGTGTGGATGATTCCTTCATAATCGACCCAAATCGATGTGTCATCCTGCCAATCGTCTTTTCAGGGATCAGTAACAGTAACGATTGTATTGCGAAGTCCATCGCATCCATTCTTCGAGTATTCGATATCATTCTGGATCATTCCATCATAATTGACCTAAACCGATGGGTCATCCAGCCAATCTTCTTTTCAGGGCTGAATAACAGTAACGATTTTATTGCAAAGCCAGTCACATCCATTATTCGCGAGTTTGCATTTCGTGTGGATGATTCCTTCAAAATCGACCCAAATCGATGTGTAATCCAGCCAATCGTCTTTTCAGGGATGAATAATAGTTACGATTGTATTGCGTAGGCCATCGCATCCATTCTTCGAGTATTCGCTATCAGTCTGGATCACTCCATCATAATTGACCTAAATCGATGGGTATTTCAGCCAGACGGTTTTTCGTGGCTGAATAACGGTAACGATTATATTGCAAAGCTATTCGCATCCAATCTGCTAGAACTCGTTTCCGCCTTTATAGATCCTTCAAAATCGACCTAAATTCGATGGATCGATCTAATCGACCTAAATTCGATGGAAAGACGTCTGGCTGAAAAGCCAGACGTCTTTTCAGGACTAAATAACAGTCTCTATTGCGAAACCATTCGCATCCATTTGTCACGAATTCGTATTTCGTGTGTATGATTCATTCTACATCCACACAAATCGACGGGTCATCCAGCCAATCGGCTTTTTAGGGCTGAATAACAGTAACCATTGTATTGCAAAGCCATTCGCATCCATTCTTCGATTATTCGATATCAGTCTGGATCACTCCATCATAATTGACCTAAATCGATGGTTCTTTCAGCCAGACGTCTGTTCCTGGCTGAATAACAGTAACGATTATATTGCAAAGCCATTCGCATCCATTCTTCGTGAATTCGCATTTCGTATGTGCGATTCCTTCAAAATCAACCCAAATCGATGTGTCATCCAGCCAATCGTCTTTTCAGGGATGAATAACAATAACGATTGTATTACGAAGTCCATCGCATCCATTCTTCGAGTACTCGATATCATTCTGGATCTCTCCATCATAATTGACCTAAATCGATGGGTGTTTCAGCCAGACGTCATTTCATGGCTGAATAACGGTAACGATTGGTATTGCAAAGCCATTCGCATCCAATCATTGAGAATTTGCTTTCCGCTTTCCATCAAAATCGACATAAATCGATGGGTCATCCAGCCAATTGTCTTTTCATGGCTGAATAACAGTAACTATTGTATTGCGAAGTCCATCGCATCCATTCTTCGAGTATTCCCTAATAGTCTGGATCACTCCTTTATTATTGACCTAAATCGATGGATCTTTCAGCCAGAAGTCTTTTCATGACTGAATAACGGCACGATTGTATTGCAAAGCCATTCGCATCCAATCGTCTAGAACTCATTGCCGCCTTTATAACGCCTTCAATATCGACCTAAATTCGATGGATCTTTCAGACAGACGTCTTTTCAGGACTGAATAACAGTAAGGACAGTATTGCGACGCCATTCGCATCCATTTTTCGCGATTTCGTTTTTCGTGTGTGATTCCTTCAAAATCGACACAAATCGATGGGTCATCTAGCCAATCGTCTTTTCAGGGCTGAATAACAATAACGATTGAATTGCGAAGTCCACCGCATCCATTCTTGGAGTATTCGCTATCAGTCTGGGTCACTCCATCATAATTGACCTAAATCGATGGGTCTTTCAGCCCGACGTCTTTTCATGACTGAATAACGGCAACGATTATATTGCAAAGCCATTCGCATCCCATCTTCTAGAACTCGTTGCCGCCTTTATAAATCCTTTAAAATCGACCTAAATTCGATGGATCTTTCAGCCAGACGTCTTGTTAGGACTGAACAACAGTAATGTCTGTATTGAGAAACCATTAGCATCCATTCTTCGTGAATTCGCATTTCGTGTGGATGATTCCTTCATAATCGACCCAAATCGATGTGTCATCCTGCCAATCGTCTTTTCAGGGATCAGTAACAGTAACGATTGTATTGCGAAGTCCATCGCATCCATTCTTCGAGTATTCGCTGTCAGTCTGGATCACTCTATCACAATTGACCTAAATCGATGGGTCTTTCAGACAGACGTCTTTTCATGGCTGAATAACAGCAACGATTGTATTGCGATGCCATTCGCATCCAATCTTCTAGAACACGTTCTCTCAGCCAGACGTCTTTTCAGGGCTGAATAACAGTAACCATTGTATTGCAAAGCTATTCGCACCCATTCTTCGAATATTCGATATCAGTCTGGATCACTCCACTATAATTGACCTAAATCGATGGGTCTTTCAGCCAGACGTCTGTTCATGGCTGAATAACAGTAACGATTGTATTGCAAAGCCATTCGCATCCAATCGTTGAGAATTTGCTTTCGGCTTTCCTTCAAAATCGACATAAATCGATAAGTCATCCAGTCAAATGTCTTTTCATGGCTGAATAACAGTAACTATTGTATTGCGAAGTCCATCGCATCCATTCTTCGAGTATTCGCTATCAGTCTGGATCACTCCATCATAATGGACCTAAATCGATGGGTCTTCCAGCCAGACATCTTTTCAGGACTGAATAACAGTAACGATTACATTGCAAAGCCATTCGCATCCAATCTGCTGGAACTCGTATCCGCCTTTATAAATCCTTCAAAATCGACTTAAATTCGATGGATCTTTCAGCCAGACGTCTTTTCAGGACTGAATAACATTAATATCTGTATTGCGAAACCATTCGCATCCATTTTTCACGAATTCGTTTTTCGTGTGTATGATTCATTCAAAATCCAAACAAATCGATGGGTTATCCAGCCAATTGTCTTTTCATGGCCGAATAATAGTTACGATTGTATTGCGAAGACCATCGCATCCATTCTTCGAGTATTCGCTATCAGTCTGGATCACTCCATCATAATTGACCTAAATCGATTGCTCTTTCTGCCAGACGTCTTTTCATGGCTGAATGACGGTAACGATTGTATTGCAAAGCAATTGGCATCCAATCGTTGAGAATTTGCTTTCGGGTTTCCGTCAAAATCGACATAAATCGATGGGTCATCCAGCCAATTGTCTTTTCATAGCTGAATAACAGTAACGATTGTATTGCGAAGTCCATCGCATCCATTCTTCGAGTATTCGATATCATTCTGGATCATTCCATCATAATTGACCTAAACCGATGGGTCATCCAGCCAATCTTCTTTTCAGGGCTGAATAACAGTAACGATTTTATTGCAAAGCCAGTCACATCCATTATTCGCGAGTTTGCATTTCGTGTGGATGATTCCTTCAAAATCGACCCAAATCGATGTGTAATCCAGCCAATCGTCTTTTCAGGGATGAATAATAGTTACGATTGTATTGCGAAGGCCATCGCATCCATTCTTCGAGTATTCGCTATCAGTCTGGATCACTCCATCATAATTGACCTAAATCGATGGGTATTTCAGCCAGACGGTTTTTCGTGGCTGAATAACGGTAACGATTATATTGCAAAGCTATTCGCATCCAATCTGCTAGAACTCGTTTCCGCCTTTATAGATCCTTCAAAATCGACCTAAATTCGATGGATCGATCTAATCGACCTAAATTCGATGGAAAGACGTCTGGCTGAAAAGCCAGACGTCTTTTCAGGACTAAATAACAGTCTCTATTGCGAAACCATTCGCATCCATTTGTCACGAATTCGTATTTCGTGTGTATGATTCATTCTACATCCACACAAATCGACGGGTCATCCAGCCAATCGGCTTTTTAGGGCTGAATAACAGTAACCATTGTATTGCAAAGCCATTCGCATCCATTCTTCGATTATTCGATATCAGTCTGGATCACTCCATCATAATTGACCTAAATCGATGGTTCTTTCAGCCAGACGTCTGTTCCTGGCTGAATAACAGTAACGATTATATTGCAAAGCCATTCGCATCCATTCTTCGTGAATTCGCATTTCGTATGTGCGATTCCTTCAAAATCAACCCAAATCGATGTGTCATCCAGCCAATCGTCTTTTCAGGGATGAATAACAATAACGATTGTATTACGAAGTCCATCGCATCCATTCTTCGAGTACTCGATATCATTCTGGATCTCTCCATCATAATTGACCTAAATCGATGGGTGTTTCAGCCAGACGTCATTTCATGGCTGAATAACGGTAACGATTGGTATTGCAAAGCCATTCGCATCCAATCATTGAGATTTTGCTTTCCGCTTTCCATCAAAATCGACATAAATCGATGGGTCATCCAGCCAATTGTCTTTTCATGGCTGAATAACAGTAACTATTGTATTGCGAAGTCCACCGCATCCATTCTTGGAGTATTCGCTATCAGTCTGGGTCACTCCATCATAATTGACCTAAATCGATGGGTCTTTCAGCCCGACGTCTTTTCATGACTGAATAACGGCAACGATTATATTGCAAAGCCATTCGCATCCCATCTTCTAGAACTCGTTGCCGCCTTTATAAATCCTTTAAAATCGACCTAAATTCGATGGATCTTTCAGCCAGACGTCTTTTTAGGACTGAACAACAGTAATGTCTGTATTGAGAAACCATTAGCATCCATTCTTCGTGAATTCGCATTTCGTGTGGATGATTCCTTCATAATCGACCCAAATCGATGTGTCATCCTGCCAATCGTCTTTCCAGGAATGAATAACAGTAACGATTGTATTGCGAATACCATCGCATCCATTCTTCGAGTATTCGCTATCAGTCTGGATCACTCCATCATAATTGACCTAAATCGATGGGTATTTCAGCCAGACGTCTCTTCATGGCTGAATGACAGTAATGTCTGTATTGCGAAACCATTCGCATCCATTTTTCGGGAATTCGCATTCCGTGTGGATGATTCCTTCAAAATCGACACAGATCGATGGGTCATCCAGCCAATCGTCTTTTCAGGGATGAATAATAGTAACTATAGTATTGCGAAGTCCATCGCATCCATTCTTCGAATATTCGATATCAGTCTGGATCACTCCAATATAATTGACCTAAATCGATGGGTCTTTCAGCCAGACGTCTGTTCATGGCTGAATAACAGTAACGATTGTATTGCAAAGCCATTCGCATCCAATCGTTGAGAATTTGCTTTCGGCTTTCCTTCAAAATCGACATAAATCGATAAGTCATCCAGTCAAATGTCTTTTCATGGCTGAATAACAGTAACTATTGTATTGCGAAGTCCATCGCATCCATTCTTCGAGTATTCGCTATCAGTCTGGATCACTCCATCATAATGGACCTAAATCGATGGGTCTTCCAGCCAGACATCTTTTCAGGACTGAATAACAGTAACGATTACATTGCAAAGCCATTCGCATCCAATCTGCTGGAACTCGTTTCCGCCTATATAAATCCTTCAAAATCGACTTAAATTCGATGGATCTTTCAGCCAGACGTCTTTTCAGGACTGAATAACATTAATATCTGTATTGCGAAACCATTCGCATCCATTTTTCACGAATTCGTTTTTCGTGTGTATGATTCATTCAAAATCCAAACAAATCGATGGGTTATCCAGCCAATCGGCTTTTCAGGGCTGAATAACAGTAACCATTGTATTGCAAAGCCATTCGCATCCCATTCTTCGTGAATTCGCATTTCGTGTGGATGATTCCTTCAAAATCGACCCAAGTCGATGTGTCATCCAGCCTATCGTCTTTTCAGGGATGAATAACAGTAACTATAGTATTGCGAAGTCCATCGCATCCATTCTTCGAGTATTCGATATCAGTCTGGATCACTCCTTCATAATTGACCTAAATCGATGGATCTTTCAGCCAGACGTCTTTTCCTGGCTGAATAACAGTAACGATTGTATTGCAAAGCCATTCGCATCCATTCTTCGTGAATTCGCATTTCGTGTGGATGATTCCTTCAAAATCGACCCAAATCGATGTGTCATCCAGCCAATCGTCTTTTCAGGGACGAATAATAGTAACGATTGTATTGCAAAGACCATCACATCCATTCTTCGAGTATTCGCTATCAGTTTGGGTCATTACATCACTATTTACCTAAATCGATGGGTCTTTCAGCCAGACGTCTTTTCATGGCAGAATAACAGCAAAGATTGTATTGCAAAGCCATTCGCAATCAATCTTCTAGAACTGGTTTCCGCCTTTATAAATCCTTCAAAATCGACCTAAATACGATGTATCTTTCATCCAGACGTCTTTTCAGGACTGAATAACAGTAAGGACAGTATTCCGACGCCATTCGCATCCATTTTTCGCGATTTCGTTTTTCGTGTGTGATTCCTTCAAAATCGACACAAATCGATGGGTCATCTAGCCAATCGTCTTTTCAGGGCTGAATAACAATAACGATTGTATTGCGAAGTCCACCGCATCCATTCTTGGAGTATTCGCTATCAGTCTGGGTCACTCCATCATAATTGACCTAAATCGATGGGTCTTTCAGCCAGACGTCTGTTCATGGCTGAATAACAGTAACGATTGTATTGCAAAGGCATTCACATCCAATCGTTGAGGATTTGCTTTCCGCTTTCCTTCAAAATCGACATAAATTGATGTGCCATCCAGCCAATTGTGCTTTCATGGCTGAATAATAGTAACTATTGTATTGCGAAGTTCATCGCATCCATTCTTCGTGTATTCGCTATCAGTCTCGGTCACTCACACCATCATAATTGACCTAAATCGATGGGTCTTCTAGCCAGAAGTCTTTTCAGGACAGAAAAACAGTAATGTCTGTATTGAGAAACCATTCGCATCCATTTTTCGCGAATTCGTTTTTCGGGTGTATGATTCTTTCAAAATCGACACAAATCGATGGGTCATACAGCCAATCGGCTTTTCCTGGCTGAATAACAGTAACCATTGTATTGCGAAGTCGAGTATTCGCTATCTGTCTTTATCACTGTATCATAATTGACCTAAATCGATGGGTCTTTCAGACAGACGTCTTTTCATGGCTGAATAACAGTAACGATTGTATTGCAAAGCCATTCGCATCCATTTTTCGTGAATTCGCATTTCGTGTGGATGATTCCTTTAACATCGACCCAAATCGATGTGTCATCCAGCCAATCTTCCTTTCAGGGCTGAATAACAGTAACGATTTTATTGCAAAGCCATTCACATCCATTATTCGTGAATTCGCATTTCGTGTGGATGATTCCTTCAAAATCGACCCAAAACGATGTGTCATCCAGCCAATCGTCTTTTCAGGGACGAATAACAGTAACGATTGTATTGCGAAGACCATCGCATCCATTCTTCGAGTATTCGATATCAGTCTGAATCACTCCATCATAATTGACCTAAATCGATGGGTCTTTCAGCCAGACGTCATTTCATGGCTGAATAACGGTAACGATTGTATTGCAAAGCCATTCGCATCCATTGTTCGAGTATTCGATATCAGTCTGGATCACTCCACCATAATTGACCTAAATCGATGGGTCTTTCAGCCAGACGTCTGTTCATGGCTGAATAACAGTAACGATTGTATTGCAAAGGCATTCACATCCAATCGTTGAGGATTTGCTTTCCGCTTTCCTTCAAAATCGACATAAATCGATGGGTCATCCAGCCAATTGTCTTTTCATGGCTGAATAACAGTAACTATTGTATTGCGAAGTCCATCGCATCCATTCTTCGAGTATTCCCTAATAGTCTGGATCACTCCTTTATTATTGACCTAAATCGATGGATCTTTCAGCCAGACGTCTTTTCATGACTGAATAACGGCACGATTGTATTGCAAAGCCATTCGCATCCAATCTTCTAGAACTCATTGCCGCCTATATAACGCCTTCAATATCGACCTAAATTAGATGGATCTTTCAGACAGACGTCTTTTCAGGACTGAATAACATTAATATCTGTATTGCGAAACCATTCGCATCCATTTTTCACGAATTCGTTTTTCGTGTGTATGATTCATTCAAAATCCAAACAAATCGATGGGTTATCCAGCCAATCGGCTTTTCAGGGCTGAATAACCGTAACGATTGTATTGCAAAGCCATTCGCATCCATTCTTCGTGAATTCGCATTTCGTGTGGATGATTCCTTCAAAATCGAACCAAGTCGATGTGTCATCCAGCCTATCGTCTTTTCAGGGATGAATAACAGTAACTATAGTATTGCGAAGTCCATCGCATCCATTCTTCGAGTATTCGATATCAGTCTGGATCACTCCTTCATAATTATGAAGGAGTGATCCATCGATTTAGGTCAATTGACCTAAATCGATGGATCTTTCAGCCAGACGTATTTTCCTGGCTGAATAACAGTAACGATTGTATTGCAAAGCCATTCGCATCCATTCTTCGTGAATTCGCATTTCGTGTGGATGATTCCTTCAAAATCGACCCAAATCGATGTGTCATCCAGCCAATCGTCTTTTTAGGGACGAATAATAGTAACGATAGTATTGCAAAGACCATCACATCCATTCTTCGAGTATTCGCTATCAGTTTGGGTCATTACATCACTATTTACCTAAATCGATGGGTCTTTCAGCCAGACGTCTTTTCATGGCAGAATAACAGCAAAGATTGTATTGCAAAGCCATTCGCAATCAATCTTCTAGAACTGGTTTCCGCCTTTATAAATCCTTCAAAATCGACCTAAATACGATGTATCTTTCATCCAGACGTCTTTTCAGGACTGAATAACAGTAAGGACAGTATTGCGACGCCATTCGCATCCATTTTTCGCGATTTCGTTTTTCGTGTGTGATTCCTTCAAAATCGACACAAATCGATGGGTCATCTAGCCAATCGTCTTTTCAGGGCTGAATAACAATAACGATTTTATTGCAAAGCCATTCACATCCATTATTCGTGAATTCGCATTTCGTGTGGATGATTCCTTCAAAATCGACCCAAAACGATGTGTCATCCAGCCAATCGTCTTTTCAGGGACGAATAACAGTAACGATTTTATTGCGAAGACCATCGCATCCATTCTTCGAGTATTCGATATCAGTCTGAATCACTCCATCATAATTGACCTAAATCGATGGGTCTTTCAGCCAGACGTCATTTCATGGCTGAATAACGGTAACGATTGTATTGCAAAGCCATTCGAATCCAATCGTTGAGAATTTGCTTTCCGCTTTCCATCAAAATCGACATAAATCGATGGGTCATCCAGCCAATTGTCTTTTCATGGCTGAATAACAGTAACTATTGTATTGCGAAGTCCATCGCATCCATTCTTCGAGTATTCCCTAATAGTCTGGATCACTCCTTTATTATTGACCTAAATCGATGGATCTTTCAGCCAGACGTCTTTTCATGACTGAATAACGGCACGATTGTATTGCAAAGCCATTCGAATCCAATCTTCAAGAACTCATTGCCGCCTATATATCGCCTTCAATATCGACCTAAATTAGATGGATCTTTCAGACAGACGTCTTTTCAGGACTGAATAACATTAATATCTGTATTGCGAAACCATTCGCATCCATTTTTCACGAATTCGTTTTTCGTGTGTATGATTCATTCAAAATCCAAACAAATCGATGGATTATCCAGCCAATCGGCTTTTCAGGGCTGAATAACAGTAACGATTGTATTGCAAAGCCATTCGCATCCATTCTTCGTGAATTCGCATTTCGTGTGGATGATTCCTTCAAAATCGACCCAAGTCGATGTGTCATCCAGCCTATCGTCTTTTCAGGGATGAATAACAGTAACTATAGTATTGCGAAGTCCATCGCATCCATTCTTCGAGTATTCGATATCAGTCTGGATCACTCCTTCATAATTATGAAGGAGTGATCCATCGATTTAGGTCAATTGACCTAAATCGATGGATCTTTCAGCCAGACGTATTTTCCTGGCTGAATAACAGTAACGATTGTATTGCAAAGCCATTCGCATCCATTCTTCGTGAATTTCGCCTTTCGTGTGGATGATTCTTTCAAAATCGACCCAAATCGATGTGTCATCCAGCCAATCGTCTTTTCAGGGACGAATAATAGTAACGATTGTATTGCAAAGACCATCACATCCATTCTTCGAGTATTCGCTATCAGTTTGGGTCATTACATCACTATTTACCTAAATCGATGGGTCTTTCAGCCCGACGTCTTTTCATGACTGAATAACGGCAACGATTATATTGCGAAGCCATTCGCATCCCATCTTCTAGAACTCGTTGCCGCCTTTATAAATCCTTTAAAATCGACCTAAATTCGATGGATCTTTCAGCCAGACGTCTTGTTAGGACTGAACAACAGTAATGTCTGTATTGAGAAACCATTAGCATCCATTCTTCGTGAATTCGCATTTCGTGTGGATGATTCCTTCATAATCGACCCAAATCGATGTGTCATCCTGCCAATCGTCTTTCCAGGAATGAATAACAGTAACGATTGTATTGCGAATACCATCGCATCCATTCTTCGAGTATTCGATATCAGTCTGGATCACTCCATCATAATTGACCTAAATCGATGGGTCTTTCAGCCATACGTCTTTTCATGGCTGCATAACAGCAACGATTGTATTGCGATGCCATTCGCATCTAATCTTCTAGAATGCGTTTCCGCCTTTATAAATCCTTCAAAATCGACCTAAATTCGATGGATCTTTCAGCCAGACGTCTTTTCAGGACTGAAAAACAGTAATGTCTGTATTGAGAAACCATTCGCATCCATTTTTCGCGAATTCGTTTTTCGGGTGTAAGATTCTTTCAAAATCGACACAAATCGATGGGTCATACAGCCAATCGGCTTTTCCTGGCTGAATAAGAGTAACGATTGTATTGCAAAGCCATTCGTATCCATTCTTCGTGAATTCGCATTTCGTGTGGACGATTCCTTCGAAATCGACCCAAATCGATGTGTCATCCAGCTAATCGTCTTTTCAGGGATCAATAACAGTAACGATTGTATTGCGAAGTCCATCGCATCCATTCTTCGAGTATTCGCTGTCAGTCTGGATCACTCTATCACAATTGACCTAAATCGATGGGTCTTTCAGACAGACGTCTTTTCATGGCTGAATAACAGCAACGATTGTATTGCGATGCCATTCGCATCCAATCTTCTAGAACACGTTCTCTCAGCCAGACGTCTTTTCACGGCTGAATAACAGTAACCATTGTATTGCAAAGCTATTCGCACCCATTCTTCGAATATTCGACATCAGTCTGGATCACTCCACTATAATTGACCTAAATCGATGGGTCTTTCAGCCAGACCTCTGTTCAATGGCTGAATAACAGTAACGATTGTATTGCAAAGCCATTCGCATCCAATCGTTGAGAATTTGCTTTCGGCTTTCCTTCAAAATCGACATAAATCGATAAGTCATCCAGTCAAATGTCTTTTCATGGCTGAATAACAGTAACGATTATATTGCAAAGCCATTCACATCCATTATTCGTGAATTCGCATTTCGTGTGGATGATTCCTTCAAAATCGACCCAAAACGATGTGTCATCCAGCCAATCGTCTTTTCAGGGACGAATAACAGTAACGATTGTATTGCGAAGTCCATCGCATCCATTCTTCGAGTATTCCCTAATAGTCTGGATCACTCCTTTATTATTGACCTAAATCGATGGATCTTTCAGCCAGACGTCTTTTCATGACTGAATAACGGCACGATTGTATTGCAAAGCCATTCGCATCCAATCTTCTAGAACTCATTGCCGCCTATATAACGCCTTCAATATCGACCTAAATTAGATGGATCTTTCAGACAGACGTCTTTTCAGGACTGAATAACATTAATATCTGTATTGCGAAACCATTCGCATCCATTTTTCACGAATTCGTTTTTCGTGTGTATGATTCATTAAAAATCCAAACAAATCGATGGGTTATCCAGCCAATCGGCTTTTCAGGGCTGAATAACAGTAACGATTGTATTGCAAAGCCATTCGCATCCATTCTTCGTGAATTCGCATTTCGTGTGGATGATTCCTTCAAAATCGACCCAAGTCGATGTGTCATCCTGCCTATCGTCTTTTCAGGGATGAATAACAGTAACTATAGTATTGCGAAGTCCATCGCATCCATTCTTCGAGTATTCGATATCAGTCTGGATCACTCCTTCATAATTGACCTAAATCGATGGGTCTTTCAGCCAGACGTCTTTTCATGGCTGCATAACAGCAACGATTGTATTGCGATGCCATTCGCATCTAATCTTCTAGAATGCGTTTCCGCCTTTATAAATCCTTCAAAATCGACCTAAATTCGATGGATCTTTCAGCCAGACGTCTTTTCAGGACTGAAAAACAGTAATGTCTGTATTGAGAAACCATTCGCATCCATTTTTCGCGAATTCGTTTTTCGGGTGTAAGATTCTTTCAAAATCGACACAAATCGATGGGTCATACAGCCAATCGGCTTTTCCTGGCTGAATAAGAGTAACGATTGTATTGCAAAGCCATTCGTATCCATTCTTCGTGAATTCGCATTTCGTGTGGACGATTCCTTCGAAATCGACCCAAATCGATGTGTCATCCAGCTAATCGTCTTTTCAGGGATGTATAACAGTAACGGTTGTATTACGAAGTCCATCGCATCCATTCTTCGAGTATTCGATATCAGTCTGGATCACTCCATCACAATTGACTTAAATCGATGGGTATTTCAGCCAATCGTCTTTTCAGGGATCAATAACAGTAACGATTGTATTGCGAAGTCCATCGCATCCATTCTTCGAGTATTCGCTGTCAGTCTGGATCACTCTATCACAATTGACCTAAATCGATGGGTCTTTCAGACAGACGTCTTTTCATGGCTGAATAGCAGCAACGATTGTATTGCGATGCCATTCGCATCCAATCTTCTAGAACACGTTCTCTCAGCCAGACGTCTTTTCACGGCTGAATAACAGTAACCATTGTATTGCAAAGCTATTCGCACCCATTCTTCGAATATTCGACATCAGTCTGGATCACTCCACTATAATTGACCTAAATCGATGGGTCTTTCAGCCAGACCTCTGTTCAATGGCTGAATAACAGTAACGATTGTATTGCAAAGCCATTCGCATCCAATCGTTGAGAATTTGCTTTCGGCTTTCCTTCAAAATCGACATAAATCGATAAGTCATCCAGTCAAATGTCTTTTCATGGCTGAATAACAGTAACGATTATATTGCAAAGCCATTCACATCCATTATTCGTGAATTCGCATTTCGTGTGTATGATTCCTTCAAAATCGACCCAAAACGATGTGTCATCCAGCCAATCGTCTTTTCAGGGACGAATAACAGTAACGATTGTATTGCGAAGTCCATCGCATCCATTCTTCGAGTATTCCCTAATAGTCTGGATCACTCCTTTATTATTGACCTAAATCGATGGATCTTTCAGCCAGACGTCTTTTCATGACTGAATAACGGCACGATTGTATTGCAAAGCCATTCGCATCCAATCTTCTAGAACTCATTGCCGCCTATATAACGCCTTCAATATCGACCTAAATTAGATGGATCTTTCAGACAGACGTCTTTTCAGGACTGAATAACATTAATATCTGTATTGCGAAACCATTCGCATCCATTTTTCACGAATTCGTTTTTCGTGTGTATGATTCATTCAAAATCCAAACAAATCGATGGGTTATCCAGCCAATCGGCTTTTCAGGGCTGAATAACAGTAACGATTGTATTGCAAAGCCATTCGCATCCATTCTTCGTGAATTCGCATTTCGTGTGGATGATTCCTTCAAAATCGACCCAAGTCGATGTGTCATCCAGCCTATCGTCTTTTCAGGGATGAATAACAGTAACTATAGTATTGCGAAGTCCATCGCATCCATTCTTCGAGTATTCGATATCAGTCTGGATCACTCCTTCATAATTGACCTAAATCGATGGGTCTTTCAGCCAGACGTCTTTTCATGGCTGCATAACAGCAACGATTGTATTGCGATGCCATTCGCATCTAATCTTCTAGAATGCGTTTCCGCCTTTATAAATCCTTCAAAATCGACCTAAATTCGATGGATCTTTCAGCCAGACGTCTTTTCAGGACTGAAAAACAGTAATGTCTGTATTGAGAAACCATTCGCATCCATTTTTCGCGAATTCGTTTTTCGGGTGTAAGATTCTTTCAAAATCGACACAAATCGATGGGTCATACAGCCAACCGGCTTTTCCTGGCTGAATAAGAGTAACGATTGTATTGCAAAGCCATTCGTATCCATTCTTCGTGAATTCGCATTTCGTGTGGACGATTCCTTCGAAATCGACCCAAATCGATGTGTCATCCAGCTAATCGTCTTTTCAGGGATGTATAACAGTAACGGTTGTATTACGAAGTCCATCGCATCCATTCTTCGAGTATTCGATATCAGTCTGGATCACTCCATCACAATTGACTTAAATCGATGGGTATTTCAGCCAATCGTCTTTTCAGGGATCAATAACAGTAACGATTGTATTGCGAAGTCCATCGCATCCATTCTTCGAGTATTCGCTGTCAGTCTGGATCACTCTATCACAATTGACCTAAATCGATGGGTCTTTCAGACAGACGTCTTTTCATGGCTGAATAACAGCAACGATTGTATTGCGATGCCACTCGCATCCAATCTTCTAGAACACGTTCTCTCAGCCAGACGTCTTTTCACGGCTGAATAACAGTAACCATTGTATTGCAAAGCTATTCGCACCCATTCTTCGAATATTCGACATCAGTCTGGATCACTCCACTATAATTGACCTAAATCGATGGGTCTTTCAGCCAGACCTCTGTTCAATGGCTGAATAACAGTAACGATTGTATTGCAAAGCCATTCGCATCCAATCGTTGAGAATTTGCTTTCGGCTTTCCTTCAAAATCGACATAAATCGATAAGTCATCCAGTCAAATGTCTTTTCATGGCTGAATAACAGTAACGATTATATTGCAAAGCCATTCACATCCATTATTCGTGAATTCGCATTTCGTGTGGATGATTCCTTCAAAATCGACCCAAAACGATGTGTCATCCAGCCAATCGTCTTTTCAGGGACGAATAACAGTAACGATTGTATTGCGAAGTCCATCGCATCCATTCTTCGAGTATTCCCTAATAGTCTGGATCACTCCTTTATTATTGACCTAAATCGATGGATCTTTCAGCCAGACGTCTTTTCATGACTGAATAACGGCACGATTGTATTGCAAAGCCATTCGCATCCAATCTTCTAGAACTCATTGCCGCCTATATAACGCCTTCAATATCGACCTAAATTAGATGGATCTTTCAGACAGACGTCTTTTCAGGACTGAATAACATTAATATCTGTATTGCGAAACCATTCGCATCCATTTTTCACGAATTCGTTTTTCGTGTGTATGATTCATTCAAAATCCAAACAAATCGATGGGTTATCCAGCCAATCGGCTTTTCAGGGCTGAATAACAGTAACGATAGTATTGCAAAGCCATTCGCATCCATTCTTCGTGAATTCGCATTTCGTGTGGATGATTCCTTCAAAATCGACCCAAGTCGATGTGTCATCCAGCCTATCGTCTTTTCAGGGATGAATAACAGTAACTATAGTATTGCGAAGTCCATCGCATCCATTCTTCGAGTATTCGATATCAGTCTGGATCACTCCTTCATAATTGACCTAAATCGATGGGTCTTTCAGCCAGACGTCTTTTCATGGCTGCATAACAGCAACGATTGTATTGCGATGCCATTCGCATCTAATCTTCTAGAATGCGTTTCCGCCTTTATAAATCCTTCAAAATCGACCTAAATTCGATGGATATATCAGCCAGACGTCTTTTCAGGACTGAAAAACAGTAATGTCTGTATTGAGAAACCATTCGCATCCATTTTTCGCGAATTCGTTTTTCGGGTGTAAGATTCTTTCAAAATCGACACAAATCGATGGGTCATACAGCCAATCGGCTTTTCCTGGCTGAATAAGAGTAACGATTGTATTGCAAAGCCATTCGTATCCATTCTTCGTGAATTCGCATTTCGTGTGGACGATTCCTTCGAAATCGACCCAAATCGATGTGTCATCCAGCTAATCGTCTTTTCAGGGATGTATAACAGTAACGGTTGTATTGCAAAGCCATTCGCATCCATTCTTCGTGAATTCGCATTTCGTGTGGATGATTCCTTCAAAATCGACCCAAATCGATGTGTCATCCAGCCAATCGTCTTTTCAGGGACGAATAATAGTAACGATTGTATTGCAAAGACCATCACATCCATTCTTCGAGTATTCGCTATCAGTTTGGGTCATTACATCACTATTTACCTAAATCGATGGGTCTTTCAGCCAGACGTCTTTTCATGGCAGAATAACAGCAAAGATTGTATTGCAAAGCCATTCGCAATCAATCTTCTTGAACTGGTTTCCGCCTTTATAAATCCTTCAAAATCGACCTAAATACGATGTATCTTTCATCCAGACGTCTTTTCAGGACTGAATAACAGTAAGGACAGTATTGCGACGCCATTCGCATCCATTTTTCGCGATTTCGTTTTTCGTGTGTGATTCCTTCAAAATCGACACAAATTGATGGGTCATCTAGCCAATCGTCTTTTCAGGGCTGAATAACAATAACGATTGTATTGCGAAGTCCACCGCATCCATTCTTGGAGTATTCGCTATCAGTCTGGGTCACTCCATCATAATTGACCTAAATCGATGGGTCTTTCAGCCAGACGTCTTTTCATGACTGAATAACGGCAACGATTATATTGCAAAGCCATTCGCATCCAATCTTCTAGAACTCGTTGCCGCCTTTATAAATCCTTTAAAATCGACCTAAATTCGATGGATCTTTCAGCCAGACGTCTTTTTAGGACTGAACAACAGTAATGTCTGTATTGAGAAACCATTAGCATCCATTCTTCGTGAATTCGCATTTCCTGTGGATGATTCCTTCATAATCGACCCAAATCGATGTGTCATCCTGCCAATCGTCTTTCCAGGAATGAATAACAGTAACGATTGTATTGCGAATACCATCGCATCCATTCTTCGAGTATTCGATATCAGTCTGGATCACTCCATCATAATTGACCTAAATCGATGGGTCTTTCAGCCAGACGTCTTTTCATGGCTGCATAACAGCAACGATTGTATTGCGATGCCATTCGCATCTAATCTTCTAGAATGCGTTTCCGCCTTTATAAATCCTTCAAAATCGACCTAAATTCGATGGATCTTTCAGCCACACGTCTTTTCAGGACTGAAAAACAGTAATGTCTGTATTGAGAAACCATTCGCATCCATTTTTCGCGAATTCGTTTTTCGGGTGTAAGATTCTTTCAAAATCGACACAAATCGATGGGTCATACAGCCAATCGGCTTTTCCTGGCTGAATAAGAGTAACGATTGTATTGCAAAGCCATTCGTATCCATTCTTCGTGAATTCGCATTTCGTGTGGACGATTCCTTCGAAATCGACCCAAATCGATGTGTCATCCAGCTAATCGTCTTTTCAGGGATGTATAACAGTAACGGTTGTATTACGAAGTCCATCGCATCCATTCTTCGAGTATTCGATATCAGTCTGGATCACTCCATCACAATTGACTTAAATCGATGGGTATTTCAGCCAATCGTCTTTTCAGGGATCAATAACAGTAACGATTGTATTGCGAAGTCCATCGCATCCATTCTTCGAGTATTCGCTGTCAGTCTGGATCACTCTATCACAATTGACCTAAATCGATGGGTCTTTCAGACAGACGTCTTTTCATGGCTGAATAACAGCAACGATTGTATTGCGATGCCATTCGCATCCAATCTTCTAGAACACGTTCTCTCAGCCAGACGTCTTTTCACGGCTGAATAACAGTAACCATTGTATTGCAAAGCTATTCGCACCCATTCTTCGAATATTCGACATCAGTCTGGATCACTCCACTATAATTGACCTAAATCGATGGGTCTTTCAGCCAGACCTCTGTTCAATGGCTGAATAACAGTAACGATTGTATTGCAAAGCCATTCGCATCCAATCGTTGAGAATTTGCTTTCGGCTTTCCTTCAAAATCGACATAAATCGATAAGTCATCCAGTCAAATGTCTTTTCATGGCTGAATAACAGTAACGATTATATTGCAAAGCCATTCACATCCATTATTCGTGAATTCGCATTTCGTGTGGATGATTCCTTCAAAATCGACCCAAAACGATGTGTCATCCAGCCAATCGTCTTTTCAGGGACGAATAACAGTAACGATTGTATTGCGAAGTCCATCGCATCCATTCTTCGAGTATTCCCTAATAGTCTGGATCACTCCTTTATTATTGACCTAAATCGATGGATCTTTCAGCCAGACGTCTTTTCATGACTGAATAACGGCACGATTGTATTGCAAAGCCATTCGCATCCAATCTTCTAGAACTCATTGCCGCCTATATAACGCCTTCAATATCGACCTAAATTAGATGGATCTTTCAGACAGACGTCTTTTCAGGACTGAATAACATTAATATCTGTATTGCGAAACCATTCGCATCCATTTTTCACGAATTCGTTTTTCGTGTGTATGATTCATTCAAAATCCAAACAAATCGATGGGTTATCCAGCCAATCGGCTTTTCAGGGCTGAATAACAGTAACGATTGTATTGCAAAGCCATTCGCATCCATTCTTCGTGAATTCGCATTTCGTGTGGATGATTCCTTCAAAATCGACCCAAGTCGATGTGTCATCCAGCCTATCGTCTTTTCAGGGATGAATAACAGTAACTATAGTATTGCGAAGTCCATCGCATCCATTCTTCGAGTATTCGATATCAGTCTGGATCACTCCTTCATAATTATGAAGGAGTGATCCATCGATTTAGGTCAATTGACCTAAATCGATGGATCTTTCAGCCAGACGTATTTTCCTGGCTGAATAACAGTAACGATTGTATTGCAAAGCCATTCGCATCCATTCTTCGTGAATTCGCATTTCGTGTGGATGATTCCTTCAAAATCGACCCAAATCGATGTGTCATCCAGCTAATCGTCTTTTCAGGGACGAATAATAGTAACGATTGTATTGCAAAGACCATCACATCCATTCTTCGAGTATTCGCTATCAGTTTGGGTCATTACATCACTATTTACCTAAATCGATGGGTCTTTCAGCCAGACGTCTTTTCATGGCAGAATAACAGCAAAGATTGTATTGCAAAGCCATTCGCAATCAATCTTCTAGAACTGGTTTCCGCCATTATAAATCCTTCAAAATCGACCTAAATTCGATGGATCTTTCAGCCAGACGTCTTTTTAGGACTGAACAACAGTAATGTCTGTATTGAGAAACCATTAGCATCCATTCTTCGTGAATTCGCATTTCGTGTGGATGATTCCTTCATAATCGACCCAAATCGATGTGTCATCCTGCCAATCGTCTTTTCAGGGATGTATAACAGTAACGGTTGTATTACGAAGTCCATCGCATCCATTCTTCGAGTATTCGATATCAGTCTGGAACACTCCATCACAATTGACTTAAATCGATGGGTATTTCAGCCAATCGTCTTTTCAGGGATCAGTAACAGTAACGATTGTATTGCGAAGTCCATCGCATCCATTCTTCGAGTATTCGCTGTCAGTCTGGATCACTCTATCACAATTGACCTAAATCGATGGGTCTTTCAGACAGACGTCTTTTCATGGCTGAATAAAAGCAACGATTGTATTGCGATGCCATTCGCATCCAATCTTCTAGAACACGTTCTCTCAGCCAGACGTCTTTTCAGGGCTGAATAACCGTAACCATTGTATTGCAAAGCTATTCGCACCCATTCTTCGAATATTCGATATCAGTCTGGATCACTCCACTATAATTGACCTAAATCGATGGGTCTTTCAGCCAGACGTCTGTTCATGGCTGAATAACAGTAACGATTGTATTGCAAAGCCATTCGCATCCAATCGTTGAGAATTTGCTTTCGGCTTTCCTTCAAAATCGACATAAATCGATAAGTCATCCAGTCAAATGTCTTTTCATGGCTGAATAACAGTAACTATTGTATTGCGAAGTCCATCGCATCCATTCTTCGAGTATTCGCTATCAGTCTGGATCACTCCATCATAATGGACCTAAATCGATGGGTCTTCCAGCCAGACATCTTTTCAGGACTGAATAACAATAACGATTACATTGCAAAGCCATTCGCATCCAATCTGCTGGAACTCGTTTCCGCCTTTATAAATCCTTCAAAATCGACTTAAATTCGATGGATCTTTCAGCCAGACGTCTTTTCAGGACTGAATAACATTAATATCTGTATTGCGAAACCATTCGCATCCATTTTTCACGAATTCGTTTTTCGTGTGTATGATTCATTCAAAATCCAAACAAATCGATGGGTTATCCAGCCAATCGGCTTTTCAGGGCTGAATAACAGTAACCATTGTATTGCAAAGCCATTCGCATCCCATTCTTCGTGAATTCGCATTTCGTGTGGATGATTCCTTCAAAATCGACCCAAGTCGATGTGTCATCCAGCCAATCGTCTTTTCAGGGACGAATAATAGTAACGATTGTATTGCAAAGACCATCACATCCATTCTTCGAGTATTCGCTATCAGTTTGGGTCATTACATCACTATTTACCTATATCGATGGGTCTTTCAGCCAGACGTCTTTTCATGGCAGAATAACAGCAAAGATTGTATTGCAAAGCTATTCGCAATCAATCTTCTAGAACTGGTTTCCGCCTTTATAAATCCTTCAAAATCGACCTAAATACGATGTATCTTTCATCCAGACGTCTTTTCAGGACTGAATAACAGTAAGGACAGTGTGGATGATTCCTTCAAAATCGACCCAAATCGATGTGTCATCCAGCTAATCGTCTTTTCAGGGACGAATAATAGTAACGATTGTATTGCAAAGACCATCACATCCATTCTTCGAGTATTCGCTATCAGTTTGGGTCATTACATCACTATTTACCTAAATCGATGGGTCTTTCAGCCAGACGTCTTTTCATGGCAGAATAACAGCAAAGATTGTATTGCAAAGCCATTCGCAATCAATCTTCTAGAACTGGTTTCCGCCTTTATAAATCCTTCAAAATCGACCTAAATTCGATGGATCTTTCAGCCAGACGTCTTTTTAGGACTGAACAACAGTAATGTCTGTATTGAGAAACCATTAGCATCCATTCTTCGTGAATTCGCATTTCGTGTGGATGATTCCTTCATAATCGACCCAAATCGATGTGTCATCCTGCCAATCGTCTTTTCAGGGATGTATAACAGTAACGGTTGTATTACGAAGTCCATCGCATCCATTCTTCGAGTATTCGATATCAGTCTGGAACACTCCATCACAATTGACTTAAATCGATGGGTATTTCAGCCAATCGTCTTTTCAGGGATCAGTAACAGTAACGATTGTATTGCGAAGTCCATCGCATCCATTCTTCGAGTATTCGCTGTCAGTCTGGATCACTCTATCACAATTGACCTAAATCGATGGGTCTTTCAGACAGACGTCTTTTCATGGCTGAATAACAGCAACGATTGTATTGCGATGCCATTCGCATCCAATCTTCTAGAACACGTTCTCTCAGCCAGACGTCTTTTCAGGGCTGAATAACAGTAACCATTGTATTGCAAAGCTATTCGCACCCATTCTTCGAATATTCGATATCAGTCTGGATCACTCCACTATAATTGACCTAAATCGATGGGTCTTTCAGCCAGACGTCTGTTCATGGCTGAATAACAGTAACGATTGTATTGCAAAGCCATTCGCATCCAATCGTTGAGAATTTGCTTTCGGCTTTCCTTCAAAATCGACATAAATCGATAAGTCATCCACTCAAATGTCTTTTCATGGCTGAATAACAGTAACTATTGTATTGCGAAGTCCATCGCATCCATTCTTCGAGTATTCGCTATCAGTCTGGATCACTCCATCATAATGGACCTAAATCGATGGGTCTTCCAGCCAGACATCTTTTCAGGACTGAATAACAATAACGATTACATTGCAAAGCCATTCGCATCCAATCTGCTGGAACTCGTTTCCGCCTTTATAAATCCTTCAAAATCGACTTAAATTCGATGGATCTTTCAGCCAGACGTCTTTTCAGGACTGAATAACATTAATATCTGTATTGCGAAACCATTCGCATCCATTTTTCACGAATTCGTTTTTCGTGTGTATGATTCATTCAAAATCCAAACAAATCGATGGGTTATCCAGCCAATCGGCTTTTCAGGGCTGAATAACAGTAACCATTGTATTGCAAAGCCATTCGCATCCCATTCTTCGTGAATTCGCATTTCGTGTGGATGATTCCTTCAAAATCGACCCAAGTCGATGTGTCATCCAGCCAATCGTCTTTTCAGGGACGAATAATAGTAACGATTGTATTGCAAAGACCATCACATCCATTCTTCGAGTATTCGCTATCAGTTTGGGTCATTACATCACTATTTACCTATATCGATGGGTCTTTCAGCCAGACGTCTTTTCATGGCAGAATAACAGCAAAGATTGTATTGCAAAGCTATTCGCAATCAATCTTCTAGAACTGGTTTCCGCCTTTATAAATCCTTCAAAATCGACCTAAATACGATGTATCTTTCATCCAGACGTCTTTTCAGGACTGAATAACAGTAAGGACAGTATTGCGACGCCATTCGCATCCATTTTTCGCGATTTCGTTTTTCGTGTGTGATTCCTTCAAAATCGACACAAATCGATGGGTCATCTAGCCAATCGTCTTTTCAGGGCTGAATAACAATAACGATTGTATTGCGAAGTCCACCGCATCCATTCTTGGAGTATTCGCTATCAGTCTGGGTCACTCCATCATAATTGACCTAAATCGATGGGTCTTTCAGCCAGACGTCTTTTCATGGCTGCATAACAGCAACGATTGTATTGCGATGCCATTCGCATCTAATCTTCTAGAACGCGTTTCCGCCTTTATAAATCCTTCAAAATCGACCTAAATTCGATGGATCTTTCAGCCAGACGTCTTTTTAGGACTGAACAACAGTAATGTCTGTATTGAGAAACCATTAGCATCCATTCTTCGTGAATTCGCATTTCGTGTGGATGATTCCTTCATAATCGACCCAAATCGATGTGTCATCCTGCCAATCGTCTTTCCAGGAATGAATAACAGTAACGATTGTATTGCGAATACCATCGCATCCATTCTTCGAGTATTCGATATCAGTCTGGATCACTCCATCATAATTGACCTAAATCGATGGGTCTTTCAGCCAGACGTCTTTTCATGGCTGCATAACAGCAACGATTGTATTGCGATGCCATTCGCATCTAATCTTCTAGAATGCGTTTCCGCCTTTATAAATCCTTCAAAATCGACCTAAATTCGATGGATCTTTCAGCCAGACATCTTTTCAGGACTGAAAAACAGTAATGTCTGTATTGAGAAACCATTCGCATCCATTTTTCGCGAATTCGTTTTTCGGGTGTAAGATTCTTTCAAAATCGACACAAATCGATGGGTCATACAGCCAATCGGCTTTTCCTGGCTGAATAAGAGTAACGATTGTATTGCAAAGCCATTCGTATCCATTCTTCGTGAGTTCGCATTTCGTGTGGACGATTCCTTCGAAATCGACCCAAATCGATGTGTCATCCAGCTAATCGTCTTTTCAGGGATGTATAACAGTAACGGTTGTATTACGAAGTCCATCGCATCCATTCTTCGAGTATTCGATATCAGTCTGGATCACTCCATCGCAATTGACTTAAATCGATGGGTATTTCAGCCAATCGTCTTTTCAGGGATCAATAACAGTAACGATTGTATTGCGAAGTCCATCGCATCCATTCTTCGAGTATTCGCTGTCAGTCTGGATCACTCTATCACAATTGACCTAAATCGATGGGTCTTTCAGACAGACGTCTTTTCATGGCTGAATAACAGCAACGATTGTATTGCGATGCCATTCGCATCCAATCTTCTAGAACACGTTCTCTCAGCCAGACGTCTTTTCACGGCTGAATAACAGTAACCATTGTATTGCAAAGCTATTCGCACCCATTCTTCGAATATTCGACATCAGTCTGGATCACTCCACTATAATTGACCTAAATCGATGGGTCTTTCAGCCAGACCTCTGTTCAATGGCTGAATAACAGTAACGATTGTATTGCAAAGCCATTCGCATCCAATCGTTGAGAATTTGCTTTCGGCTTTCCTTCAAAATCGACATAAATCGATAAGTCATCCAGTCAAATGTCTTTTCATGGCTGAATAACAGTAACGATTATATTGCAAAGCCATTCACATCCATTATTCGTGAATTCGCATTTCGTGTGGATGATTCCTTCAAAATCGACCCAAAACGATGTGTCATCCAGCCAATCGTCTTTTCAGGGACGAATAACAGTAACGATTGTATTGCGAAGTCCATCGCATCCATTCTTCGAGTATTCCCTAATAGTCTGGATCACTCCTTTATTATTGACCTAAATCGATGGATCTTTCAGCCAGACGTCTTTTCATGACTGAATAACGGCACGATTGTATTGCAAAGCCATTCGCATCCAATCTTCTAGAACTCATTGCCGCCTATATAACGCCTTCAATATCGACCTAAATTAGATGGATCTTTCAGACAGACGTCTTTTCAGGACTGAATAACATTAATATCTGTATTGCGAAACCATTCGCATCCATTTTTCACGAATTCGTTTTTCGTGTGTATGATTCATTCAAAATCCAAACAAATCGATGGGTTATCCAGCCAATCGGCTTTTCAGGTCTGAATAACAGTAACGATTGTATTGCAAAGCCATTCGCATCCATTCTTCGTGAATTCGCATTTCGTGTGGATGATTCCTTCAAAATCGACCCAAGTCGATGTGTCATCCAGCCTATCGTCTTTTCAGGGATGAATAACAGTAACTATAGTATTGCGAAGTCCATCGCATCCATTCTTCGAGTATTCGATATCAGTCTGGATCACTCCTTCATAATTGACCTAAATCGATGGGTCTTTCAGCCAGACGTCTTTTCATGGCTGCATAACAGCAACGATTGTATTGCGATGCCATTCGCATCTAATCTTCTAGAATGCGTTTCCGCCTTTATAAATCCTTCAAAATCGACCTAAATTCGATGGATCTTTCAGCCAGACGTCTTTTCAGGACTGAAAAACAGTAATGTCTGTATTGAGAAACCATTCGCATCCATTTTTCGCGAATTCGTTTTTCGGGTGTAAGATTCTTTCAAAATCGACACAAATCGATGGGTCATACAGCCAATCGGCTTTTCCTGGCTGAATAAGAGTAACGATTGTATTGCAAAGCCATTCGTATCCATTCTTCGTGAATTCGCATTTCGTGTGGACGATTCCTTCGAAATCGACCCAAATCGATGTGTCATCCAGCTAATCGTCTTTTCAGGGATGTATAACAGTAACTGTTGTATTACGAAGTCCATCGCATCCATTCTTCGAATATTCGACATCAGTCTGGATCACTCCACTATAATTGACCTAAATCGATGGGTCTTTCAGCCAGACCTCTGTTCAATGGCTGAATAACAGTAACGATTGTATTGCAAAGCCATTCGCATCCAATCGTTGAGAATTTGCTTTCGGCTTTCCTTCAAAATCGACATAAATCGATAAGTCATCCAGTCAAATGTCTTTTCATGGCTGAATAACAGTAACGATTATATTGCAAAGCCATTCACATCCATTATTCGTGAATTCGCATTTCGTGTGGATGATTCCTTCAAAATCGACCCAAAACGATGTGTCATCCAGCCAATCGTCTTTTCAGGGACGAATAACAGTAACGATTGTATTGCGAAGTCCATCGCATCCATTCTTCGAGTATTCCCTAATAGTCTGGATCACTCCTTTATTATTGACCTAAATCGATGGATCTTTCAGCCAGACGTCTTTTCATGACTGAATAACGGCACGATTGTATTGCAAAGCCATTCGCATCCAATCTTCTAGAACTCATTGCCGCCTATATAACGCCTTCAATATCGACCTAAATTAGATGGATCTTTCAGACAGACGTCTTTTCAGGACTGAATAACATTAATATCTGTATTGCGAAACCATTCGCATCCATTTTTCACGAATTCGTTTTTCGTGTGTATGATTCATTCAAAATCCAAACAAATCGATGGGTTATCCAGCCAATCGGCTTTTCAGGGCTGAATAACAGTAACGATTGTATTGCAAAGCCATTCGCATCCATTCTTCGTGAATTCGCATTTCGTGTGGATGATTCCTTCAAAATCGACCCAAGTCGATGTGTCATCCAGCCTATCGTCTTTTCAGGGATGAATAACAGTAACTATAGTATTGCGAAGTCCATCGCATCCATTCTTCGAGTATTCGATATCAGTCTGGATCACTCCTTCATAATTATGAAGGAGTGATCCATCGATTTAGGTCAATTGACCTAAATCGATGGATCTTTCAGCCAGACGTATTTTCCTGGCTGAATATCTGGCTAGTAACGATTGTATTGCAAAGCCATTCGCATCCATTCTTCGTGAATTCGCATTTCGTGTGGATGATTCCTTCAAAATCGACCCAAATCGATGTGTCATCCAGCCAATCGTCTTTTCAGGGACGAATAATAGTAACGATTGTATTGCAAAGACCATCACATCCATTCTTCGAGTATTCGCTATCAGTTTGGGTCATTACATCACTATTTACCTAAATCGATGGGTCTTTCAGCCAGACGTCTTTTCATGGCAGAATAACAGCAAAGATTGTATTGCAAAGCCATTCGCAATCAATCTTCTAGAACTGGTTTCCGCCTTTATAAATCCTTCAAAATCGACCTAAATACGATGTATCTTTCATCCAGACGTCTTTTCAGGACTGAATAACAGTAAGGAGAGTATTGCGACGCCATTCGCATCCATTTTTCGCGATTTCGTTTTTCGTGTGTGATTCCTTCAAAATCGACACAAATCGATGGGTCATCTAGCCAATCGTCTTTTCAGGGCTGAATAACAATAACGATTTAATTGCGAAGTCCACCGCATCCATTCTTGGAGTATTCGCTATCAGTCTGGGTCACTCCATCATAATTGACCTAAATCGATGGGTCTTTCAGCCCGACGTCTTTTCATGACTGAATAACGGCAACGATTATATTGCAAAGCCATTCGCAATCAATCTTCTAGAACTGGCTTCCGCCTTTATAAATCCTTTAAAATCGACCTAAATTCGATGGATCTTTCAGCCAGACGTCTTTTTAGGACTGAACAACAGTAATGTCTGTATTGAGAAACCATTAGCATCCATTCTTCGTGAATTCGCATTTCGTGTGGATGATTCCTTCATAATCGACCCAAATCGATGTGTCATCCTGCCAATCGTCTTTCCAGGAATGAATAACAGTAACGATTGTATTGCGAATACCATCGCATCCATTCTTCGAGTATTCGATATCAGTCTGGATCACTCCATCATAATTGACCTAAATCGATGGGTCTTTCAGCCAGACGTCTTTTCATGGCTGCATAACAGCAACGATTGTATTGCGATGCCATTCGCATCTAATCTTCTAGAACGCGTTTCCGCCTTTATAAATCCTTCAAGATCGACCTAAATTCGATGGATCTTTCAGCCAGACGTCTTTTCAGGACTGAATAACATTAATATCTGTATTGCGAAACCATTCGCATCCATTTTTCACGAATTCGTTTTTCGTGTGTATGATTCATTCAAAATCCAAACAAATCGATGGGTTATCCAGCCAATTGTCTTTTCATGGCCGAATAATAGTTACGATTGTATTGCGAAGACCATCGCATCCATTCTTCGAGTATTCGCTATCAGTCTGGATCACTCCATCATAATTGACCTAAATCGATTGCTCTTTCTGCCAGACGTCTTTTCATGGCTGAATGACGGTAACGATTGTATTGCAAAGCAATTGGCATCCAATCGTTGAGAATTTGCTTTCGGGTTTCCGTCAAAATCGACATAAATCGATGGGTCATCCAGCCAATTGTCTTTTCATAGCTGAATAACAGTAACGATTGTATTGCGAAGTCCATCGCATCCATTCTTCGAGTATTCGATATCATTCTGGATCACTCCATCATAATTGACCTAAACCGATGGGTCATCCAGCCAATCTTCTTTTCAGGGCTGAATAACAGTAACGATTTTATTGCAAAGCCAGTCACATCCATTATTCGCGAGTTTGCATTTCGTGTGGATGATTTCTTCAAAATCGACCCAAATCGATGTGTAATCCAGCCAATCGTCTTTTCAGGGATGAATAATAGTTACGATTGTATTGCGAAGGCCATCGCATCCATTCTTCGAGTATTCGCTATCAGTCTGGATCACTCCATCATAATTGACCTAAATCGATGGGTATTTCAGCCAGACGGTTTTTCGTGGCTGAATAACGGTAACGATTATATTGCAAAGCTATTCGCATCCAATCTGCTAGAACTCGTTTCCGCCTTTATAGATCCTTCAAAATCGACCTAAATTCGATGGATCTTTCAGCCAGACGTCTTTTCAGGACTAAATAACAGTCTCTATTGCGAAACCATTCGCATCCATTTGTCACGAATTCGTATTTCGTGTGTATGATTCATTCTACATCCACACAAATCGACGGGTCATCCAGCCAATCGGCTTTTTAGGGCTGAATAACAGTAACCATTGTATTGCAAAGCCATTCGCATCCATTCTTCGATTATTCGATATCAGTCTGGATCACTCCATCATAATTGACCTAAATCGATGGTTCTTTCAGCCAGACGTCTGTTCCTGGCTGAATAACAGTAACGATTATATTGCAAAGCCATTCGCATCCATTCTTCGTGAATTCGCATTTCGTATGTGCGATTCCTTCAAAATCAACCCAAATCGATGTGTCATCCAGCCAATCGTCTTTTCAGGGATGAATAACAATAACGATTGTATTACGAAGTCCATCGCATCCATTCTTCGAGTACTCGATATCATTCTGGATCTCTCCATCATAATTGACCTAAATCGATGGGTGTTTCAGCCAGACGTCATTTCATGGCTGAATAACGGTAACGATTGTATTGCAAAGCCATTCGCATCCAATCATTGAGAATTTGCTTTCCGCTTTCCATCAAAATCGACATAAATCGATGGGTCATCCAGCCAATTGTCTTTTCATGGCTGAATAACAGTAACGATTGTATTGCGAAGTCCATCGCATCCATTCTTCGAGTATTCGATATCATTCTGGATCACTCCATCATAATTGACCTAAACCGATGGGTCATCCAGCCAATCTTCTTTTCAGGGCTGAATAACAGTAACGATTTTATTGCAAAGCCAGTCACATCCATTATTCGCGAGTTTGCATTTCGTGTGGATGATTTCTTCAAAATCGACCCAAATCGATGTGTAATCCAGCCAATCGTCTTTTCAGGAATGAATTATAGTTTTTTTTTTTTTTTTTTTTTTTTTTTGTGTTTCGGCATCGACTACTATGGTCATTAGCCTTTACTTGTTGTTAATTCATTTCTCTTTTAGCATGTTTGTTTGGACTTAGTATTTGATGTTTTCTGATTTATTTTAGATCCTCACACGCAACTTTTTCGTTGTATTTATATTTTGTTTGTGATTTTAATTTCTCTGCAAAATTCAATTGTTTTTAAGATATTGTTTTCTTTTTTCCCTAACATTTCCTCTAATTTGTTGGATAATTTCGTACGTTCTCTTGCGTTTCGGTAGTTCGAGCATTCTTGTAATATGTGTTTAACGGTCAATGGTGTATTGCATGATTGGCATTTTGGTTGTTCTTTACCTGTTAATAAGTAATTGTGCGTTAGATTAGTATGCCCTATTCGCAGTCTGGTTATGCAAACTGTCTCTCTTCTTTTCATCTTTTGGGGCATTCGCCAGACCTCTAATACTGGTTTTACTTCCCTTAATTGCGTTCTGTTTTCATTCCATTTCAATTGACATTTTTCTTTCGTTATTTTCTGAACATGTAGGATCACGTCTTCTACTCGGATTTTTATTTCGTCTGTTGTGTTTTTTAGTCGTGCTTCGTTTGCCAGTTTATCTGCTATTTCGTTTCCTTTTATACCAGAGTGTCCTGGGGTCCAGATGAAATTTATTTGTCTTCCTGTTTTTTCGATATCATATCTTTGTTCTGTTATTCGCTGTATCATGGGGTCTGTCGAATATTGGTCTCGGATACTTAGTAGGGATGATAGGCTATCTGTGCAGATAATGTTCTCTTATTTGGTGCTTGCGCCTATATATTCTAATGCTTTGATTATCGCGTTAAGTTCTGCTGTAAATATTGTACTACTGTTAGGCAGTCTATATTTTTGTTGCATGTTTTCACTGAATAGTGCGCATCCAGCTCTTCCTTGCGCTACAGATCCGTCAGTGTAGATACATTCTGCATCCTTGTGTGAGTCTAATATGTAATGGAGCTCTCCCCTGTATACCAAGTCATTCGTTTTACCTTTTCCGTGCTGTGATAGATCTGTATTGATCGTTGCGGTGGGTATAGTCCATGGAGGATATATGCTGTACCTTTTTTCGTATACGTTTTCGAATCTTATGCTTTCGTTTGCAAATATCGTATTGATTCTGCCGGCCAGCGATCTGGTCTCGTCATTATTTGTGTTGACTTTGTTTTTATATAATATATCGTAATTTCTATGTTGTGGAAAAGCCCATATTTTCGGAGCATATTTTAGAGATTGTGCCCTTCTTCTTGTTCCCAAACGGTGGACTTGTGTATCACACGTTATGCTATCAATGGGGCTTGTTCGATGGGCTCCGCTTATTAACCTAAGGCCTTGGTGATGGATGGCGTCAAGCTTCTTGAGTTTTGATTCAGTTGCTGAGGCATATGCTACGCTACCGTACTCCAATTGCGATAGAATCATTGCTTTATATATTTTGAGCAGAACCTCACGGTCACCGCCCCAATTAATATTAGACAAGCATTTTAGGATATTTAATTTCTTCTTGCATTTTGTGATGGTCTCATTGATATGATTGTTCCACGTCCATTTTTCGTCTAGTGTTAATCCTAAGAATCGTGTTGTGGCAACTTGTTCTATTGGCGAACCTTTCATTTTTATAGCACTGCTTAAAAGTGGTATCTGCGTTCGTTTGAATCGCATGCATTTAGTTTTCGATACGGAAATGCGAAAACCGTTATTTTCTGTATATTTTATGACTTGGTCTACTGCATCCTGGATATCTTTATCGACTTGCCCCTCGCGTGCCCCTCTTCGTACTAATACCAGATCATCTACGTAAATACAGGCTTCGACTGGACTTTTTATGTTTGCTGTTATTCCATTTAATGCAATTATGAATAGCGAGACGCTTATGGTTGAACCTTGTGGGACTCCGTTTTCCTGCACTGCCACTCGGGAAAAAGTATTCCCAATACGTACTTGGATATATCTTAGCTTCAGGAAGCTTTCGATTATAAGAGGGAGATTCCCCTGAAAATCCCAATTATGAAGTTGCTCCAGTATTAGATACCTCCATGTGGTATCGTAGGCTTTTTCAAGGTCGAAGAATACAGCTGTAGCGTGTTGTTTTGACTCGAATGCAGTTTGCACTATGTTATCGAGGTACACTAGTTGGTCGAGTGTTGACCTGTTTCTTCGGAATCCGCTCTGGGTCGGGGACAAAACTTTTTTTGTTTCTAGCACCCACATCAATCTGTTGTTGACCATTTTTTCAAATAGCTTACTAAGGCAGCATGTAAGAGCGATTGGTCTATAGCTTGAGGTCAGACTTTTATCTTTGTTAGGTCTAAGAATTGGAATTATGGTGGCTGTTCTCCATCGTTCGGGGTAGGTACCTTCTGTCCATACTTTGTTGTATAGTTTGAGGAGTTTAAGTTTTGCATTTGTTGGTAGATTTTTTATCATGGACACGTTTATACCATCAGGCCCGGGTGCCGTATTTTTCATTGTTTTTAGAGCATTGTTTAATTCATCTATCGTTAGGTATTCATTGTATGATAGTGTTTCACTCGTTTTGAAGTCGATATGTTTTTCTCTTATTCGTTTTTGTGTGATGAAGTCTTGATTGTAGTTTTCCGTATTCGACACAGATTGAAAATAATCTACTAATAGCTCGGCCACATCAGATGGGTTGGTTGTTATAACTCCGTTATCTTGTATGCATGGTGTTACGTATTGCTTGTTATTCCCTCTGATGTTTCGAATTTTCTCCCATACGATCGCAGGCGCAGTTGTCCGCGTGATTGTGGAGACGTATTTTTCCCATGATGATTTTTTGGCGTCGATAATTATTTTCCGTGCGATTGCACGTTGCTTTTTAAATTCTATTAGATTTTCTTTTGTATGATTCCTTTTGAATTTTTGAAAGGCTTGCTTCTTTTTTCTTATCGCTATAGCTACTTCCTCGTTCCACCATGGAACCTTCTTCTTTTTTGAGTCCGATTGTTTTGACGTAGGTATACTTTTATGGGCAGCATTAATTATTCCTTCTGTTATGCGCGTTGTTGCGGTTTCTACATCATCCTCGGGTAAGATGTTTATCGAAATGTGTTGTCGGTATGAAGTCCAGTCTGCTTTTTCTGTGAGCCAGCGTTGTGGTCTGTCACTCTTTAAGCCATTACGTTCGGTCGTAATTAAGATTGGAAAATGGTCACTTCCGTATAGATCGTCTAATGGATTCCATTTGAAGAGTGTTGCAGCGCTGGGCGAACAAAAGGTTAGGTCAATGGCAGAGAAGGATCCATTTCTAGATACAAAGTGGGTGTGTTCTCCGGTGTTAAGTAGGACTATATCATGGCGATCAAAGATTCTTTCGATTTTCCTGCCTGGGTTGTCAGTTTTATGAGAACCCCATAATTTGTTGTGTGCGTTAAAATCACCCAACAATAGAAATGGTGGAGGGAGCTGTGCTATTAAATCATCGAGCGATTTTTCCGTCCAGTCGGCGTTAGGAAAGTAAATGTTGCAAATTGTGATGTTAATCGGGGTATTCAAAAGAATGGCCGTGGCCTGTATGTCCGTACTAAGGTGCAGTTCATGTGAAATGAGTTCTTTTCGGATAAGGATAGCAGTTCCGCCCTTTGCTGTAGCGCTGTCGACATCGTTTCGATACACATCAAAGTTTCGGAGAGTGAGATAGCTATTTGGCTTAAGATGCGTCTCTTGGAGACATATAACAGATGGTTCGAGCTGGTTGTTTAATAACTGTAGTTCTGTCAGTCTCGGGTATATACCTCTGCAGTTCCATTGCACTATGGTGGTCATTGTGCAGTTTTGTTGGGGTCGGTTCGGCTGGAAGCGCTAGTGTCATTACCTTTTTTTGTGATCGGTTTTTCCTGCTGCTCGTGATTCACGTTGGTGGATACGCTTGTGAATATTTCTTCGTCATCCATTTCGGAATCGGAAGAGATGGTGGGGGAGGGGGGTTTTCGCGGTTGCCTTTTTTGTTTTCCGTGTCCTTCAGTTACTTTCT
Source organism: Ephialtes manifestator (assembly GCA_963970395.1). Lineage (NCBI taxonomy): Eukaryota > Metazoa > Arthropoda > Insecta > Hymenoptera > Ichneumonidae > Ephialtes > Ephialtes manifestator. The sequence continues at coordinate 20,867,472 of OZ019968.1, forward strand.
GTTTTGTTTCGTTTGTTGCTTGTTTCTTCTTTAGCGGAGCTTCATTAGATCCTGAGCTGGAGTGATCTTGGATGTTCGTTTCTTCTGCCGCTGATGTCATCGGTGATGCAGTACCGGACGATATTGCCTTTGTCCGTTTTAAGGGTTTTGATGCGGTTTGTGTCTTCTTGAACCAGCTTAGGACACCATCAGTGTTTGGTTTCGCTTGAGTCGACTCTTGTGTTGCTTCGCTGCTCACCTTTGTGTTCTGCCTAAGGACTGATGTTGGCGTGACATTAAGGGTGTTCCTCTGGAAGTTAGAGCTCGTTGTCTTCGGTGGCGGATTATTTACCATCAGGTCGTGTTGACGTAGCTGTCTCAGAAGCTCAGGTATCAGCGCTGCTGCGAGCTCTTGAATAGATGGTGTTGACTCAGATGTCCTGTTTGCTGAACTTGAAGTTGCAGACGCGTAAGACATATGTCTGGAACCATATTGGGTAACTGGTTGGAGTTTCCTTCTTGCTTCCACGTAGCTGATTTTCTCGGTGACCCTTATGGTCTGGATACTTGACTCTGTAATATATATCGGACACTGTTTTGAACGAGCTGAATGTTGGCCGCTGCAGTTTACACATCTTGGTGGGTCTGTGCATGGTACTTCGCAATGTGGGGGTTGACCACAGTGGCAGGTTTCGTCGTTGTTGCAGCGTGACGCAGTGTGTCCGAAACGTTGGCATCGGAAACATCTCATTGGGCTTGGGATATACGCTCGAACTGGGATTTGGAGGTATCCAGCTTTAACCACCTTCGGGAGGTCGGGTGTGTTGAATGTCAGTATCCAGGAAGGGGTGTTTTCGCGAACGCCGTTCCTCATTGACGTGATTCTCTTTACATCAACTACACCTTGTAGATTCATCTCATCGCGCACCTCTTCAGCTGAGCACATCATGAGGTCCGGAGCGTGAATTACTCCTTTGCTCGTGTTGAGAGCAACGTGTGCTTCCACTCGTGCTGCATGATTGTCAAAAGTCTTGAGATCAAGGAGGCGGGACGCCTGCCTGGCGTCGGCGACTTCCACGAGCAGACCATCTCTAATCTTGCGTACGTTCTTAACTGTTCCTACTTGTCCAGAAATAACTCTTTCTATCAAAAAAGGGCTTATGCTTCCAAAATGACCTTCAACCATTTTGATTATGAAATATCGCGGTGGATTCTTCGTGTTGTTAGTACTTGTTTCATCAGATAGCGGCATTGTTTTTGTTTTAGTTTTTTTAGTGTTTGTCATGTTGTTCCCACGAGTGAGCAGGAAATAAGCGTCGTCCATGGCAGAGCCTGCTTACCACAGAAAGGCTAACGTACAACTAGATTGCGCCTAGTTTCCAGAGGACACCGTTTGCGGCTCAGTAACGTTGAGTCATTCATCTCCTGGGCACGGTTGTACACACCTCGAGATTACGGATTCTTTTAACGAGGTTTACTCCTCCGTGGACTGCTCTTAGTCTGGCCCTTCACAACCAACCAATCCAGCATGGGTAACCCTATCAGGGGCCGAAGCCCCCGCTGGCATAGCTTGGTTGATCACGAAGGCACGCAAGCCCCACCACCACGACAAGGTGACAGTCCATCGGGGGGGAATAATAGTTACGATTGTATTGCGAAGGCCATCGCATCCATTCTTCGAGTATTCGCTATCAGTCTGGATCACTCCATCATAATTGACCTAAATCGATGGGTATTTCAGCCAGACGGTTTTTCGTGGCTGAATAACGGTAACGATTATATTGCAAAGTTATTCGCATCCAATCTGCTAGAACTCGTTGACGCCTTTATAGATCCTTCAAAATCGACCTAAATTCGATGGATCTTTCAGCCAGACGTCTTTTCAGGACTAAATAACAGTCTCTATTGCGAAACCATTCGCATCCATTTGTCACGAATTCGTATTTCGTGTGTATGATTCATTCTACATCCACACAAATCGACGGGTCATCCAGCCAATCGGCTTTTTAGGGCTGAATAACAGTAACCATTGTATTGCAAAGCCATTCGCATCCATTCTTCGATTATTCGATATCAGTCTGGATCACTCCATCATAATTGACCTAAATCGATGGTTCTTTCAGCCAGACGTCTGTTCCTGGCTGAATAACAGTAACGGTTATATTGCAAAGCCATTCGCATCCATTCTTCGTGAATTCGCATTTCGTATGTGCGATTCCTTCAAAATCAACCCAAATCGATGTGTCATCCAGCCAATCGTCTTTTCAGGGATGAATAACAATAACGATTGTATTACGAAGTCCATCGCATCCATTCTTCGAGTACTCGATATCATTCTGGATCTCTCCATCATAATTGACCTAAATCGATGGGTGTTTCAGCCAGACGTCATTTCATGGCTGAATAACGGTAACGATTGTATTGCAAAGCCATTCGCATCCAATCATTGAGAATTTGCTTTCCGCTTTCCATCAAAATCGACATAAATCGATGGGTCATCCAGCCAATTGTCTTTTCATGGCTGAATAACAGTAACTATTGTATTGCGAAGTCCATCGCATCCATTCTTCGAGTATTCCCTAATAGTCTGGATCACTCCTTTATTATTGACCTAAATCGATGGATCTTTTAGCCAGAAGTCTTTTCATGACTGAATAACGGCACGATTGTATTGCAAAGCCATTCGCATCCAATCTTCTAGAACTCATTGCCGCCTTTATAACGCCTTCAATATCGACCTAAATTCGATGGATCTTTCAGACAGACGTCTTTTCAGGACTGAATAACAGTAAGGACAGTATTGCGACGCCATTCGCATCCATTTTTCGCGATTTCGTTTTTCGTGTGTGATTCCTTCAAAATCGACACAAATCGATGGGTCATCTAGCCAATCGTCTTTTCAGGGCTGAATAACAATAACGATTGAATTGCGAAGTCCACCGCATCCATTCTTGGAGTATTCGCTATCAGTCTGGGTCACTCCATCATAATTGACCTAAATCGATGGGTCTTTCAGCCCGACGTCTTTTCATGACTGAATAACGGCAACGATTATATTGCAAAGCCATTCGCATCCCATCTTCTAGAACTCGTTGCCGCCTTTATAAATCCTTTAAAATCGACCTAAATTCGATGGATCTTTCAGCCAGACGTCTTGTTAGGACTGAACAACAGTAATGTCTGTATTGAGAAACCATTAGCATCCATTCTTCGTGAATTCGCATTTCGTGTGGATGATTCCTTCATAATCGACCCAAATCGATGTGTCATCCTGCCAATCGTCTTTTCAGGGATCAGTAACAGTAACGATTGTATTGCGAAGTCCATCGCATCGATTCTTCGAGTATTCGCTGTCAGTCTGGATCACTCTATCACAATTGACCTAAATCGATGGGTCTTTCAGACAGACGTCTTTTCATGGCTGAATAACAGCAACGATTGTATTGCGATGCCATTCGCATCCAATCTTCTAGAACACGTTCTCTCAGCCAGACGTCTTTTCAGGGCTGAATAACAGTAACCATTGTATTGCAAAGCTATTCGCACCCATTCTTCGAATATTCGATATCAGTCTGGATCACTCCACTATAATTGACCTAAATCGATGGGTCTTTCAGCCAGACGTCTGTTCATGGCTGAATAACAGTAACGATTGTATTGCAAAGCCATTCGCATCCAATCGTTGAGAATTTGCTTTCGGCTTTCCTTCAAAATCGACATAAATCGATAAGTCATCCAGTCAAATGTCTTTTCATGGCTGAATAACAGTAACTATTGTATTGCGAAGTCCATCGCATCCATTCTTCGAGTATTCGCTATCAGTCTGGATCACTCCATCATAATGGACCTAAATCGATGGGTCTTCCAGCCAGACATCTTTTCAGGACTGAATAACAGTAACGATTACATTGCAAAGCCATTCGCATCCAATCTGCTGGAACTCGTTTCCGCCTTTATAAATCCTTCAAAATCGACTTAAATTCGATGGATCTTTCAGCCAGACGTCTTTTCAGGACTGAATAACATTAATATCTGTATTGCGAAACCATTCGCATCCATTTTTCACGAATTCGTTTTTCGTGTGTATGATTCATTCAAAATCCAAACAAATCGATGGGTTATCCAGCCAATTGTCTTTTCATGGCCGAATAATAGTTACGATTGTATTGCGAAGACCATCGCATCCATTCTTCGAGTATTCGCTATCAGTCTGGATCACTCCATCATAATTGACCTAAATCGATTGCTCTTTCTGCCAGACGTCTTTTCATGGCTGAATGACGGTAACGATTGTATTGCAAAGCAATTGGCATCCAATCGTTGAGAATTTGCTTTCGGGTTTCCGTCAAAATCGACATAAATCGATGGGTCATCCAGCCAATTGTCTTTTCATAGCTGAATAACAGTAACGATTGTATTGCGAAGTCCATCGCATCCATTCTTCGAGTATTCGATATCATTCTGGATCATTCCATCATAATTGACCTAAACCGATGGGTCATCCAGCCAATCTTCTTTTCAGGGCTGAATAACAGTAACGATTTTATTGCAAAGCCAGTCACATCCATTATTCGCGAGTTTGCATTTCGTGTGGATGATTCCTTCAAAATCGACCCAAATCGATGTGTAATCCAGCCAATCGTCTTTTCAGGGATGAATAATAGTTACGATTGTATTGCGAAGGCCATCGCATCCATTCTTCGAGTATTCGCTATCAGTCTGGATCACTCCATCATAATTGACCTAAATCGATGGGTATTTCAGCCAGACGGTTTTTCGTGGCTGAATAACGGTAACGATTATATTGCAAAGCTATTCGCATCCAATCTGCTAGAACTCGTTTCCGCCTTTATAGATCCTTCAAAATCGACCTAAATTCGATGGATCGATCATATCGACCTAAATTCGATGGAAAGACGTCTGGCTGAAAAGCCAGACGTCTTTTCAGGACTAAATAACAGTCTCTATTGCGAAACCATTCGCATCCATTTGTCACGAATTCGTATTTCGTGTGTATGATTCATTCTACATCCACACAAATCGACGGGTCATCCAGCCAATCGGCTTTTTAGGGCTGAATAACAGTAACCATTGTATTGCAAAGCCATTCGCATCCATTCTTCGATTATTCGATATCAGTCTGGATCACTCCATCATAATTGACCTAAATCGATGGTTCTTTCAGCCAGACGTCTGTTCCTGGCTGAATAACAGTAACGATTATATTGCAAAGCCATTCGCATCCATTCTTCGTGAATTCGCATTTCGTATGTGCGATTCCTTCAAAATCAACCCAAATCGATGTGTCATCCAGCCAATCGTCTTTTCAGGGATGAATAACAATAACGATTGTATTACGAAGTCCATCGCATCCATTCTTCGAGTACTCGATATCATTCTGGATCTCTCCATCATAATTGACTTAATCGATGGGTGTTTCAGCCAGACGTCATTTCATGGCTGAATAACGGTAACGATTGGTATTGCAAAGCCATTCGCATCCAATCATTGAGAATTTGCTTTCCGCTTTCCATCAAAATCGACATAAATCGATGGGTCATCCAGCCAATTGTCTTTTCATGGCTGAATAACAGTAACTATTGTATTGCGAAGTCCATCGCATCCATTCTTCGGGTATTCCCTAATAGTCTGGATCACTCCTTTATTATTGACCTAAATCGATGGATCTTTCAGCCAGAAGTCTTTTCATGACTGAATAACGGCACGATTGTATTGCAAAGCCATTCGCATCCAATCTTCTAGAACTCATTGCCGCCTTTATAACGCCTTCAATATCGACCTAAATTCGATGGATCTTTCAGACAGACGTCTTTTCAGGACTGAATAACAGTAAGGACAGTATTGCGACGCCATTCGCATCCATTTTTCGCGATTTCGTTTTTCGTGTGTGATTCCTTCAAAATCGACACAAATCGATGGGTCATCTAGCCAATCGTCTTTTCAGGGCTGAATAACAATAACGATCGAATTGCGAAGTCCACCGCATCCATTCTTGGAGTATTCGCTATCAGTCTGGGTCACTCCATCATAATTGACCTAAATCGATGGGTCTTTCAGCCCGACGTCTTTTCATGACTGAATAACGGCAACGATTATATTGCAAAGCCATTCGCATCCCATCTTCTAGAACTCGTTGCCGCCTTTATAAATCCTTTAAAATCGACCTAAATTCGATGGATCTTTCAGCCAGACGTCTTGTTAGGACTGAACAACAGTAATGTCTGTATTGAGAAACCATTAGCATCCATTCTTCGTGAATTCGCATTTCGTGTGGATGATTCCTTCATAATCGACCCAAATCGATGTGTCATCCTGCCAATCGTCTTTTCAGGGATCAGTAACAGTAACGATTGTATTGCGAAGTCCATCGCATCCATTCTTCGAGTATTCGCTGTCAGTCTGGATCACTCTATCACAATTGACCTAAATCGATGGGTCTTTCAGACAGACGTCTTTTCATGGCTGAATAACAGCAACGATTGTATTGCGATGCCATTCGCATCCAATCTTCTAGAACACGTTCTCTCAGCCAGACGTCTTTTCAGGGCTGAATAACAGTAACCATTGTATTGCAAAGCTATTCGCACCCATTCTTCGAATATTCGATATCAGTCTGGATCACTCCACTATAATTGACCTAAATCGATGGGTCTTTCAGCCAGACGTCTGTTCATGGCTGAATAACAGTAACGATTGTATTGCAAAGCCATTCGCATCCAATCGTTGAGAATTTGCTTTCGGCTTTCCTTCAAAATCGACATAAATCGATAAGTCATCCAGTCAAATGTCTTTTCATGGCTGAATAACAGTAACTATTGTATTGCGAAGTCCATCGCATCCATTCTTCGAGTATTCGCTATCAGTCTGGATCACTCCATCATAATGGACCTAAATCGATGGGTCTTCCAGCCAGACATCTTTTCAGGACTGAATAACAGTAACGATTACATTGCAAAGCCATTCGCATCCAATCTGCTGGAACTCGTTTCCGCCTTTATGAATCCTTCAAAATCGACTTAAATTCGATGGATCTTTCAGCCAGACGTCTTTTCAGGACTGAATAACATTAATATCTGTATTGCGAAACCATTCGCATCCATTTTTCACGAATTCGTTTTTCGTGTGTATGATTCATTCAAAATCCAAACAAATCGATGGGTTATCCAGCCAATTGTCTTTTCATGGCCGAATAATAGTTACGATTGTATTGCGAAGACCATCGCATCCATTCTTCGAGTATTCGCTATCAGTCTGGATCACTCCATCATAATTGACCTAAATCGATTGCTCTTTCTGCCAGACGTCTTTTCATGGCTGAATGACGGTAACGATTGTATTGCAAAGCAATTGGCATCCAATCGTTGAGAATTTGCTTTCGGGTTTCCGTCAAAATCGACATAAATCGATGGGTCATCCAGCCAATTGTCTTTTCATAGCTGAATAACAGTAACGATTGTATTGCGAAGTCCATCGCATCCATTCTTCGAGTATTCGATATCATTCTGGATCATTCCATCATAATTGACCTAAACCGATGGGTCATCCAGCCAATCTTCTTTTCAGGGCTGAATAACAGTAACGATTTTATTGCAAAGCCAGTCACATCCATTATTCGCGAGTTTGCATTTCGTGTGGATGATTCCTTCAAAATCGACCCAAATCGATGTGTAATCCAGCCAATCGTCTTTTCAGGGATGAATAATAGTTACGATTGTATTGCGAAGGCCATCGCATCCATTCTTCGAGTATTCGCTATCAGTCTGGATCACTCCATCATAATTGACCTAAATCGATGGGTATTTCAGCCAGACGGTTTTTCGTGGCTGAATAACGGTAACGATTATATTGCAAAGCTATTCGCATCCAATCTGCTAGAACTCGTTTCCGCCTTTATAGATCCTTCAAAATCGACCTAAATTCGATGGATCGATCTAATCGACCTAAATTCGATGGAAAGACGTCTGGCTGAAGAGCCAGACGTCTTTTCAGGACTAAATAACAGTCTCTATTGCGAAACCATTCGCATCCATTTGTCACGAATTCGTATTTCGTGTGTATGATTCATTCTACATCCACACAAATCGACGGGTCATCCAGCCAATCGGCTTTTTAGGGCTGAATAACAGTAACCATTGTATTGCAAAGCCATTCGCATCCATTCTTCGATTATTCGATATCAGTCTGGATCACTCCATCATAATTGACCTAAATCGATGGTTCTTTCAGCCAGACGTCTGTTCCTGGCTGAATAACAGTAACGATTATATTGCAAAGCCATTCGCATCCATTCTTCGTGAATTCGCATTTCGTATGTGCGATTCCTTCAAAATCAACCCAAATCGATGTGTCATCCAGCCAATCGTCTTTTCAGGGATGAATAACAATAACGATTGTATTACGAAGTCCATCGCATCCATTCTTCGAGTACTCGATATCATTCTGGATCTCTCCATCATAATTGACCTAAATCGATGGGTGTTTCAGCCAGACGTCATTTCATGGCTGAATAACGGTAACGATTGGTATTGCAAAGCCATTCGCATCCAATCATTGAGAATTTGCTTTCCGCTTTCCATCAAAATCGACATAAATCGATGGGTCATCCAGCCAATTGTCTTTTCATGGCTGAATAACAGTAACTATTGTATTGCGAAGTCCATCGCATCCATTCTTCGAGTATTCCCTAATAGTCTGGATCACTCCTTTATTATTGACCTAAATCGATGGATCTTTCAGCCAGAAGTCTTTTCATGACTGAATAACGGCACGATTGTATTGCAAAGCCATTCGCATCCAATCTTCTAGAACTCATTGCCGCCTTTATAACGCCTTCAATATCGACCTAAATTCGATGGATCTTTCAGACAGACGTCTTTTCAGGACTGAATAACAGTAAGGACAGTATTGCGACGCCATTCGCATCCATTTTTCGCGATTTCGTTTTTCGTGTGTGATTCCTTCAAAATCGACACAAATCGATGGGTCATCTAGCCAATCGTCTTTTCAGGGCTGAATAACAATAACGATTGAATTGCGAAGTCCACCGCATCCATTCTTGGAGTATTCGCTATCAGTCTGGGTCACTCCATCATAATTGACCTAAATCGATGGGTCTTTCAGCCCGACGTCTTTTCATGACTGAATAACGGCAACGATTACCGTTGCCGCCTTTATAAATCCTTTAAAATCGACCTAAATTCGATGGATCTTTCAGCCAGACGTCTTGTTAGGACTGAACAACAGTAATGTCTGTATTGAGAAACCATTAGCATCCATTCTTCGTGAATTCGCATTTCGTGTGGATGATTCCTTCATAATCGACCCAAATCGATGTGTCATCCTGCCAATCGTCTTTTCAGGGATCAGTAACAGTAACGATTGTATTGCGAAGTCCATCGCATCCATTCTTCGAGTATTCGCTGTCAGTCTGGATCACTCTATCACAATTGACCTAAATCGATGGGTCTTTCAGACAGACGTCTTTTCATGGCTGAATAACAGCAACGATTGTATTGCGATGCCATTCGCATCCAATCTTCTAGAACACGTTCTCTCAGCCAGACGTCTTTTCAGGGCTGAATAACAGTAACCATTGTATTGCAAAGCTATTCGCACCCATTCTTCGAATATTCGATATCAGTCTGGATCACTCCACTATAATTGACCTAAATCGATGGGTCTTTCAGCCAGACGTCTGTTCATGGCTGAATAACAGTAACGATTGTATTGCAAAGCCATTCGCATCCAATCGTTGAGAATTTGCTTTCGGCTTTCCTTCAAAATCGACATAAATCGATAAGTCATCCAGTCAAATGTCTTTTCATGGCTGAATAACAGTAACTATTGTATTGCGAAGTCCATCGCATCCATTCTTCGAGTATTCGCTATCAGTCTGGATCACTCCATCATAATGGACCTAAATCGATGGGTCTTCCAGCCAGACATCTTTTCAGGACTGAATAACAGTAACGATTACATTGCAAAGCCATTCGCATCCAATCTGCTGGAACTCGTTTCCGCCTTTATAAATCCTTCAAAATCGACTTAAATTCGATGGATCTTTCAGCCAGACGTCTTTTCAGGACTGAATAACATTAATATCTGTATTGCGAAACCATTCGCATCCATTTTTCACGAATTCGTTTTTCGTGTGTATGATTCATTCAAAATCCAAACAAATCGATGGGTTATCCAGCCAATTGTCTTTTCATGGCCGAATAATAGTTACGATTGTATTGCGAAGACCATCGCATCCATTCTTCGAGTATTCGCTATCAGTCTGGATCACTCCATCATAATTGACCTAAATCGATTGCTCTTTCTGCCAGACGTCTTTTCATGGCTGAATGACGGTAACGATTGTATTGCAAAGCAATTGGCATCCAATCGTTGAGAATTTGCTTTCGGGTTTCCGTCAAAATCGACATAAATCGATGGGTCATCCAGCCAATTGTCTTTTCATAGCTGAATAACAGTAACGATTGTATTGCGAAGTCCATCGCATCCATTCTTCGAGTATTCGATATCATTCTGGATCATTCCATCATAATTGACCTAAACCGATGGGTCATCCAGCCAATCTTCTTTTCAGGGCTGAATAACAGTAACGATTTTATTGCAAAGCCAGTCACATCCATTATTCGCGAGTTTGCATTTCGTGTGGATGATTCCTTCAAAATCGACCCAAATCGATGTGTAATCCAGCCAATCGTCTTTTCAGGGATGAATAATAGTTACGATTGTATTGCGAAGGCCATCGCATCCATTCTTCGAGTATTCGCTATCAGTCTGGATCACTCCATCATAATTGACCTAAATCGATGGGTATTTCAGCCAGACGGTTTTTCGTGGCTGAATAACGGTAACGATTATATTGCAAAGCTATTCGCATCCAATCTGCTAGAACTCGTTTCCGCCTTTATAGATCCTTCAAAATCGACCTAAATTCGATGGATCGATCTAATCGACCTAAATTCGATGGAAAGACGTCTGGCTGAAAAGCCAGACGTCTTTTCAGGACTAAATAACAGTCTCTATTGCGAAACCATTCGCATCCATTTGTCACGAATTCGTATTTCGTGTGTATGATTCATTCTACATCCACACAAATCGACGGGTCATCCAGCCAATCGGCTTTTTAGGGCTGAATAACAGTAACCATTGTATTGCAAAGCCATTCGCATCCATTCTTCGATTATTCGATATCAGTCTGGATCACTCCATCATAATTGACCTAAATCGATGGTTCTTTCAGCCAGACGTCTGTTCCTGGCTGAATAACAGTAACGATTATATTGCAAAGCCATTCGCATCCATTCTTCGTGAATTCGCATTTCGTATGTGCGATTCCTTCAAAATCAACCCAAATCGATGTGTCATCCAGCCAATCGTCTTTTCAGGGATGAATAACAATAACGATTGTATTACGAAGTCCATCGCATCCATTCTTCGAGTACTCGATATCATTCTGGATCTCTCCATCATAATTGACCTAAATCGATGGGTGTTTCAGCCAGACGTCATTTCATGGCTGAATAACGGTAACGATTGGTATTGCAAAGCCATTCGCATCCAATCATTGAGAATTTGCTTTCCGCTTTCCATCAAAATCGACATAAATCGATGGGTCATCCAGCCAATTGTCTTTTCATGGCTGAATAACAGTAACTATTGTATTGCGAAGTCCATCGCATCCATTCTTCGAGTATTCCCTAATAGTCTGGATCACTCCTTTATTATTGACCTAAATCGATGGATCTTTCAGCCAGAAGTCTTTTCATGACTGAATAACGGCACGATTGTATTGCAAAGCCATTCGCATCCAATCGTCTAGAACTCATTGCCGCCTTTATAACGCCTTCAATATCGACCTAAATTCGATGGATCTTTCAGACAGACGTCTTTTCAGGACTGAATAACAGTAAGGACAGTATTGCGACGCCATTCGCATCCATTTTTCGCGATTTCGTTTTTCGTGTGTGATTCCTTCAAAATCGACACAAATCGATGGGTCATCTAGCCAATCGTCTTTTCAGGGCTGAATAACAATAACGATTGAATTGCGAAGTCCACCGCATCCATTCTTGGAGTATTCGCTATCAGTCTGGGTCACTCCATCATAATTGACCTAAATCGATGGGTCTTTCAGCCCGACGTCTTTTCATGACTGAATAACGGCAACGATTATATTGCAAAGCCATTCGCATCCCATCTTCTAGAACTCGTTGCCGCCTTTATAAATCCTTTAAAATCGACCTAAATTCGATGGATCTTTCAGCCAGACGTCTTGTTAGGACTGAACAACAGTAATGTCTGTATTGAGAAACCATTAGCATCCATTCTTCGTGAATTCGCATTTCGTGTGGATGATTCCTTCATAATCGACCCAAATCGATGTGTCATCCTGCCAATCGTCTTTTCAGGGATCAGTAACAGTAACGATTGTATTGCGAAGTCCATCGCATCCATTCTTCGAGTATTCGCTGTCAGTCTGGATCACTCTATCACAATTGACCTAAATCGATGGGTCTTTCAGACAGACGTCTTTTCATGGCTGAATAACAGCAACGATTGTATTGCGATGCCATTCGCATCCAATCTTCTAGAACACGTTCTCTCAGCCAGACGTCTTTTCAGGGCTGAATAACAGTAACCATTGTATTGCAAAGCTATTCGCACCCATTCTTCGAATATTCGATATCAGTCTGGATCACTCCACTATAATTGACCTAAATCGATGGGTCTTTCAGCCAGACGTCTGTTCATGGCTGAATAACAGTAACGATTGTATTGCAAAGCCATTCGCATCCAATCGTTGAGAATTTGCTTTCGGCTTTCCTTCAAAATCGACATAAATCGATAAGTCATCCAGTCAAATGTCTTTTCATGGCTGAATAACAGTAACTATTGTATTGCGAAGTCCATCGCATCCATTCTTCGAGTATTCGCTATCAGTCTGGATCACTCCATCATAATGGACCTAAATCGATGGGTCTTCCAGCCAGACATCTTTTCAGGACTGAATAACAGTAACGATTACATTGCAAAGCCATTCGCATCCAATCTGCTGGAACTCGTTTCCGCCTTTATAAATCCTTCAAAATCGACTTAAATTCGATGGATCTTTCAGCCAGACGTCTTTTCAGGACTGAATAACATTAATATCTGTATTGCGAAACCATTCGCATCCATTTTTCACGAATTCGTTTTTCGTGTGTATGATTCATTCAAAATCCAAACAAATCGATGGGTTATCCAGCCAATTGTCTTTTCATGGCCGAATAATAGTTACGATTGTATTGCGAAGACCATCGCATCCATTCTTCGAGTATTCGCTATCAGTCTGGATCACTCCATCATAATTGACCTAAATCGATTGCTCTTTCTGCCAGACGTCTTTTCATGGCTGAATGACGGTAACGATTGTATTGCAAAGCAATTGGCATCCAATCGTTGAGAATTTGCTTTCGGGTTTCCGTCAAAATCGACATAAATCGATGGGTCATCCAGCCAATTGTCTTTTCATAGCTGAATAACAGTAACGATTGTATTGCGAAGTCCATCGCATCCATTCTTCGAGTATTCGATATCATTCTGGATCATTCCATCATAATTGACCTAAACCGATGGGTCATCCAGCCAATCTTCTTTTCAGGGCTGAATAACAGTAACGATTTTATTGCAAAGCCAGTCACATCCATTATTCGCGAGTTTGCATTTCGTGTGGATGATTCCTTCAAAATCGACCCAAATCGATGTGTAATCCAGCCAATCGTCTTTTCAGGGATGAATAATAGTTACGATTGTATTGCGAAGGCCATCGCATCCATTCTTCGAGTATTCGCTATCAGTCTGGATCACTCCATCATAATTGACCTAAATCGATGGGTATTTCAGCCAGACGGTTTTTCGTGGCTGAATAACGGTAACGATTATATTGCAAAGCTATTCGCATCCAATCTGCTAGAACTCGTTTCCGCCTTTATAGATCCTTCAAAATCGACCTAAATTCGATGGATCGATCTAATCGACCTAAATTCGATGGAAAGACGTCTGGCTGAAAAGCCAGACGTCTTTTCAGGACTAAATAACAGTCTCTATTGCGAAACCATTCGCATCCATTTGTCACGAATTCGTATTTCGTGTGTATGATTCATTCTACATCCACACAAATCGACGGGTCATCCAGCCAATCGGCTTTTTAGGGCTGAATAACAGTAACCATTGTATTGCAAAGCCATTCGCATCCATTCTTCGATTATTCGATATCAGTCTGGATCACTCCATCATAATTGACCTAAATCGATGGTTCTTTCAGCCAGACGTCTGTTCCTGGCTGAATAACAGTAACGATTATATTGCAAAGCCATTCGCATCCATTCTTCGTGAATTCGCATTTCGTATGTGCGATTCCTTCAAAATCAACCCAAATCGATGTGTCATCCAGCCAATCGTCTTTTCAGGGATGAATAACAATAACGATTGTATTACGAAGTCCATCGCATCCATTCTTCGAGTACTCGATATCATTCTGGATCTCTCCATCATAATTGACCTAAATCGATGGGTGTTTCAGCCAGACGTCATTTCATGGCTGAATAACGGTAACGATTGGTATTGCAAAGCCATTCGCATCCAATCATTGAGATTTTGCTTTCCGCTTTCCATCAAAATCGACATAAATCGATGGGTCATCCAGCCAATTGTCTTTTCATGGCTGAATAACAGTAACTATTGTATTGCGAAGTCCACCGCATCCATTCTTGGAGTATTCGCTATCAGTCTGGGTCACTCCATCATAATTGACCTAAATCGATGGGTCTTTCAGCCCGACGTCTTTTCATGACTGAATAACGGCAACGATTATATTGCAAAGCCATTCGCATCCCATCTTCTAGAACTCGTTGCCGCCTTTATAAATCCTTTAAAATCGACCTAAATTCGATGGATCTTTCAGCCAGACGTCTTTTTAGGACTGAACAACAGTAATGTCTGTATTGAGAAACCATTAGCATCCATTCTTCGTGAATTCGCATTTCGTGTGGATGATTCCTTCATAATCGACCCAAATCGATGTGTCATCCTGCCAATCGTCTTTCCAGGAATGAATAACAGTAACGATTGTATTGCGAATACCATCGCATCCATTCTTCGAGTATTCGCTATCAGTCTGGATCACTCCATCATAATTGACCTAAATCGATGGGTATTTCAGCCAGACGTCTCTTCATGGCTGAATGACAGTAATGTCTGTATTGCGAAACCATTCGCATCCATTTTTCGGGAATTCGCATTCCGTGTGGATGATTCCTTCAAAATCGACACAGATCGATGGGTCATCCAGCCAATCGTCTTTTCAGGGATGAATAATAGTAACTATAGTATTGCGAAGTCCATCGCATCCATTCTTCGAATATTCGATATCAGTCTGGATCACTCCAATATAATTGACCTAAATCGATGGGTCTTTCAGCCAGACGTCTGTTCATGGCTGAATAACAGTAACGATTGTATTGCAAAGCCATTCGCATCCAATCGTTGAGAATTTGCTTTCGGCTTTCCTTCAAAATCGACATAAATCGATAAGTCATCCAGTCAAATGTCTTTTCATGGCTGAATAACAGTAACTATTGTATTGCGAAGTCCATCGCATCCATTCTTCGAGTATTCGCTATCAGTCTGGATCACTCCATCATAATGGACCTAAATCGATGGGTCTTCCAGCCAGACATCTTTTCAGGACTGAATAACAGTAACGATTACATTGCAAAGCCATTCGCATCCAATCTGCTGGAACTCGTTTCCGCCTATATAAATCCTTCAAAATCGACTTAAATTCGATGGATCTTTCAGCCAGACGTCTTTTCAGGACTGAATAACATTAATATCTGTATTGCGAAACCATTCGCATCCATTTTTCACGAATTCGTTTTTCGTGTGTATGATTCATTCAAAATCCAAACAAATCGATGGGTTATCCAGCCAATCGGCTTTTCAGGGCTGAATAACAGTAACCATTGTATTGCAAAGCCATTCGCATCCCATTCTTCGTGAATTCGCATTTCGTGTGGATGATTCCTTCAAAATCGACCCAAGTCGATGTGTCATCCAGCCTATCGTCTTTTCAGGGATGAATAACAGTAACTATAGTATTGCGAAGTCCATCGCATCCATTCTTCGAGTATTCGATATCAGTCTGGATCACTCCTTCATAATTGACCTAAATCGATGGATCTTTCAGCCAGACGTCTTTTCCTGGCTGAATAACAGTAACGATTGTATTGCAAAGCCATTCGCATCCATTCTTCGTGAATTCGCATTTCGTGTGGATGATTCCTTCAAAATCGACCCAAATCGATGTGTCATCCAGCCAATCGTCTTTTCAGGGACGAATAATAGTAACGATTGTATTGCAAAGACCATCACATCCATTCTTCGAGTATTCGCTATCAGTTTGGGTCATTACATCACTATTTACCTAAATCGATGGGTCTTTCAGCCAGACGTCTTTTCATGGCAGAATAACAGCAAAGATTGTATTGCAAAGCCATTCGCAATCAATCTTCTAGAACTGGTTTCCGCCTTTATAAATCCTTCAAAATCGACCTAAATACGATGTATCTTTCATCCAGACGTCTTTTCAGGACTGAATAACAGTAAGGACAGTATTCCGACGCCATTCGCATCCATTTTTCGCGATTTCGTTTTTCGTGTGTGATTCCTTCAAAATCGACACAAATCGATGGGTCATCTAGCCAATCGTCTTTTCAGGGCTGAATAACAATAACGATTGTATTGCGAAGTCCACCGCATCCATTCTTGGAGTATTCGCTATC